>OZ026811.1:3306543-3387500 GCA_964023185.1 Macaria liturata | reverse complement strand
CGGAACGGCGTTAAATTAAGATAGAAAATAAAACGCCCAAAGAGAAATCATAAAGCACCACCGTCGAGAAGGATGTACGGAGTGTGCCGAAAGATAATAAACAAACACTGCTAGAAGGCTGGATGAAAAAAAACTGCTGGTGTCTTAGCGATCCATCCTATACGCGCCCGCCCGTCTGATGTTCTGAAATCCAACTGAGGAGCAGCAGTCGGTCGGTCGGCGAGCCGGCGGGCCGGCGCGCTCGAACCGCCGCCCGCCGCTCGCGCCCCGCGCCCCCCCGCCGGTCCCGCAAGTTGCGGGACCGGCGGGGGGCGCAAGTGCGTCGTTGTTCGTGGCCTCCCTCGCTCTTGCGCATGCGTGCTCGCTCACACCACCGCTGCCACGATTGCTGATTGCTGACGTGTTTATTTTATTTATTTATTTTTTTGTCGCCTATTTTTTCTCGGCGCTCCTAACCAGGCGCAGGAACCGATAATAGGTATATTTTATTTACTTATCTAGCTCACTAGGAGTAACATCAATACTTCAATGCGTACTAGCCACTAGGCATATCGAGAGCATGTCGAGAGCATAATTTCCTGTAACCACCAAGGTTTACACGACGTTTAGGTAGGTACATCACGCAACACACAATATCTACGTAGTGGCGAACTGTTTCAATGAATAATAATTGCATCATCCACTTTAAAATTACCTACTCGCTTCATAAACAACTGTAGGTAGGTACCTAGCGTTATCAATCGCCAAAACACCTAGGTACGCTATCAGTATTATTGACTTCCCATACTTACCTAATATTTTTTAAATGTTCATCAACAATTTTATCACCAACAACAACATGCCTATTTTACTATCAATCAATGTGACATTTTTTTTCATCCAACCATTGTTTACAATATTATCTCGAAGCAGATGACTAAACAAAGGACTACAATAAATAATGTTTTATACCTACCTATACCTACTCAATACCTACTCATACTCAACACACAACCACTCGTACCCTCGTACCTGAGTAGGTAGGTATGCCTACCAAATTAACGTCTATTAGGTAGGTACCTATTAGGTACATCATCATCGCAAGGTATCGAATATAGGTCAGATCTTAGTTCATTTGCTATAGGCTTTAGTCATAAGAAGGTTACGCAATAGGGAATCCTTTGTGTTCCCATGCCATGAACGACCTTCGCAGGGCATTTGTTGACAAACAAGCTACGGGAGCAGCAGGCAGGCCCGCCGCCCGACCGAAGCGCGGCGCGGCGGCGCAAATCGCACGTGGTGCTCCGAACCGGTCCAACCGGCGCGGCGACGCCATCTTTGTTGTCACGCCACGTCCTCCGTCCCTCTCTGCCAACAGAACATCTGCGCCTCGCTAGCCGTCCCTCTCTCGCATCGAGCCTCTCGCTCGGAAGCCTACGTGACCGACAATAACAAAAACATACCCCAAGTAGTACCGCAAGTTTCAACACCTACTTCACCCAACGTTCGAGTTTATTCTGTGGTTCGAGCGAGGTTCCAACGACGAACGTGGCCATATCGATTAGTTGCATAATTTGGCTGTTTTAATCATTTTATCACAGAAAGGTGCTTGTGATTTCTAGTAGCCAGATTATGTGTAGAACAACAATAGTCAAAGGTGTAAGCTTAGGTGATGGAGCGTTATCGCATGAGCTGAATGTTTATCTCCGAAAACATGTCATGTACTTAGATGATCTCTTATAGCTCTGAGATCATTCTGCGTTTTAGGTTTAATGATTTTGATAAAGCGATATGAGTAGGTAGGTACTTGCCGCAACCAGAGTGATAGGTATACTTACTTAGATATTATGTATGACATCCCGGTTCAATTGTTATGAATAGCTACGCAAGTAAACATTGTGATGACGATAAAACCCTTAAGGAAAACAATAAACTTACGCGTGAACAGAGTTTTGATATCTTTGAAGTAGGTACTAAGGGCTGAATAAAGCAATGAAGGAACCTTGAATTCTAATCAAGACTATCTAGTCCTTACTACACCCTGTAGCATAATTGTAATGCATTACTTCCGCTTAATTTGTAACTCAATGACAAATTAAAGGGCTTCAAAACCGACACTTCCTTATTAAAAGCACAAAAAGTCTAGTGCAAAAAAGTTTGAGACATTGAAACCTGATAACTTAACAAAATTGGGTCGCTTCCTGGTATTTCACGTGTGTGGAATTTCAATTAGGGGGAAAAGCCGATGATTAATTACCAAACATTTGTTAACTAGGTACTTACCTATCTAGGTTTACACCACAGCACCATTACCTACTAGTCAAGCATATCTAGGCATGGTAAAATGACTACGGTAGGCACAATTACTGTAGCAGCGACTACCTGTCTACCTACATTCCAATATCGGGTAGCTCTAGTTCATGATCCAAGCTCCCAGTAAGAATCAATAAGCATTCGTGGTAGAGAGCTGTAGGTTGATATTGGCCGTAAACAACACTGGCTGGGCCCTTTCCCTTTGTCTCGCTCGCAGCGAGGCGTACAATTTGGGCAATATAGCCCTGCGAGCGGGTCAAATTGGAACTAGAAAGTTCCGATTTGGCTATGATGACAATGTTATGGAGTTGCTGCCATTTGATGAATGTAAGGTTTCTTGCAAGGTTTCTAAAGGCCCGCCTCGTTATGAATTCGGCGCCATGCCAGATGGATATCGCTGTATTATGTAGTAGACGGCTTGATTGCGCCGTAGGTGTGAATTGGACGGTTAAAATTCCTCGTAGGCATCACTGTGGTATGATGTTCTAGTATTCATACTCTGTAGTCTATTCAATGGCTGTATTATGGCTTGGCTGTATTCATATTCAATTCGTATGTAGGTAAGCAAAATATTGTAAAGTAATATTATCAGAATAATTGATCAATCACAGTCATACCACAGGTCATACTTATGTTAATTAGGTGTACTTATGTCAAAGTCTATACTTACCTTAGAGTTATGTATTCTCTAAGGTCTATACCAACAAAATATTATGGGTATTAACTTGTCCATAGGTCGTTATTACCTATGCATATGATGCATATGCAATGTAACGAAAAGTTTTGGACAAAGCGAACACGCAATCACAAACCAAGTAGCAAATACGCTTCCCAAGGGTGCGTTTATACCCCGTTGTAAATCTATCCTCGTAAAGAGGGACTCCACAAAGTTGAAGTAGCGTATTATAACACACATGACCCTAAAAATAGAATCCAAAATAGAACAACAAAAATATCGTCATAGGGTTTCAAAGGCATGTAGGTATTATGTTGATAGGCAAGCGAGTGCACCGGGGCCTTCCCAAGGATGATTTTTTGTTCTCTTCTTTGTTTAGAGTTTCAGGTTGGAATTTTATGTCGAAAACTTGAAGCGGATCACGTACGCGCACACCAGATCGACGTACAAAAATGTAAAAAGACTACTGACGTTTTGTTGAAAAATTCCCCGTTGATCAAGGATCGTATAAAGCTTTCAATAGCCAAGACATTGTGCTATAAAATGCGGGCCCCAACGCTCTGAGCGTAAACAAATGGGAACATAACCCTATAAGTACCTAATTAGCTTAGCAACCATGGCTATTCTCGGAAACCATGGCGATTTTTGAAGAAACTTTGTATGTAAGGATTGCGTAACACCTACATAGGTGTGAATGATTAGCAAATGAACGTTGTTTGAACAAATAGCGCCGGGGAAATATTTGATGTTTGCTTCAGCTCAGAATATACCTAGGAGGTATAAAAAATAAAAGAAAAACGTTAGTACCTATAGATAATGAATGGCGAATAAATAACGAAAACGTAGTAGCAGGCAAGCGTGACAAACAAACATTAGGCATGTAAAAAGGTGGAAAAGGCATTTTCTAGACAAAACAAGACAGCGGAACAAACGGTGCCACAGTTTTTTTGGTGATAACTTACCTACCTATTCATTATGTATTCTGTGGCTATTCTCCACAATATATGGAGCTTCCATGGCCTTTTATAAGTTTTGGGAACCATTTATGGTTGATTTGCATTATCAAAAGCTCTACTAATCAGTTGTCTGTTTCATTCGTTTTTACATCGCAACGGAGTGACGGATCCTAATGAATTTGAGTATCGTGATAGTACATACATAGGTACATAAGCTCTCGAGAGTAGCATAAGCTCTTTGTGCCTATATAACGCGAATGCATCGCCTTTTACTTTTGGTTTTTTTATGTAGCATATGTAGGTTTGTGTTAGAAGTAAAAAGTTAGTTTATAAAGTGAATATTTTGTTCACACTTGCGCTGTTAGCTGTGTAAGATATTGCCATAGAGTTGGATGTCTATGTATCTGCTAAGAATATTTTGTGTGCCTAGATAATAAGTACATATATAGGTACTTCCATTTGTATTATCTTGGCAGGTATGTAAATAGGTAGGTACTATGGGTTATGCGCTCACCCAAACCAAGGTTACGGAAAACATGACTAATTATGCAAGATAGTGGAATAAGCACTCTTATAAGTACATTAAATTGTTGTTGTACTATTGAATATAGACGCTGATCCATATTTATCTAAACAGTAAACTATCGAACTAATTTATCAATACGTACCTAAGCACGTCTTTAGTGGAAAACGAAAATAGTATTTTTGGGATAGGTTCTAATTTGATAAATCTTGTGGCATTTTATAATTCATACTATGATTCGCAGAGTGATTCTGGCTAAGTACCTATGCTAAGAGACCTGACGAAGACTTTTTGTGCTGTTCTCTTCTGAATATTTTATACATATGTAGGAGGCTCGCTTAAGAGATCGTGTCGATCACCTTACTATTACAATAGATGCTACCGAAATATCAATCTAAAACTTAAGCAAATAAAGAACAAAAAAGCTTAAAAAACAATAGAATAGCCAACTTTCATATATCCATAGTATGAGAATTTAAAAAGCTAAACTTCACAAACATAATTTGCATAGTGGTACATTATTGTGATTCAAATGTACATATTGAAGTAGATGAATGCACAGTTTGTCATAGTACCTAAACTACGTAGCTGTTGATATAATGTAGTTACAGTAATATATTCTTAGGTACCTAGTATATATTTTATCTACAATATCCATCACACATTGTTGTAGTAAGCAAGTTAGGATTTAGGTTGTACTCTGTGTTCTGTGCTTTAGGTACGGGTAAACATTTACGAAGTCATCTATTTGATCATAAAAATATAAAATACATGTGCTATAATTTTATGTGGTTCTAAAATAAAACTGAGTACTTACTTATGTACTTATTTTACTTAAAACTTTGATAAATACAATAATACAATAAATATTAAAATTATTAAAAAAGCACATGGGCAGCCAAGCCACCACACACATGTTACCAAAAGCAATATCCGCAAAAGTAATACTGATGTCGAGTCGAGGTTCATAAGGTGGAGCAAAGTTGTGATTGTTAATGAATAAAATTAATTCATTTTACAATAATTATTTATTTATATAACCTTACAATGTATACATAGCTATATTTTTAACGTATGACATACATAAATGCACTTACTTTTACATCTAAGTGGGTTGACGTACTAATGATGCATAAGCAGTTCCATTTTTATCACCTCGTTCATAATAACCACTTTATTTATCTTAAACGATAGTAAGTAGCTATTGACGTCAAATCGGACCATATTAGGTAAATATAAATAAAGTTGTGAGGTCTAACATACTTGACTGATAAACATTAACCTTAATCATGAGCATGAGAAGAACGTAATATTTTATTTATTTATTTAAAGTTTAGTTTAATTTGTTAGTGTAAGTATGTATATTATTATGAAGGGGGCTTCAAATCTAGAGTAAATAGGTTTCTTCTAGGCAAGCGTGCTACATCTTAGACTACAGTGGTGCTTAACATCAGGCAGGCATGTAGTCAAACGTAAGCCTATATCATGTTAAAAATCGTGGTTTGTTCCTTTTCTTACCGCATCGTAAACGAAAGATGGGATCTCGTGAAACTTTGTGAACGTTGACTACGCTTGTGATGCCGCGGGTAGCCACTAGTGTTGCATAAAATAAGAATAACGTTTATTTTAGATTATTAGAGGCATTCAACGAAGTAACCATTACTAAAAGTAATTTATGGAATAGAAAGAAAGAAAGAAAACATTTATTGTGACAGATTTAACAGAAGAACACACAGGAGTAAAAACATAATAAACAAACATAAAAATCTGCCACAACACAGCCCCAACTCAGCATAATGCTGGTTGTGTGGAAGCAACCAGCGCTGGTCTTCCGTTAACGTTCCGTAATACGTTGGTCGGTTTAAATATGTAGTTGATCTCCTTCCACCCAAACTAGGTGGAAGCTAGGGCTTGGAACGGAAGTTCATCGTTCATAATGTGGTTCGTCAAAATATTTTGATAGATGAGGGGGAGACATTTTCCCAGGAATGGGTCAGCATAGCATAGTTGATAAAAATAGGTATACTTAACACAATTTATAATCAATATGTTAACTACACGGTTTTCACTCACGTGTTATTCGCGTAAGTTGTTTACGCGTTTCGGATGTTTTGACATCCATATTCAGAACGTAGGTATGTTCTGGGACCGCGGCAGCACGCAGACTGCGCGTTGCACCGAAATGCACTGCACGACTGCACCTGGGGTGGTGGGGTAGGGGGGTTTTGGGGGTGGAGGCGAGACGATGTTACTACTTCCGCCCGCTTCGTCCTTGGGTCGCTCCAGCTCCTTTAGTTAACATATTGATAAAATGTCTCACGAAACTTTTAATATTACAATTTATAATATTTTTCTCTAGACCAACCTCGCTATAATTGCGTTATGGATTCAGCCTTGAACGAATCCATATCATCAGAGTTATTAGCCTCAGATACAAGGCCGCGCAATGACCCGTCCACAGCTTACTGTATTACTGGCATGCAGCAAAATGCGCTTTAATTGATGATAAATCAGTTTATTGTGAGTTCAGAGTTAATCACTGCGCTCTGCATAAGTTGTACTTGCTGACGCCAATGTTTAAAAGTACAAAAACATAAATCAAATAATAAAAAAAGTGTTTAACAACAATATAAACAAACAAACCTGCATACAACATAAACAAAACTTACTTAGGCTATCTTTAGGCTTTTCTAAGGATTTTCTAACTGATCTTTTTTATGTTGTAGTATGTTTAGTTTTTCGTCCCTTGAATTGGCCGAAAAGGAGAGGAGAATGGCGCATGTATACTCCACAGACAAGAGCATCGCATGAATGTTTTTCTGTATAACTAGCTGTGCCAGCGACTTCGTCCGCGTGGAATAGTTATTATCATAAAAACGGTTCTAGTGAGTTAATCTTAAAAGATAGACATATACTTTTCCGGAAATTTTGTTAGATCATTTCAAGAGGAATAATTCTTTGATACATATTTTTTTGATATCTTTAACCGTTTTCGCAGCGCACGCAACGGAAGCTCTCAAAGATGAATAATTTTCCCCGTTCTTTTCCACATTTTCCATTGTTTCTTCGCTCCTAGTAGTTGCAACGTGATGTTATATAGCCTAAAGCCTTCTTCGACAAACGGTCTATCCAACACAAAAAGATTTTTTCAATTCGCACCAGTAGTTCCTGAGATTAGCGCGTTCAAACAAACAAACAAACTCTTCAGCTTTATAATATTAGTATAGATTATAACAATACAATATACATAAAACTGACAAATCTTTTGGCATTACTAAAACAGTTAGTGAACAATCAAAACAAAAACACATACCTAATGTGATAATCACATTAATTACATATATACGTAAGTATGTAAATTATAACCACTAAGTTTGGGGTGGTTTGAATCTAGCTCTACTCCCATCACCATTATTTCTAAAAACTACATTACGCCTCAGGAGTGTTGTATTGTATTAGTAGTGTATAGAATTATTTAAAACTAGCTGTGCCAGGACTTCGACCGCATGGAATAGTTATTACCATAAAAACGGTTCTAGTGAGTTAATCTTAAAAGATAGACATATACTGGTGCAGACATTTTGTTAGATCATTTTAAGAGGAATAATTCTTTCATATATTTTTTTTTGATATTTTGAACCGTTATCGCAGCACACGCAACGGAAGCTCTCAAAGATGAATAATTTTCCCCGTTTTTTTTTCACATTTTCCATTGCTTCTTCGCTCCTAGTAGTTGCAGCGTGATGTTATATAGCCTAAAGCCTTCCTCGATAAACGGTCTATTCAACACAAAAAGATTTTTTCAATTTGCACCAGTAGTTTCTGAGATTAGCGCGTTCAAACAAACAAACAAACAAACTCTTTAGCTTTATAATATTAGTATAGATTAGTGCATTTTTAAGTCACCTAAAGCTATGTACATCCGGACAACCCTGTGATCGAGTAAGAATATTTCACAAGATTTTATTAAAAAGATTAAAAAATAATTAATTAATTAATTTATTTATTAATTCCTCTCTGATTTTCAGTCACATACCTACCATTAAAAACAGCACCTACTACTCTCAGATTTTTAGTTAAACCTTTAAATACAGTACAAGCCTATAGGTTATACATAACTGAACTAGATAGAACAGAACCCATAATTCAAACCCTTTACAAGGCTACATACTATTCCTTATTCTATGTCCTATAGTTGATAAACAACCGCTTGGTACACAGCTTAGCAATTTATTTATTGGCATCCATTTACATTTCAATGCTGTACTGGCGACTGCTTACTATGTATTTGGGTAAATGGAAGATCTATGGAGCTTAGATCAATACTTGATTATTTACTGAACCGATACTTCTTGCGAGGGAGTTAAATCAATATATTACATATCTAAGTTTGTAAATTATTATATTTGTATTATGAAATCTACTAATCGTCAAAGGGAATCCAATCTTATTCAATCAATATTTCAAAATATTTTGATTGCGGAGGTACCTTACTTAAACTAGATAACATAAGCTTCTTGTTATATTCAAAGATTGCATTTTTTGTTTCAAAGCAACTAGATATTAAATACATATATTTTCTAAATGATTGACCATTATTTATGCAACTACATATGTACTGCTCCAAAATGTGTTTTATCCATTGGTTTTCTTGTTATTTGTAAGTCATTTCAATGTCTAAATCTCGCACATGGCTTAAAACAATTACGTATGTACCTACCTAATCACAAGTTTTACTTGTGTATTTATTTATTCTTCATCTAACTCTGACTTCAAGCTCAAGTGTTCCAAAGATATTATTCCAAGTCTATGACTGACAAACGAGCTCACATAAAGCTGATATAAACTTGAATATAGGAAGCTGGTAATTTTTCACCTGCCACTTCTACGCGGGTGGCACCGGTCAAGGACTGTCAGCATAAGAAATTCAGATAGCCTAAAACATTTTATTCAATTTATTATAGCAGAAACAAGCAATAATGATCCGTAGTGGTCGTGAAATAAGGGTCGTATATCTTTATATTCAAACAATGTATGAAAACTTGGCAAGAGAGCGCGTGGTGCGAAAAATCTTATCATCATAGTTCGTTGCACTTCTCTTCTCGTACATCAATGATGGACATATACCCGTTGTGCTTTCCGTATTTCTGTTTATTTATTGTGCAGGAAACGTCAGATGAAATGTTTAATTCGATTGTAAATATTTTAATTATGATACTGGATAAATTAAGGCGTTCAGAATCGTTTATTTCATAAAGAATCATGATTTCATGCTATTTGTCGGGCTTCGATTATATTTAATGGCAAATTATTATGCTCATGTATGTACAATGTAGGTAGGTACATATTTTTTTATCCTTGAGCCAATTCGTACATACTTTTACATCGTCTTTAGCTTATCTGAAAAGAATTATAAATATGTATGGATCGAGATAACGATAGCAGTATACAAACTTTTCATAACAATAGATATGTTGTGAAGAAAGCAAACATATATTATATTCTTCTACTAAGTACCTATACAAATTTTGGTACCAAAATTAAATAAAACTACTGAGGTTTGAGTTGCATACATATGTATACTACGTCATAAATTATGTGTATTGTACTTGTGTTGATGTTTCGTTGGTCGATTCTAGACAGGATAGTTAATATTTGGTAAATCTCATATGTGGTGTTTATATTTATTGATTTTACATTAAATACCACCGAATAGTTATATGCCACCTACGATGCAAGAACTTGACAAATTATGTAAATAAATTAAATGGAATCTTCTAACAAAGCCTAAAAACAAAAAAGCCTACTGCGAAGTAAATTGTACATGGCTGTTCAAACAAAAGTTGTCAACAAGTTTGACCAGAACATCGAAGATGGTGTATTAAACTAAGATGATGTCACCTTCCAATACATAACTTGATCTTTGTATGTGTGCGGAAGCTTAAGGGGCACTTGCTAAGGAGTATTCTCATACAAATTCGAAGTAAGTATTACTTTTAATATGATTGAAAGTAGCTGTGTATTGACACAGGTTGAAAACGAATGGATGTGCTTATGCTGAGTTATATTTATAGGTGCCTAATGAACACACAATGAGATGAATATTGGTATAGTATTTTGACCGGCAAAGATAACCTCCTGAACAACAAAAAAAAAATGTTGACATAATAACTACCAAACCAACAGTTCTCAAATATTCCTACATGTTTATAAAGTAAAATTTGCCTTAACGAATGCACCTTAGCCAGTCGCACTCAGTTTATCCAAACACGTACAATTTACATATACATACATACATACTATACTAGCGTCCGCTAGTATCTGGAAAGTTCCATGCCATGATCCTCTACGACAATTTTGAATAACAAATCTATACTGATCGATACTCGCTTGACGGCTACTGAATTTAGTTATTCTAGTATCTTTTTTCTACTCAGTGCGATGATACTAACATACAAAGATACTTGATGTACTTATGTTGTATTTACCTATTTGTTCGCGCGTGCTGAAATGAAGATCGTCCCAGAGTTTTTGCATACCAATAAATATCTACCTCTAACAATCTAATCCACAATCTAACCTATCCAATATCCATATTGTATTTTTGTCTTGCTTTATTTCATAACAAAGTTGAAGATGTAATCAGACGGTATCAGTACTGATGTATACAAATTTACATTCTACATACGTCTTACTAAGTTTTACAAGTGTGGCAAACAGATCCTTGATTACAAACAATATGGTTATAACAACAACTAACCAGTTAGGAATATCAGGCGTTTTTTCATTCAAAACAAGTTTTGTAACAACGCAAAAAATCTCGTGTAGATTATTATTGAAGCCGATAGGTATATTGGATTTTCGGTCAAGGTTAACATTATGCTGGCAATAAAACGATTTGGAACCGTAACTTTGTAATGTAATACGATTATGATAGGTACATATTATTTATTTCTTTTACATTATAATAACTCATCTTCTCTTAAGTTTTCAAATGCTAATTATTGTTTTACATAAAAATTCAAGACTGACTATACCTAAACATAAAACAAAGTTAATATGAAGACAGAAAATTGACACAGTCAATGAAAAGAGACATACCGAAAGCATCTTTGGTTAAGAATAAAAAGAACGAAGATGATAACAAATAAATAAAAAATAATTCACTAATTTTAGTTTAATATCAGAAAACGGAAAGACGTCAAAGATGGATTGACCTTTACCAGTTTGAGTACGAATCCAGATATAGGCATAACAACCTCTCAAAACAGACTGGTGATATGTGATAACCTGAAAGTAACACTCGAGAGCACGATACACTGCTGATAACAGACAAAGAGTTTAAAATACAATATAAGTATAATAATCAAAAGATTTTTTGTAACTTAATTAAGTTATAAAAAATCTTTTATTTATTATACTACTTTACAATGGGTGTCGAAAATCGTGTCATCCTTTTCCCACTAATGGAGGATGTATTATGCGTAATGATTTTTACCGCTCTTTATAAAAGCCACGTTTGAACCGGATTCTATCAACATGACGTGTGCCCTTAACTGGCAGATATAATTTACGAGAAGTTTCCTTAAAGAAATCCTACCGAAAAATATAGAAGTAACTTTTACGAACACTAGATACTTATATCTACGTGTTAGTGCCACCGTATTTACAAAACTTTTTCTAGTGAAACAGATTTTAACAGTTTGGTTTAGTCCCCAATTTATACAGAAAACTGGTAAAGTTGATACGCTCCGTCTATGTTGATTGTAAGTCTTTCATAACATCCAAAATGGTGCTAAACGAAAACATTCTGATTATGTGAACATACGCGATAAAGAGTTATTAAATAAATATGGCCAATATTAAAAGATAGCTGGAGAAGATAGAGATATATTGATAAGGCTGTTTGTGAATTATGTAACGGTGGGAATCGTAGACTATTTGGTCTGCTTATAAAACTTATTGCACAGAAAAAGATAGTATTTTTTTAAGAAACTATTCAATTTAAACATCTTTACACATATAAATAAAATACTCGCACTGGCAAATAGTTTAAGAACTGGCGCTATAAAAATAATATCAATAGACTTGACTTATAAATTCATTTACAGATATAATGTCAAAGGGCAACAGAAACATAGATTTTATAAGCTTAATTATAAAATATACATATGGTCAATATTTTATTTTTGTCTCTTTCACTCGTTGCCAGAACTATGAGTAAATTGAGAGAGAAATATATCAACGCTAGCAGCTACTTGATCATATATATTTTTAAGTAGGTAAGGTGGTTAGTCTACTGATATTCAATAATATTTACTTTACGAGACAAGTCACGTGTTAGCTTGCTTAGGAAATACCTATGTATTTCAATTGGACATCGAATGAATGTAGATTGTATAGTATGGACTGGTTGTGAGATTTTACGATATGAAATAATAATGATTTTGTCATAATATCAGTACAATTTCAAATTGATATTGTTTTAAGGATATCCGATAGAAAAGGGTTAGGTTTTATATAGATAGGCATTTAATTGATATTTTATCATTGATTGATTTATTATTATCTAAAACAAGAGATAGATATTATATTTGTGAAACTTCTATTAGAAACGAAAACTTTTATCAGAAAAAAAAAAATAGAAATATAATACGCATTGCTGATTTAATTCCTGGTCAACTTTACCATACTTTACTTAGCATAATAAAAGTCAACAAGTCGTTAGTTTTATAGTTGTCTAAACTTAGATCTATTGATAAAGTTTGACCTTTTGTTTGTAAGGCAATTAGGAACTCCCACACAAAACTTCGGTGCCTTTCGTAAACGTTAATTTATCGATTCAAGTGAAATTTAATCCAAGCTTGCTTTACTATTTTGGACGGAATCAATTCTTGGAAGTAGAATTGCAGGCACATGCTATGCATACTTACTTACTATTGTGGCGCTGCGACCCAAAGTGGATCCTGGCCTCCGAGACAAAGAGACGCCACTCCTCTCGGTTCTGCATCTTCTGCCACTTGGTAGCATGGAGCTATTGTAGAGCCTTCTACCTGATCTTTCCAGCATGGTATACATGTTAGGGAAATTTTAATACTAACTAAATACGCTTTTTTTTTTAATTCATAATTTTATTTTTTTGAGTTTTGGCCGACAGTGGCATGTCAGTAAAAAAATACACGATTTTTATTTAAAGCTTCTTTATTTGTTTACGATAGGCATATGTACAGGTACAAGTACATTATGGTATTTTACAAGAAAATGTGATAGATATAGTTTTTTATATATATTTGGTTGTATATCTGCCATCATTACCTATACAGAAAAATGGAAGATACTTTCCCAGTTGATAAACTCTTGTAAACAAGGTATTATAATGATGCTCCCATCGCCTTACATTTAATTTGGTCTGAATTTCAGCAAATCAAGCTTTCCAAAATACTGCATTTACACACATTTGACTGCTCTGTTAGCTTAGTTGGTAGTGGCTCTGCCTTCTAATCCAGGGGTGTGGGTTCGATTCCCGCTTAACACAAGGAATTATGAATATTTAAATTTGTAATTATTTGTGTTGAGTCTGGTCGTTTCTATGTTTAATAAGTATGTATTTACAAAAGAAAAGTATATATGTATTATATCCGTTATCTAGTACCCATGATACAAGCGTAAGCTTAGTATGAGGCTAGATGGCGCTGTGTGATATGTCATGAAATATTTATTTATTTATTATTTATTTATTAACTTAATAATAATAATTATTAATTAATTTACAAAAATCCCATCGTTGCATTTTCCAACCAATAAACTGGTAGGATCTGCTATAATCTAACATATTCCACAATGTTTACAAATGACAAATAATAGGTACCTAGATACCTATCTATCTAGATAAATGGCTAGGTTATCAACGGTGTTAGAACATGATTGACTGCAACTATGTTGAGGTAGGCACTGCCGTCTTTGAATCACAAGCGAGTTAAATTCAAAATAGAAAGATGCAATATTATGTACCCTATATCAATATAAATTAGATATACTTAGAGATTTCTGAAGTAAAAGATGATACTTACGATGTTTTCTAATAGGATGTTTCCAATCGTATAATTTGAATGACGAAACCACGCAGTATTGAGATACTGCCCGCCCACCCATCCAAAAACGAACCGCGCACTGTGTTTTCCATACATTTTTGGACTCTGAATAGTTTGAATTTACAATTTGTCACAATGTAATCGTAGTGTCACTTTCAATTCTTCCAGAATGCCATACGTACAACGCCTCTTCTTCATCAAAGGCTCAAAGTACACTTATAGCACCTCTCTCTTTAGCCAATGGCTCAAAGTACAGGCATAGAAGTCATCTCATCGCATGTTTGTAATCATGACCTGGTTATCCGTTCATCGGTCGACGCATCTGACTAGCCGATGTCATAAGTCACAACGATATGCGCATACCACTAACTCTTGTTACAAAGTCACTCGATGTGAATAACTTAGGCATGTATGTAGGTATGTTCAATGTAACTGTATAATATATTGGAGCTGATAGTAGTAGGTCTACACTGTACAATGTTTTAGAACAACATACTTTGGACACTAGATTCTTTAAATTAAACTTTTATTGAAAAATGAGCGAAAATAATCCGTACCGGCAGGATTTCTCGTCATATCAGGTTTCCATAGTACATCGATATGAGTGCTTGTTAGACATATTCTGATAGCACAAGTGGCGCCATCAGCCGCTCAGTCTGAAGTGTATGGAAATGAGTGTGGATTTTCGCGCCTGGCAGTTAGTAGACCGTAGCCTAGTTGGTTAATGCGTTCCGGACGATGATCGGAAATACGCATGTTCAAATCCTGCCGGTCGTGATTATTTTTGCTCATTTTCCAATAAAAGTTTAATTTGAAACAACCATAGTGCAGGTTTAGCACTTAATAAATTAACTCATAACTAGATTCTTTGTTGTCGGTAATAGGTATGTGAGATCTAGAAACTACCTAACTAATAAAACATAGTTGTTGCTTACATTATTTTGGGTATGTGGTCAGCATCAATCAAGAACAGAATTTCGACAAAAACAGATAAGCAATGAGCTAATTTTTGATACTGCCACTACATATACAATGATACAATCTGACTTGACTTGACTTGACGCTATGAATTTGCTGGTAAATGATGTGCGCGTTGATGTCTTTTGTTCCATCTTTAGCATTCATGCAAAAGATTTCAACGCGTTTGCGTGTGCGCTGCAGTTTGAATGCTTGATTTAAATCTGTAAAAAAAATAAGAATAAGGTTTATATAAATTCATCACCTACTAAAAATATCACTTCAAGTAATTACAGGAAAAGAAGGCCGCAGCGGGAGTTACTGCTAACTTAAATATCAGGATTCTAGAGATTCCTAGTGCGAGACCCAGGAGCAATATCTAAGTACTAAATTTGTTCTAAAATTTTGATTTTTAAACTAAGCTATACGATCTTGTATCTATTTGTACAATAAAACAAAATCTTTTCAGTGGTTTGTTAATTGTAACATTTGCATGTTTCCAAAAACTGATAAATCAC
The DNA here is from genome assembly GCA_964023185.1 of Macaria liturata. NCBI lineage: Eukaryota > Metazoa > Arthropoda > Insecta > Lepidoptera > Geometridae > Macaria > Macaria liturata. Next base: position 3,371,487 of record OZ026811.1, on the reverse strand, counting down.
AGTCAAGGCCAACCATTATGTCCGCTTTTCCGCTTAGTACTTTGTTTGGTTATTTAACTATTCATACTAAAAAAGTGAAGGCGAGTTAGTTGGTTTGTTGCTGTTTATTCCTACTTCACGACACAATGGAGATTTTGGGGTTAGAATTTTGGGTCATAGTCTCACTTGTGTGGATGTCGTATCAGATACTACGAGAACTAGTGTATACCTTTCTGATCAATATAAGAAGTCCCGGCAGAAGTCGAGTGAAGCCGCGGGCATTCACTACTGTTATTTAATTGTGAATGTAGACCTTGACTCCCACTGCTGTAAGTTGTAACCTCCATATTGTTTTTGTTAATTAAATTACTCATGTTGGGACTGTGTTGGAGCCATATCGGACAAATTGGGTTACCGAAATACGAATAGTGTTACACGTAACATGTCTGACGTTACACAAACATGGGCTCGATCCAGCATTTTTGGAGCAGGTCTAGCAAATATCAAATAAACACGCCTGTTACCTAGGATTCTTTTTTAACTGGAACGGGTTTGCACTTGACCATAGTTTGCGTGATGGTAAACAAAGGCTATGGCCTAAGATGGAGCGTGTTTACCCAATACAAATAAAAATATATATAATTATATATATTACATACCTATTACAATAATACACAATACTTGATTTAAAAGACATCAAGAGTATCAAGATATATTTAAATAAGTACTGAAATAATTGCAAAATTACTTCTCTCAATTGAGCAGGGCTATTCTAAGTGCATACGAGTATATCTCTATTTATTTCGCAATATATGTATAGAATATGCGAAAACCATAGAAGGCAAGTATGCATCAACTATGTATATAAATAATATACATACCTATTTATTAAGGTACTTAATAAATAGGTATGTATACCTTCTATATCAGCCATCAAAGGCACTGAAAAGGATACCGACATATATCAGCAACACTCAAACGTAAACAATTAGCAAAAACGTTATCAAAGTGTATACTGATAAGAATTTATGAACTCTAGACTAGGAGATTGAATCATGCTATTATATAACTTTCAGATTGTAAAGAAAAACAATCGAAAGCGTTATTCAACACATAATTAATGGCAAGAATGTCAAATACAGCCTCACAGGCGATCTGAGATAAGAAACTGGAAATGGTGGAACTAATTCCTTAGTTAAACTCGTAAACTACTGTTATTTTTTTCTGTGGTTTAGCTTTGGGTGACCATGAACTGTTGTGTTGCTGTTGTATAACTATTATATTCTTATTTCTTTTAACATGTGCATATAATAATAGCGATAATTATGTAAATAAATATAATGAGTTAATTTATTAAGTGCTAAACCGCAGGATTCGAATCCTGCCTGTCGTGATTATTTTCGCTCATTTTCCAATAAAAGTTTAAGTTACATAAATATCACCTAAAAATATCTCATAATCACAAGTACATATTTTCCGTACAAATTGCACGTGGTCTTATACGAGTAGACACAGTATTGATAGGAAAGATAGTATAAACTCCGCAGTAAACGGAAATTATCAGCAAGTAAACAAAGAGTTAGATAACCGTATTTACTAAAAAGATTTGGTTGAAAAAAACTATCTTAACTGTTAACACTTAAGATTCTATATCACACTGGGTAGGTTTATGTGTTTAATTTTAATTACACGATTAGCTATCGACTTATATTTTCAAGGTTATTTTTTTAAATCAATATGATTGTGAGTGTATTATGGATGTTTCTATTGGCCATGAGTTTTAATGTTATTAATGGTGTGGCTCTAGACTGCAAAATACCTCTTTTATTTTGCGCAATCGGGTAAGTATGAATCCTAAATTACTAAGTTTCCTGTTCTCTGATATCTCAGATAACTTATACTCATACCTTTACAAATATGTAACGCAAAAAATATGTTTAATAATGTTTTTAAAATCTGAAGTTACCACAGATACTAACAACTCAAAGTTCGCACTCAATGTCGTGGCATAGAAAAGCTCGCAACAAAGTAAACTCATCTTACTAAGAAATATTAGTAAATCAAAGTTTAACTTTTTACACTTTACGACATTGAAAATAAAGCTTATTTTTGCACAGTGTTAAGAGACTCATAAACGTAGCCGCTTGTTCGACAAGCCCACTGACATACCCTACTTGTAGACGGGCGGATCCGTGAGTACATAGCTAGCTTGAAACTGGGAGAAATGGAACATATTGATAAGTTCTAGGGATCAAGCTGTTACGCCTTTAGGCTATTAGTCTCATGAGAATTGTAACATTAGGACAAAAAACGAACATAGTCAAATACAAATGCTTTTTATTGTGCTAAAAATATTACAACTAGGTACATCTATAATATTAAACAAAATAATACGGGAAGAATATATATGTAATATGTAGATTTGTAGATACACACACATACTTAGAATAGTTTAGTATTCAGACGAGAACTTATAAATTCTCCTCTGTACATAATTTCAATAAATTACTGCTAAATTTTCAACCATTTCTCAAGAAAGTTGCGGACAGACGATTCCAAAACCACTTAGTGATTACTTTCGACTCTGATATTTTCGCGCGTGCCTTGACATTATACAATACTTATCACTTATCATTTTGATAAATATACATCAACGTCTAAACTCTTTCTATCAATTTATTTTAGTGTTGTAGTTAAGATATTTTTTATTTTATTTACAATTCTATTTGAATTTGTTTTTATGAATGAATGCATTTTTTTTGTATAGTATGCCTTTGCCATTATTTATTATGTACCTACTAGATTTTGACTTTCATAAGTGTGCAAAACTGTTTAGTTTTAACCCAAATGAAGAAATAAATAAATAAATATCTATAATTTTTATAGGAAACTCAAATTCATATACCTACAAAGGAGTCAATAAATTAGCTTCATGCTCCAAAACTTTGCGAGCCAACTTCCTGCATCGCCGAATATGTTTTGCTTTGTAACATAACGCTGTCTACTGATAACTATCATGTTCTCTCAACTGGATACCTACTCAGATACCTAGTCGTAATTCTAACGCGTGGGATCTGAGTTTGTTGAACGTAGGTATTTTTATTAACTATTTACATTAGTATCTCTATGAGCGCATAATCTGGTGAGTCTTATGTTAATTGTAAACGTAAATCACATCATAAGTCTAGACAGTAGGTACTTAACTACAAATTACATCATTGAGAGCTTTAATCTTTTAAAGTTAGTCAAATTGGCTAGTCTCAAAGATCATTTAGGAAATAAGCTTGCAAACTACTATTTCTTAAGTAATTTATTTATTTCATTGTTCTTCAACTAATATTTATTGATTGATCGATTGAACTGTTTCGTTTCTCCTTTTATACGTCCCATCAGCGTTGAGCTGCTATAATCATTTTTACCTGAGTTGGAGGCTCAACCACGCTCAACCTAGCTCGTTCATTTTGGACCGACTATATTAGTAGAACCTATTCTATGAATCTTCTGCTTTTATCTCGTTTCAGCTACATTATCGCCGCGTTCAGATCGCTCGTGCAATGCTTCTAGAATGGTATCATCGTCAATTAGGGTTAATGACACCGCATTCGGCATCCGGATGGACGCTAGACTCAAATCTAAAGTAAACATATACTTACTTTCAGTTAATATTAATCCGCCAATAGCTCAGTCAATTGAAGTTTTCTGGTATAGAAAAGTTGCGGACAACAGCAACACTGTTGCGGACTGCCAGTCCAGATTTGGATGGGTGACCCATGCAAAAAGAAGAAAGACCGTGACCGCAGGTCAGTTGACTCGTTAAATAGTAGTTTCTTTTCTAGCTGCATATCATTAAGTCATGCTGGACATGTCGCCCGGATTTGCTCCATAAAACGAAACCACTGTTTATGATAATTTCCTCTAATTTGTAGAACTATAACGATTGGTTCTAGACGATTAAAACTATGTTTGGCTTTAAACTTCCTGCCACATAAAACTGAAACTGCCACTGAAGACCAGTATATTTACGATTTTCCTGAAACACTTTAAAATCGCCATAAAATTTGAATCCCATATTGGTATATTAGATTTATTTAGCTTATGCAACTCTCGATATTTTATATACCTGGTAACATGGTTAGGTTAGAAGGCTTAGTATATGTACTTACGATTAGTTAACTGCCCATTATAATCTATAAGCACATATACATATATCGTAACCTAAAAGTTCTCTTATTGATTGTAGACAAAAATGAAGCAGGCCAATGAATGGAAAATCTATGTGATCTGACAAACTACGGTGATTATAATTCATTAGTTGAGTGTGCAACTTAGATTACACATAAGTAGCACTTGTACAGGACTACCAGCAAATTAAGCAACAACTTAACTAACAACATTATGTATGTTGAAAAATACCCATTAAGTACAGATATATCAAATTGGAAGTATACCAAAACATACTTAATTTTAAAAAAGACACATTCAATACATTTTCGAAGCCACAACAGTTACAGTTTCAATCATTTTAGTACAAAATCTTTAAAAATGGCCACTTACAAAAGAATCTAGATTATTTACAAGTTGACGTTTTAAATAAGGTAAACTAAACACATAATTCTTGATCATCTAACATAATATAATTATCTTCGACCAAAACAATGGCCGTTATAAACCTAGCATGTCAAAAATTCGTTACTAACACAAAACAAACAATACCCTGCACCTTACTATAGTAGGTTAAACTAGTGACACGGCATATTGCAACTGCACAGTGTATAGTTATATATAGCTAATATAGTTGTATAGCTAGTGCGTCAGCTGACGAGGTCAACGGCCAGCGGCGGGGTCAGCGACCGCAGCACCCCTGGATGTAGGGCGGTTTTCATCTCGTTTGAGGTCCTTGAAACTTATGTGGGGCAAGGATGGCGCTTGCGTAATGCTGAGGTAACTAATAGGTCAGATGTATAAAATTATTACAGATGATTATTGTTGAAATATTACTGTAGAGATATTTTATGAGGATATTTGTAAGTTATTGATTAATATTGATTACTTAGTGAAATTTTAAATGATAAGTCAATAGTAGAGAACTAAATCAAATTTTAACGTGTTAACGATGTTTTAGGCAATGCCTTATCAAATGTGCTTGTCGAATAGAAAAGTAATTGCTAATCACTAGATTGTATTAAAAATAGTGAATTAATATCTTCCAATGTTCGTGCTCCTTTTGTCTCACGAAAATATTAGCATTACGCCACCAAATTCTATCAACTTATCAAAATACAGTTGAAAACACAAACAAAACAACACCCTTGAAATATAGGTCATGGCTTCTGACTTGGCCGAACTAAAAATAACATTATTGAGCCGTCAATAATTGTAGCGGATATTTAGCCAATACCAGGAAAATAGGAAACTTGAGTAACATACAATATACAACAAATATCGAAGTAGCATCTATGAGATTCACTATTAATAAATAATGGGAGTGCTATTGCGTCAATGAAACATCTAGAAGCCTTTGAAATAAAAAAAAACTTAATATAATTGTAAATGAAAATGACTAAGAAATCATAAGAGTTTAGTGTTCCTTTTCTGTATTTACTTCACTTTCTCGTCGCGTCCTGCAGAACAGAATATAGCCTGCATTATACCACCCACCCTACCCTAAATATGCTAGATTCTTCATTTGTCATTGTGCGATTATGCAAAGGCAATAAACAAAGTTGTTTATAATCGAATTTCTACTTACGATTGCATATATTATGGTCATAAACTGGATCGCTCAGCTTAAAAACAATGTCAAAGATAACCTATCTTCCAAAATCATAAGCCACATACACCGAATATTCTACGACAAACAATTAACAAAGCGATTAGCGGGTTGTTATTATCTACGAATAGATGCCCCTAATATTTAACGCATGCGCTCGCGGTATACAGCTAGCTGGCCCGGAGCACGTACGCACGGCCTCCAATATATTTGTAGGAGTAAAGTGACCTTTTCGAGTAATATTCCGATGGAAATTATGAGGAAAAAGCACCGAGAATCTAAAAAAGATCGAGAGATTAAATTTGAAACTTATATTATACATATGTGACTTAATCTTAATCTTGATCAAAGTACTAGCATAAGCCGTATCTTTGCAATAATTGTAAGAATTTACATAATTATAATACTACTTGTAAGAATCTAAAACATTTTTACCAAGAATAGAAATTGTAGATAATGCAACAAACAGTGCGGTTATCTACGGTGGATCTAGGACACATAACTATCATTTGCTAGCTCTATAATTAGTTGAAAGTGCCTTTAGGAAAGTGGTTCTTATCAAGCTACTCATGTCGTAAGTTATTGAGACTGTGACATAAGTCGATCAAGTAGCGCAAGGCAAACTGCAGCACCGCCTCCTTATACAGAATTATTTTTACAAATACATAATTAAAAATATATATTTCTTCAATAAATGTAAAACTGGTTTAATACCAGATAAAGCGTAAACAGATATTCAAGTTATAAAAGACTCAAAGCCGCGAGAAGTGGCTAAAGGCTCTAATGAGACTAAAATCAAGCTCAAATAGAAATGGATGTGAATTGATGCTAAATGATAAACAGTACGTTTTCCATCATCAGATGCCACTAAAAACTTCACGGATACAAACAACCTTCAGTTAAAAATTTGGGACAAACAGACACATGTTCGAACACATGACAAAATGGTCACAAAACAATGGTGATTTTATAGCATTACAAATTTAATTGGTGCCTCAATTTGTGAGAGAAACACCTGAAACCACTGTGCTGAATTGTGAAACAAAAGAAGTATATCATAGGGTCTAGTTTTCAGTTATTTGCATGAGGCTGAAAGTGGGGCATACCCTCGGCCGACAGTCACGTTGACAACTCGGTTGCATAAAACATTGCTACCAATTTCTTCGTCCTTGCCTTTGTAAATAAATGCTCACGTGAACTTAATTTAGTCAAATATTTCTCGGATACTTGGCAACGTGGCTCGAAAACAGTTGGATAATCACCGAAAACAGGAAAGCTTTCCATCAAACTGTATACAATTTAATTCCTTCAGTAGGTATGTTGTTGACAATAAAACCCTTTTATAAATCGTACTGGCGACGGAAATTTGGCACTCCAGCTTCGCCACAATTATAATCAATTATCTTTTTATTTATATTTTTGCATACTCAGAAAAAGATGTCATCTATTTATGTCGGCAACCGGATATCAATATTTTATCAGTCTTAACAGCAATATCACACCAGAAACATTGGAAGATCCTGTGATCTTTTAGCATTCTACTCGTACTTGGATGTTTTGGTCAAGTAAGAAGATAAGTCAGTCTAATGCCAAAATATTATTCGTCTCATAAAACGAACATAGGTATGTCCGCAGACGCAGTAGTTCCAGACAGACGTTTTGGTCTGCGGTTGACGCACACAAGCTGTCAACATAACACAACGGAGCCTTATGAGCCGGCTAGGATTTGCGTAACGTGGTTTGGACATCATTAAGCTTTACTTGTTTTCAAACAAATGAAAACCTCAAACACGCCATCTCCTCTATGGTGAAGCTCAATTGATAAACTCGGTACGACGCGGTTTAATTGGAGTCTATCAATTACCAGTTGACACCGAATGAAGTGTGCCACTCGCTCGCAGTTAGAACCGAGAATTGTTCTACTCATACGAAACCGGGTGAAAAAGAAACAACGACACGATAGCACGCTATAAATAGACAGCTAATGGCATGCACATGTCGATGCTAGAGATCTCTGTTTGTTTACAAAAGTCACACGATTGTCTCGACCTTCAAAGAGTGAATATAGTATCTACAAAATATATTATGGTATGTTATGTACGTACTGATAGAAAGGTTCGTTACAGCATAATTATAATTTTGTTTCATATATCTAACCATCTTTTTTACGTTTGGGGAACCTCAAGATATATCTTATATCTGAAAAAAGTCCATATTCTACAGACGTATCAACTAAAAAAAACCTTGTAACCACGAAATTCTACAAACAAACCGCAAATGGATTTTTATTGCACTTGAATGAAAACAATGGTCTCAGTATAATCGTGCGTGCTCTATAGAAAGCCAATGAAAAGTATACAGAACAAGAGTTGAGTCAAATAGAAATGCTAACAGCTAGACAAAACAATACCGACCGCGGCTTTCAATTAAAACCATTTGATCAAAGAAATAATACTTTTAATTCATTTCATTCCCATTGTATGAGTCACGACAGTAGTGCGACGTGGTTTTTGCCACAGAATTTCATCATGTGGCATGAAGCATAATAATGAAGTAAAACGACTTATACTTGCATCATTAGACTATAAGTCCATAACCTACGTTCACGAAAGGATTGTAACTTGATCAAGTCTAAGGAAATGACAAAAAAATCAAAGCGCATGTTGAGATAGAAATTCCTTAATTTATTGACAAATAGCACAACATTAATAGAGTGAAAGGGGCAACATATCATCTCTGAACAAATTGCTCCAGACTTGGCAGAAGATATGTTGACCATGTTTTGGCAAAGCCAACAATCGTAATAAAATCTCGCCTGTTCTATCAACATACGCAAATATCGCATACCTATAAATGTGCAACTTGACATTAACAGTGAATTAGAATCAATTCACATTCAAAGAATTGTATTAATTATCGACATTAGCACCTGACTCAACAAAACAAATGCAAATGGGCTCGTGTGGCTGAAAGTTGGCGGGGTCGATGCTTCTATGAATGACTCAGTAGTTTGCAATATTGTAGCTACAGGAATAGCGCTGCTCTAAGCGAAATATTTATTCGTTTTCCCGGCAACTTTCTAGGAAACAAAAAATTCAGAGACTGAAAAATGAAACCTTGAGTACAAAAATACTCCCAGGAAAACCAGAAAATAGATGTAATCCGGGTCCTACCAATACACACAAGGTTTTCTGTAGTTATGTATTGTTACCATTTGCGAGCATGAGGGCCTCAAAATCGAAGGGCAGTCAAATCTATTCCTGAATTGTGGCTTTCTGACGTCACGCCAGTACTCACGTAAAAGTGGTGGCACATGGCCGCTGACGTCCATATCCAGGAAACATTCGCTAATGCGTCCTAAATTCTAACACTGCTTACAATTTGGCATCGAAATCTGCGAACATTAGAGAACAAAATCGAACAAATTTTTAAGAAGAAGTTCTGCGATGGTTGCCTTAGTTTCTTGAATCATAACCCTATCAGAACCGCGTGCTATCAAATTATGTAAACAGTGTTGCAAGACGCGACCGCGTGCTCGAGTGGATCCCGTATAGAATCCATTGGACGGACGCCAGATGCTTTCGCCAGGTCATTCTCACAGCCTGGAATACTCGTCTAGCCACGTAATACTAGGAACTTGTCCTCGACTCGGTTCGAAGACTCGCCTATTCACACGACCGACATGACAAACTGACCAAAATACCCGTGATTATCTCGTTAACCTGAAATCTTAACTTTTGCGCTTGAATCACTGCTGACTCAACCTTTCATGATCATCTTATCATCGTGACTTGTGAATATTATCAATATCAGTTTTCTTAATTTTTGTATCATCGATCGATCATGAAGATAAAAGTCCGTCTAGATTGTCCTAGCTCTATCAGCGCGTGGCGATTAAAATACTTTAAACCAGTAAGTCTGCTAAGTCGTGATATATTTTTGAATAAATAAATCCTTCAAGTCTAGCCGCATATTTTATCGGCGGTCATTAATTTACATTACTAATCAACAGAGCAACTACGCAGTTATACAAAGGAAGGAAAACTTGATAAACAATAAGCACAATTTATGCCAATATAATTAATTGTTCTATTTTTTCCCCGTGTGCAAATCAGAAAGTAGGTTGTGGTCGTAGCTCTATTTAATAATCGTTCAACTCGTTCAAGTAAGCCGTAATAGTAAGTACTAGCAGTATTTAATTAATATATGTATAAACAAATAAGTAAGTTGCTTATTTGAAAACAATATTACATCCCAAATACGGGTTGTAAGGATATACTAGTTTTACAACAGCTGAAATGGAGTTATTAGTTGCGTAGTGCACTGACATATTTTAACATCACGAAAAAATTTAGAACCTTTTTACTGGTCTGAAATTAGAACATTTGTAAGTACATCATATTCCCAACGTTAGTTCTTTGTACAACTCTTGATATTACGTACTTCTGTGTTATTATCAATTTTATTCTGTGTACGGAGTATATTTGGCTTTGCGGAGAGGTATTGTTTATTCTGCGGCCGTGCCATATCCGATCCATCCACTGCGCAGTTCGTATTTTCGTTTGGAAAACATCTGACACATAGTAACACCGCGCCACATGGCCTCATGTTTTACCTTACTTTTAATAGCTGAGATCGAATTTACTGCATAGTTACTTCTGTAATTCGAAGCTAGGGAGGTAGATAGATATTTTGATGGGACAATAGGAAAAATACAAAGACTTGATGTTGAGAAATCGTCTAATACAGAAGCTAGTTCTAATGCTTCATATAAAAGTTACTACATTGTTCAACTCATTTAAAAACTTCCAACGTCTGTTTGATGCTTTTATCAAATAATTAACCTCTCGACATTGAAATCAAAGATCCTAAAGAGCTGGATTACTTTGAGGTCAAGCGATTCAAGTGGAAACATCTGGAATTGCTGGCACCATTAATGTCAGTGCTATGCTAATTGAAAATCGGTTAGTAGGTTAAAATGTTCGCATAAATAAGCAATTGTTCCTGCCATTAACTGGCCATTAATAACAATAGTCGCTTTGAATTTTAAAACGCGCTAAAACTGACAAAGTAGAGTATGATTGATTAGAAGTTCAGTCTGTTTGTTTACGTGTATTTTTGTTTTACACGCAATATGGGAGATTCGAAGAATTCTTGGGCCAAGGCGAAAAACGGAATGTTATAACAAATTCATAATCTTAACAATGCATAATCTAAAGAAGAAGATAAACAGTTTGATCTTTTTGCTAATCTACTTCTATTCTGGCGATAAAAATATTTTTGATAGGTACGTAGTTGATTTGAAAAAATATGACTCTATGCAGTTATTTTTAAGGGCTAATTTTAGTACTTTATATACTGTTATAGTTAGGTACATAATAGCACATCTCATTTTAATATTGTGAATCAAAAAAAGCTTTAGCCAATAGTCAAAGTAACTCGTAAGCACCGAATATACGTAATTGTAAATACTACACGTTAAATAGTGTAAAAATCAAAGTCTACAATTTCTTTCGAAAAATGAGTCACCAGACATGCTTAGATCTTGCACACATAAAACTAATCGCCATATTAAAATAGTTACTAAACCCTTTGTTAGAGCTATTACCAATGTGCGATGGACCGTGGGGAAACTGACGTGGCTTGTCAATATGCCTACACGCTGCCGTTCGTAATCACGTTAGATACAGATGACATAATATACATTAAAGCCTCACTGCAGAAAAAATACAAATACTCATAAGACAAAGCTTTGTCATCCTTAGTAGAGTAAACGTGAAAACAAAACGCTTCTTTTCCTTGAAGTGCCATCGTCTATCGCCTAGGGAAATGACTTGTCAAGTTGACATAATCTGCATGAAATATGTAGATTTGTAGATCTAGCAATCTAGTGCTACGGCTGAATCAGTGGATACTCTACGATCAGGTGATTTAATTTTTATCTTGGATTTTTACATTAGGTACCACGTGATGAGTTAGTCACAAAATAGTACGAGTATCTACACTAGATGATTCCATGCTGGACACGTAACAAATAAGAGAATACTGATTCATTTGCATAGAATTTAATAGTTCATATAAAGATAATATACAGGGGATATATCGGTAGTTCGGTGTCTTTGGGCTATATCGTCTACAGCTATATAGGCTTCAAAGTAACGCCCCGTCACTTGCAAACTATGCAATCGATTAGTCAAAGTGGAGGGTACCGTGTACGTGAGTCATATTTTATCAGAGTACTAATAAAAACAAAAGAATAAAAAGTATACTAACGGATGACCTATCCATATTCTATGTTTATTAACATTACGAGAGAAATAACTTATTACATTCGATGACAATAATTAAAGGAGTAAAGTTGATTCAAACAGATGAGTTAAGTACCTAACATGTCCCTGAATCAGATAACTTAAGCCATTTATAAAAAGTTTTACAGAAAATTTAACAAAACCAAAGAACTTTGGAAATAATTCTGCATACGAAATTATTTAAGTTTTTAAAGTGAGGATACTAAAAACTTGCTATAAAACAGGCGTATAACAAAAGGTACATATCCACAATCAGAAATGAAGTAGGGAATCTAACAAATACTTTGCACTAACACAGATCAGAATCTAAGTACCACATAAACTGATAGTATGATGACACATCCATAGGAACTGACATGGACACGAGTTTCGTGACGACGCATAATTTAAGCAGATTAGTTTTAAATCTCTTTACATTGATTACGTAGGCAGTGTAGAAAAGTCAGCGACCGAACGTGATGGTAGGTAATATCTAGATCGTACTAGTATTTGACAAAAAAACTGTTAAGGTAATGCTTACTATGTACCATAATACCTATATATATTAAGATTCAGCGTATCTAGATTATATATCTAGACTATGTATCTAGACTATATTGGTAAAAAAATGATTTGGTATACTTTTTTTAATTTCCTACCACCTTAATCATAATTTCTTATAAACGATTAGCCTCTTTTGCAGTACTTTTAATAAAATTACACGTATTATATCATATTATCCTATCTCCCTTGCAATTTGCATGAATATTCGCGACTTCTCTATACCATCAGTTCCAATTTTCTATTTAAACGCCGGTAAATTTAATAGCTCTAAGCTTCGTAAGCTCTAATTTAAGCTGATTGCCTATAACTTCCATAAGCCAGTTATCAGTTATCTAACTTGTATCTCCGCTGCCGCCCCGGTCGGCCGGACCCGCGTTACCGGTCGATCCACAGTCTACCTACCTACAGTGTAGCTGCCAGTTTCCAACGAGCCAGTTCAGAGCAGATCACGCCTATAATTTGTTCCACAGCTACATCGGCTGCATTTGCATAGCTGGTATAACCTTCGGCGGTATCTCTGCACCGCTCCAATATAAATGTATCAAACGTGACACCGCTCAGACAAATATGACGCAACCACACAACCCGACGCTTACACAAGACTCGAAAGACCCAAACAAATACAATAACAGATCTAAATTAAAACATGGTCTGGCTTCCGCTCATTTTAAATTTATGGCCGAAAAAACATTCACGCAGAATACTAAAGAGAATCAAATAATGTCGTAATTATTTCAAAGCAAAAACCACTCATCTAAAGCACGCATCCTTTCACCGTAGTCGACTACAGCTCGTAGATGGAATACTAAAGTTATCCTCCTGTTAAGGAATCGGAATCAAGTCAGGCATTCAAATGTAGCCGAGGCAGGCCTGCGTGGTTGATCTCGCTTGCATTCACGTTCATCTAAGCGCTAAACGACTTCTCGTGATCGTGATACTATGCACAAACATGGTATCGTTTACTTGTTTCAAATATTTAGGAGTGCCTTGTTAGATTTAGAACTCGACTAGCCTAACCTTTGCGGCTTGCACGAGCGCTCTGAAAATGTATCGCCCTCGTCTAAATGTTCGGTAGCACGCTCGCTGGCAAGCAAGCAGCCTCTTGACTAGCTTTCATGGAACCGTTCCCAACTTTGTTTGGAATGTCGGTCGGTGGAATTGAAAAACTTTTGCGGCTCACGCGATAGGTCAAACACTTTTAGACAAATTGGCTACCTCGGAACACTTAGCTCGGTGGCGTGTAGTGGCTCGAGTTTTATATTTATGACCATGAAACGTGACACGTGAAAGTCACTTCTGCAATCAAACTGTTCTTCTCAACTGAAATGTTCCGCATAAATTATCCAGTTGACCAGTGAAGCGCTTCGAGCGTGCAATATTTATGGCTTGTCAAAGCAAAATGCTATAAAAGGAGGTCTAGATACAAGGGTAAATTACGTTCCAACAATTAAGTACCAGCAAGAACAGTAGGTCAAGCCTTCCGTTATAACTCGCAGGTAGAGGGGTTGAGAGAAGGGTTTGTGTACTAAATGGGGATAAATGCACCTGCTCTGTATCCACAAACATGTACATTTTGTACCACTTGGTAACAATTCGTGCGTCCAGCCAACCGTTCAATGTAAAGATTGTATCTTGACAGGATTCACATTCCTTCTTGGGACTCGTTTAACGCTTTCGTTTACTTTATCCGATACCACATGCGTTTCAAATTTATCTACACAAGCGGGTAGAAATAGAAGACTTACCTTTAAAATAATATTTTTTATCAATTTGATCCTGTTCCTGTATTTCTATCCGCATCATAGATTTTAGTATAGTAAAACTAAACTAGCGTGCCTCGTAATTACCAGTAAAAATCAAGTTCAAAAGTCTTAGAAGAGTCTGAACTCTAAATCCATCGTATATTATATAATTCTTGGAACATTTCCGTCTGTATCGAACTTTCCCTCCTAAGTAAACACAAACAAGTACTTACACAAGTGCAAATAATGGCAGCATTTAAAAGTAAAAGTGCTAATAATATGCGTTGCGATGCAGTTGATAGGACCGTTCCACTCTAATGAATAGTTGCCAACTTCGCTATCAGCGGCACTGCATTTATGGCAACTTGAATATTCATGGCGCTAAAGTACTACCTTACTTACGCCTCACCTTTTTCAACGTTTGAAGGCTGACTGAACCTGTTTTGGCCAAAAATTATAAAGAAGTTAATAATTAGTAGCATTATAGTATATAAACTTAGGGTATTTGAAAGTAAACATATTGTGTAAGCTAAGCTATACCTCATCAGGATCATTCGGCCACAGCGAGTATAGCAGACAAAAAAATTACAAATATTTTTACTTATACAACTGGAAACTTTTTAAAGTAAAAATGACCTATAGAAACACATATACATATAATATATATTTAGGGTAAACACTGAACTGGTAAAAGGTTGTCTGCCGTTAGTATACTTAATCAACGAAGGTATAACGGAACATATTCGTATTATTATATAGGCTGGGCCAGAATAACTTCGAGAAGGTCTTGCATGGGTCCCTAAGTTGTATGTTACAAAAATGTGTAGCCCTTTTATGAGTGTAAAAAGGTTTTAAGAAATAATAAGCAGAAAATAGGCTTTTTGTTTAACTGCGTTCTTCATTGGCTCACTTTTACTTATGTTCTTCATTGGTCATCTTTGTTATGTTCGATGTCAGCAGTTGAAAGGCCTTTATATCTAAACCTTTACAAATAGGTATCCCAACCAACTGCGTCAAGCCATAAAATAGCTGGCACATACAATGTCAGTGCTAAAAGCAAAGCAATTCGCAGTGCAACATGCACTTTGAAACCATAATGTTTACCTAACCTGATTCTAAATGTTTGTTGTATTTGTTAGTACGCAAATGTTGATTTTACTGCCTATGAAAACAACTACTAATTTGCAACGTTCATTAGATCTACATAAATAATAATAGAATAGAGACCACCAAGCACACAACACAGGAAAATCATGTTTAATTTTTGTACACCTTAGATGTTCTTTGATTGCTGTTATGCAAAAATATTGGCGTGAAAATATGAGCAGTTTTCGTCGAGCCATTTGCAACATGTTTTTCATAGATTACTCGTACTTTCACCGCACCGTTCAACGCCGTGATAACATCAAACATAAATTGAGGAAGTGGTCAACAAATAGCGCACAAATAGCAGTCTCCTGACAGATGATCGTCCGGTGTTTGACCGGAGCTCGTGCGTCAGCGGTTTTCACCAACAAAAATAGATCCATCTATGAAACGTTGGCACAGAACACCTTTGCAGGAGCCGTACCTACTATTTCGAATACAATGTAGGGGAAATTAATGCTATTTTGGTAGTTCTTTGTTGTTGTTGCGAGGCGCGAGGCGATGAGGTGACCAACGTGGACCCAAGGCAATTGATGAATATGAAACTGAGAGACATGTGACATTGTACTCGAGAGAGTAAGGTTAGACCTGGTCTACCTCTGTAATTAGCTGTAAGGTGAAAAATTGTTCCTCTCCTTTGAACACCACTGGATTACTTAATTCGCGCTTTTGAAACTAGAACATCAAACCAAATCATGAATTTGAAAGAATTATCGCTGAGAAAACTATGTTGCTGTGAATCAGCGATATGAATATCGTCCTCATCACGTTAGTAATTACAGTCACATAGTGTCCAATCAGTTCTTCAGTGTGTCCAAAACGACATGTAAAATCGTATCTTTTAACATCCATGCATTGGCTTTATTTTTACGACCTGCCGGGAGCCAACGCAAATGGATTTGACGTAAATTTAAAATGAATTGGGCAACTTTCCAAACAGCCGGAAACCATCTCCAACTATCACAAAATATCTACGGGCAAGTAATATCAATATCAGCATCTAGCTTCGTATGAATGCAAATATTATAGTATTGTTCCATCAATAAGAACATTTCTATAGCTCGCCGTTTCCTTTTCCTGGCTTACAAATGCTCACAACACAATCCAATTACAAGCTCAGTCGTATTCGCTACATTATAACTAGCTGTTACAGATATATCAGCTGGAATTACTGCTATATTTCATAGGAAGCATTCTCTGATACGGAAATGGCTTCGTAGTACGTGGGCGCTTCGATTAGTTTTGTAGGCGAGGGGTTGGTGATAATGGCACAAGAGAGTGTAATAATAATGTATGTATGTATGCTAATGTAGAAGCATTTCAGTGTTCGCGTAACTATTTTCAAAGCAGCGCGTGAGGCGTAGAAAGCCGCAAGGCGCGAGAACTGTAAACATTGCAAAAATTGCGGAGAGGCAGTCTGCGAGCGAGCGGCGCAGATAAAAATTCAAAATAGATTTGGCTAGGCGCCGCGCGCGTGCCGAACAATGCTGGAAACTAGGTCGCGGTGTGTTTACTGTGTCAAACATTTAAATGACCTATGGTAGTCTCTCTGAGGGGGGCGTAACTGCAACACTCCACTTCACTCCACGTGCTGTGACGATCCGTAAGGGTGGCGACTGGAGCCTGGGCAACAAACCCCTCGCTTTCCAGTTGCCTACCGTAGCTAAGACTAAGACCCAACGCAAAAGATCAGGATATCAGTATCCAGAATGTGAATTGGTCACCAACAGACCCCTTCGTAATGAAAAGTAAACGCTATGGCTAAATGACAGACTAGTTTGAGAGCCAGTGGTAATCCAGTACTGGCATTCTTCAGGCTCAGAATACGCTCCACGCTGGGCCACAGTGTGCGCTGGTGCGTATAGCTTCAGATGAAATTTACAATGCCTGACTGTAAAGATACAATTTTTTTTATAAAGGGTATAAGAGAATCAGTCGCATTTATCAACTGAAATCGTTTTACTCTGTCTGCTTTTCTTATTCACGGTTTTTCTTCATGATAACTTTCTGGAAGGATATAACGTATAAACAATGTAGTTACGTGGTAAACCCTCTTACGCTGCAAAAGTCGAACTCATAAAGTTTCGGAACAAAGAGGATGAAGTCGACTCCCTATTTATAGATGCACTTCAGTGTTCCGAATGCATCTGGCTGCATAATGTTTTCGCACTTAGGGTAGGTCAGGTCATAAGATAGGCTATAGTCAAATATAATATACATATGTATGTTTCTATATATGACTATTATTTCTTACATTATATGTACATAAAAAAAGTAAATTTAAGAAGTAATAGAAAATAAAGGCTCATTTTATTTATGTGTATGTATTTTCAAGTTAAAGAAAAATGAATCAAAGATATCATAAGCATTGTTAAAAAAGTATTCTTAAACAGAGAAGTTTGGACTCATCTGGAACAGTAAATGGCTTAAATAGTGTGTAATGACACAGATTAAGAAATCCCAGTTGATAGTAAAGTAACAATAAAAAGATAAAATATAAAATAAAAAAAAAATTAAAAAAATAAAAATAAGATACTTAGGTACTTATAGTACAACGTAAATAGTAGTTACTAGTAGTAGTAGTAATGCTTGTAAATGTACAGTAGGTATTTATATTATTCTTGCACATACCACATCTAAACGCGGAAGCCGTATTTATCGGATTTAAAACCATTAGCAATAAGATTAATTAGCACACAAAACTTCGCGGAATTCCTAGTTTTCAGGTTATTTTCGGAATAAGTCCTCGTCTGGTTTGTGTTCCGCTTCGATACAGAAACATTTCAGTTGAATTCGGTAAAATATGTAATTTACACTAAACTCATTGTATCAATAAATTGCCTATACAAAATACGGTTATTTCAGCAAACTTCCAAATTCTATAAAATTATAAAATTGTTTATAAACTCGGCCTATTTCTCAAGAACGGTTTAAATGCTTACTTTATTTGAATTTTGTGGTTATTCCAACTAAGAACAAACGCTAACAATCGTAAGTGTATTTTACTCTTCGATTGATCGAAGATTTTACTATTCTTTTAAGTAAAATAAAATACTCTTATCTACTCTGCACTTACCCACCTGTAACATTATTTCAGACGATAGAAAAATACAGGTTTAATTTATCTACTTACTGGTTTTAGAATACTTTTTAAGAGTTTATTTTGTCATCATTATCTTATCACTGTTCACAGTACGCTGCAAGCTGTCTAAATATTTCTGATACGTCATAATACGTTTGATGAATATTCGTCAACCCCCAATATCGACTGTTGACTGTTGGCCCCTTCTTTGACTTTTATCATACAATGAGTTAGTATTTATATTTATTCAACTGAGTCTAGACTCGTCAGTTTCCTGGTCTCGTCATAGTTTCCTGACTTGTATGACCCATTCACATGTCAAGCAGTGCTGATATTAAATTCATGCACATTGCATGTTTTAACGACTCCTTTAATAAACTGTGATAACCTGCAGTCTGCTGGTTATCAAAGCTTGTTTTGGAAATAAAGATAAGTATCACGTTCCAATATGAGCAAATTGACTTTCTGACGCAGTTTTGTCATAATAGATAGCTTGTCTGTCTTATTATCATTATGTAAACAATAACAAAAGTACCATCATGTGTTATATTACATAGGTGAGATTTACAGCCTTGTGTTAGTACACAAGGCTAGGATATAAAATGATCCATAACAATTTGTACATTCTTATTACCTACTCATGTATCAAGTTCATCATAATATAAATGATGATATTATTAAATTATACTATTACATTAAAAGTGAAAGTGTATTTGTTAGTCTGTTTGTTGGTTCACTTTCAAATCTCATTGAATCAACTGATCATCGTGATTATTTTACGGTGGTAGTAACAACGCAAGCAATGCCGAGTGCATCCACTAGTAAATAAAACAAATCTCGATGATCAGTGACGGGTGGAAATTAGTCATGAGATTTTTAAAGACTTGACAAAGATTTTATCGTGGTAATAAAGGCGAGTTCGACTTTTTCATCATTGCAAGTAAAAGTAAAAAGTTTCCATCGCAAATTTTTAATATATTAAATAAACCATCGTTATTTTCTTTATCCACCCTCAGCCACGGTATCACGAGTTTTCACAGCGCTCTAGGAGCCTCTATAATCTATGAATACGGCTCAACAGTTGCCGTACAATAACTGTATTTACCTAGTATAATCAGACCTATAAATATCACTTTATCGGTGGCACTATCGAGTCACGTGAATATTTCAGCGGTCAACCTCCAACAGTAATGGTTGCGACTACTAAAGTGTTCGCGATATTGATTCAACCTTGAACAACGTCGTCCGACGAATATTCGGCTGATCTGCAAATAACACATGTGCTCGAATTAATCCCTTGTCTCTGTAACATACGCACGTTTCTTATATTATTTACATCTGGTTGTTAGAAGTCGTTTATAAAGACAAGGTTTTTATAAGCTTTTATCCTAAAATTATACGCCCCTGCCCTAACTCTGCACTTGAAACTGGCGAAAGAATAATATCTTCCGCGTTGTCTTCTTTATTTTTATGTCCCCTTCTATATTAATAGATCTATGTGAATCAATTTCTTCAAACTTATTCATATTCGTATAATTATATTATTATTTATTTCGTATTTAATGACTTCGATTCGAAAAGATTTTATCAAGATTGTTTAGAAATATAATCGCAATGAGACTAGAATAGATAAAGTAAGTAATTATATTATCTTTGCAGTAAGTAATTAAGTGAAGCGAGTCCAATGATCATATCAAACCATTGAGTAACTTTATCTGTATCTGTTGATGAAATAAAAGATAAGTTGAGAAACTTACGATAAAAGTCATTTACCTCAGATCTATGTCTAGTATTGTAGAATCAATGAATTACCTAACAACAGAAACTATTTTTTTAATATGTTTTTTTATTTTCAGTTCAATACAGACATTATTAAGCTGTGAATGTGCATGTGTGACTAAGTTAATTATTTTTATAAGTAAGTAAGTATACATAGTTTTAGGCATCCATGAGGTAAATTTTATAATACTGAAATGAGGTGGAAGAAAAATCATTTGTGACTTAAAAAAATCCCTAAAAATATATTTTATTTCATACGTCATACACATTTATTTAAATATATATATATACTAGTAGTAGTACTAAATCTAAGTAACATGTAAAAATATGAGTCAGAACAACCAACAGTGTTGGCTGTACTACAAAACAGAGGCGTGCCGGAAATATGCGTAGCACGTCGCTCCATCCATTGAATTTACTTCACATACATATAAATGTATACATGCTATATACAGGGTAACTGGTGCCTTATAATTAATCAGCATTTTAGGGGCTGTTGACGGAGGACTTACATAATATAAGCGCCTGTGCTAAATCTGAACACTAAGACTGAATTCTGAGACTACTTATATTGTCACGGTGATGGTCGAAAGAGTTTTGCTTTTTTTCTATTGACAGAACCAGGCCTAAATGCCGCTGTGTATTCTGTTCCCATTTATTCATAATAATTATTATAGTTTCTTTATACTAGTACTAACATTAGATGCTAGGAAATTTCTGATTTAAGAATCTTTTGTTGGGTCAACAATTAAATTTATTACTTCATCATCATCATCCACAGCCCTTGGGATCCCACTGCTGGTATAGGCCTCCCTTTGAAAGTGCCATCTGCCATTTTATTACTTATTTAATCAAAATAATTATTAGCTACGATACAGATATTGTAGGCCACCGTGCCTAGGTCTGTGTACGGTCTACAGCTGGTGCTTTAGCTCTAGAACTCTTGGAAACCTTTAATTTATTGACGATATAATGAAGCTATCTCTATCACTGAGTGTACTAAAAGACGCGTTTAAAAAAATCTTGTATAATTAAGAGCACTAACTACTAACTCTGTAAGTCTAACCTAAAGACGATATAAGTCCAACATATTCATGCCAGCCGCTCCACCATTTTAATACTCATTTACACATATTCGCGATTATTTGCGGAACCAGTTCTATTACATTTGCGAACCAGTTTACAAATAGAATTTTATCAATCGCGAATCGCCACGTCTATCTACCAAGCTATTGCGTCTTAATTTTTTCAGACAAAAAAGTTGTCACGTGTCCAAGGTATTTCTGTATTAACCACACAGTTTCCTAACCATTCTACCACTTTACAATGTTCTGGTAAATAGAAATAAGAAAAATAGCATATGTATTTGATCAACTTTTTATCAACAGAATTGGAGTTTGTAAGGGAAGTGTCCTAGTTCCACTATTATTCAAAATAATCGTGAAAAACATTAAATAGGTATAATACTTATTTTAAATGTTTGTTTATCTTCTTGTTTATAATTATTATAATAATAGAGACGTAATGATCTGTCTAACCTCCAAGCTAGAGATAATTTAATTTAATATCTATTATTAAAGTGTTGGTGGATACGTGTCTTGTTGATGTTTTTCTTGTGATTGAATCACGTAGCATACATCGCTTAGCCTCAAGTGGTCTTAAAATGAATTGTATATTGCTATTTCTAGAATACCTAACTTAACTTTAATGCTCTTTTTATGTAATCACACCCAATAGAAAAATAAACTGTGCTTGCTACCGGAGAGTTGCGATTTAGGGATCTTCAAACCAGAATGTTACATACAAGCTGTCTAAAATATACAAGATTTATATGTTTAAATATCTAGACATATTAAGTATCTAGTATCTAAATAATGTGGTTAAATAAGTAATTAGAGTTATAGTAAGATTATCTCTAGCGTTAACCAGGTAACATCTCATGAGGCGCCCTGTACTGATCATGTGTTTACTTACTTTGGATAAAGGTATAGAATTAAAAAAATTAAATACATACATACCTACATGTACTTAGTTAAACTATTTTTATAGAATACTACTATTTTTTTGGTTAAGGCGTTCTGACGGTATCAGAAATACACAGGTTCGAATCCTGCCGGTCGTGATTATTTTCGCTCATCTTCCCATAAAAGTTTAAGTGAAGTATTTCTCATCATAATACTGTTACATGGAATTACAATTTTACAACCATATTCTGATTATTACAATCACTTACTTGTTCAGTTAGGTACATAACTGAAGGCCACCAGGTGGCAGGTATGTTAAGCTTTGCAATTTTGAACAATAAATTCAAGCTATTCAAATAATCTGCTATATTGTAAGCCATTCTACCAATTAGATAGGTTCTCTTTTTCTGGTGTATCATTTAGTATATAACAATGATGAGTAACTCTTATATCAATTTTAATAACCTTCCAACACCATTTGTGCAATAAACAGATAAAAGGTAAATACGTCCTATTAATCAACAAATTCAACAATAAAATAATCATATTATCATTGATTAATTAACTAAGTAGGTACCTACATATTTGTACGGGAGATAAGTTTGTTGGGTGTTCCTCCTTCAGGCCGAAATGAGACCACTGTTTCATTACAGGATTACCACGATTTTGGTAAGAAACCGGCCCCAAGAGTTTTAAATATACCAATGTAAATTTCGCTTTCGGAACAACTCAGGCGAAGTCAGGAGAACCCACCATATGCAATCTTCTACTTAGAAGTGTAATTAAACCTATTCATATAAATCCGCAACAGGAAGAGTCTTGTTCTATTTAGCAAACTACTGGCTCATAATTAAATGCTCTAACAAAATAAATTGCGAAAAAAATGTGTCACGCTGTCTGTATGTACCTACCTAAACTAGATCACCAGAACGGGAATTTATATGCTTGTAAAATAGTAGTGTAGTGTTAAATGGTCGGGAATATAAATATATTTGGTGTTAGGTGCGTGTGCACTACATCATTCGACTATTTTATGACTCAGGCCATCAATTGTTTAGTATTCATTTTTTTTAATCTGTACCTAGAAAAAAATACCTGTCTAACACTCTATAGTACGGTAAAGTCTTTAATGAATAGGTAAACCAAAGAGGAGACTCGATGAGTTCCCACCCAAAGAATCCCCTTGTTAATAATTTATAAGGTAAGAATCTCGCACCACTGGACTGCATCTCAATTTAGTCAGATGTTATCTAGAAGATTTCGCTCCCGTAGCGAAAAAACGATAGATATATAATGTACTTGTTTATATCTACACATAAACAGTGAATATTTGGTGTATCGAATTTATTTACGTATTTACCTACTTAGTTGACTCTGGCAATGCGTTCAATCGAATACATTAATGAGTACCTAACCCAGTTAAAGCCCGACACTATTCAATGGACAATTGCCCCAAAACCGAAGCTCGGCTCTGTTTGGGTCAAGGTTTGGAATACATTCAGTACATGTTTAGTTTACCTATACATATACAATACATTGCTATACATTTTATATAGCGCACAGAACGAGAACATAGGTTTATGAAAATATCGTGCAGTAGTATCACAAATCATTAGACCTCTAGGATCTAATCTCGTTATCGCATTTATAAAGTATAAAAATGATTATAGAATATAATTAATTGATTAACTTTATACATAAAAGCTTTTTTTTTTAATTATTTGAATGTAATACCCTAATTTGACAAGAAAATGCCAACTCTTCAAAATTTCGTTCCGAAAAATTCGCAGTTACGTATGTTTTCATCTATAAATTTTAACCATGGTACTATAAATCGGTCGAGTGTTTATCTAGTAGGTCTGTAGGCACCTCTCTGTCGTTCTAAAGTCCGTGTAAGATCATGCGTGATATGTCGTGATGATGATCAGACAATAGCTTGACAGATTCTCATTAGCCTCAGGTTCATGGAAAACGTGTTGTTTGCTGTAATAGTACCTAGAAGAACACGTGTAACTTTCGTTCTCTAATAAATTTATAATAAATCATCTTCATAGCTCATCTAATCTATAAAAATTTGGTCTAAATATATTAAATTTAATAAATTATTCTTCATATTAGTAAAGTACCGCAGGCTGAGGTGTACCTACTCGTATGTTCGCGATCGCCAAAATAATGCGACTGTCTTTATATGGACGAGATTTGTCCCATACAAAAAAAAAGAGTTGATATTTACTTGGGCGTACAATGTTCTGGTGATTTGTCATCATAGGTTCAGTGGAGTACATACATCCATTTCACAGCCTCCTGGAGCTATTTGTGCAATTTTCGACACAAGAGTTCACCCCTCTCATCCAACAACTAACTAACTAAGTATATCTTAAATGTAAAACATAGGTACAAGACTTCTCAAAATCAATACTGATTAAAAATATCCAAAATGAAAACAATAATATTATGAAAGTGCTAATCCGCCAAAGTACATATAGTTCCAAAGATACCAAACAAAAACATCGTGTCGTCAGCATCATAGTTCATCGACCCCTGGGTCAGAGTAAATGTGAACGTCCCTTAAAACTATGGACATAATACATGACCCAAGGAAATTCTCCCCATCGGAATAATTCCAGAAAGATCGCTATGAAAATTTATAACGAAAGGAATTTAAAGTTGTCTACCTACCCAGTGCGTCTCATTGATCGTCGTCAAGCAATAATAAACAGTAATATTTTACAGTTTTTTGTAGAGATTCGTATCGTACCCCAAATCCCGGAAAATTTAGTAACTTTTTCAGTCGAAACGCCTAAATATATCAACATAGCATACCTACATTGAACTCTAAATAACGCTTATTAAAATGTCTCGAAGTGCTAAACACCTTAAATAGAACCTACTAGAACGACACATGTAAAATAGTAAACACTGAAAGCTGACCTGCGCCACAATACCCGCCTGTAAGAAATTATGCGCGTACATAACATAGTACCTAACTGTTTGAACTGTGTCTTTGCTTCACAATCTTCACATGTAATTTGCCAATGCCTTGTACAACAGTCGAAACGCTTTGCTGCGCTGCTGATAAGTGCGGATAAAATTTATAAATATGTATAACTCACTTATCAATAATTAGGTCAAACTGGAAAAGAAATGCTGCTGAAAAGTATAGTGAAAATTGCGTCAGAAATTGCACGATGTTCGTGTTTTCGGTTCAAAGAGTACGAGTACCTTTAGATAGCTTAAGAAATAATAACATTACTACTTAGGTATCTTACCTCAGGTACTTTGATAAAAGTATTCACTTCGCATTAAAATTGAGAAAAATCTTTACCGTCTTAACGTTATGAGTTACGGGCGTATACAGGGTAACTGGTAACATCCATTTCATATAGCAAGGCACCTGTGACACATATAAAACGTCACTTGTCAATATCATTTTGACAATTGTAATGATGTACTGCAGTAATTCGAATTAGAAATTTACCGATTATCGATTGTAGTTACTTATGGCTATTTTCATCTGCCTATCCTAAAAATGTTATATGAATTACCGACAATCACAAAATAATATTCGTCGAACCCACAATAAATTCCTACAGATAAATTAAGGAAGGGACAATTTGAGAAGAAGAAAAGAATACAGTTTTGATAAAAAAAATATTGCCAGTATAATATATAGGTATGAAGCCAAAATATATATTAAATTATTCAAATGAAATTATGATACACAAAAATTTTATGTTTTTCGCTATATTTTTTATGATAAAAAACTCATAAATAACTTCCATAATTATTTTAATATAAAAAATCGCATAAAATCATTGTGCTTGAAGTACATAAATCATTATCTCTGATAGATCGAAATGATAAATACTTGTTTTTGCGATATTTTTTTGATATCAAAAATAATCGATTACCAAGTCCCAACCCTACGAAAATGACGTCACAATTAGCAGTAATACGTAACTTTGCTGTGCGATGAAATTTAATATTTTATTTTTTTGTAACATTGAATGCGAGTATGTACACGCGAAAAATACCCTTTATTTGATGTCTTATAATTTTTACTGTTTATATTAATAGTTATTTTTGTTAACTTACATAATGTTTTCACTAATAAATAGAAATATTTCAACATGAGCATGACGTCACAATAATTTATGTACATGTTCTTTTACGTTCTACTGACCTGTCACAGGTGACTTGCTATATGAAATGGACTATAACGCATAACCTTTTAAGGGTGGCTTTAGTACCTTTTGTTCTACAACTTTTGGAAATTCGTGAAAAAATAATCAGCTGTTCCATACATTTTGTCGAAAATCTTTCATACTTTTGTATGGAACAGCTGTTTTTTTTCACGAATTTCCAAAAGTTGTAGAATAAAAGTTGTTGGTATAGATGTACTAAAGCCTCTCATAAAAGGTTATGCGTTAGTTACCAGTTACCCTGTATACCTACCTACGTACGAACTATTATTACAAAGTTTTAAACTCAAAAACATTTCAGTGATTGATTAAATTGTATAAGCATAGGTACACAAAATTTACAAAAACAAACCATCACCTTTCTATTAGAGCGAAGTCACTCAACACATAAATTTTCTCTGATAAAGTTAATGTTTTCTTGCTGAGTGATTTATTTCCACCATATTTCCACCATAGTATACAGTTTAGTGGATATCCTACCTACGTCATAAGCGAAAACTGCGAATGATTCCAAATTCTAGGAAGTTTGGAAAATTTGCCAAATTATTTTTAATAGTTACCATAGATTTCCCGAGTCGTAATATTTTCGACTGTGCTATTTCAATAAATAATTCTAAAATGAGGAAGAAAACAGGGCATTTGCGCAATAGGAAGTCGATATCAGAGCAAACTGAAAATAACCGATATCAATTTTAAACGTTGTAGGAAATGTTAGGTATAGTTTTAGATAGTTACTTTTTAACAAACTTCAAAAAAGGAGGTTATCAACTCTCCTGAAAGTTTATTTTAATTGTGTATGTATTATGTACATTATTTTTAACTAAAACTTGTAGATTTATAGATAGATATTTATGGATTCTATATTTCTGTGACTTTAAACTAACGTAGTTGTTTCCCTATGACACTCGATTTTAAAAGCTTTAAGTAATTTATCCGCATAACGATTTGGTACAATAATGGTATACCTACTTATGATACAGTACGGAAGAGTTTTCAGTCAGAAAAACAGTAATTTAACATGTCGTTATTTTAGATCATTTGTTCAAGTTATGATTGTAAGTTCAGTGTTATAACACAATGGCATGGGAAGCCCTTGAAAGCCCGACTCGGCGTGTGATGGCGCTTGGACCGACAACCGGCCATGACCGCGTTGAAAATATGCAACAGATAATGTGAGTACAATGTTGTGCTACAGAACATTTATTTTATTGTGTCTACTTGGTTTGGCTCAAACTAGTAATTACTATAGTGGACGCCCGCGGCTTCACTCACATTATTTTAGGATAAAATGTAGCCTATGTCACTCCTAAGACCTCATTCTACCTACCTAAACGTACTAAGCATCGTGATGATCCGTTCAGCCGTTTTGTGTGATGGGCGTTTAAATAAACAGATTACAGAGACACAGTAAACAGACAAAATTTCTAGAAATTGTTGGGACGTGTTCTCGTATCAATTCAAAGTACAATATCTCCAACCATTTTTTTTTATATTCAGCTTATTATATGTATGTAGGTATAGATATACTGTATTAGAGAAAGAATATAAAAATAGTATATGTAGTACATTTTCTTTATCTTTGATTATCTAGTAAGTAGTAGTTGTAGTAAGTAGGTTAATTAATGTCAACACACATGGGGAAGTGGTGCCCCTGAGATAGAAGCCTAGCTTAGTTCAGAGGCACCAGTTCATAATTAAATTGTAGCACTTAAATTATTTTAGTTGTAAGTTTCATTATCTTAGTCTTAAGCTACAAATTTTGTAAATAGGTAGGTAGATATAAGTTTTAAAAAAAATTTGATTTGATTTGATAAGGATTTGATCTAAGTTCCAAATTGATCTATGCCGACTACCTATGTTTTATAATTTTTTTATAACTTTGGAAAGTGCAAAGAGTCGGTAGCCGAGTCGATTAGGTACAAGCTTGGAGGAAATATCACAATTTATATATCAATTATAAGTATGATTCTTGGTCCGAGGGTACAAGGTACAAAGAACTAGGACAGCATTTAAAAGTCGCGCGTAAAAAGGGAAGCCAAAATGGATGCGTTTGTAGTCGATTAATCGACTTTTTACTGGTAACTGCATGGGGCATCTCTAACCAAATGTCAAAATAAACCTGTCGATGTCAAATTTTAAAATCGATGGCCGCTTGTTTCTTGTTTGTGACGAATTGCTTTTGTAGTTTTGTTAATTGTCGAGGATTTATTAATTCCTAATATGCACCTATTTTAGTTCTAAATGAAAAGCAGTATTTATTAAGGAACCTTAATCATTTTAACAACAGCAGGTTTCCTGTAAAAACATTATAACTTGTAGGTTAGAGTGCCAACTATATAGCTTGGCTTTTTTACACAATAAATCATGAATGGTGAAAAGAGAACTACTCGAGGGCGAGGCAGAGGCCGAGGCCGTGGCAGGGGCCGCGGTCGCGGTCGTGGTCGTGGCAAGAAAGTGCCCAAAGTGATGTCAAGTGATGAAGAAGAATGTTCGATTGAAGAAACTTCGCAAGAGCCCGAGGAAGCTCCTCCAGAACCCGTCAAAGAAGAGCCCGAGGCCGCTGAGCCTGCAAAGCTGGAAGTTCCGTCCGATATATCGCAGCTAGAGGCTCCAGTGTTCACAACCCTGACCAGAGGCCCTCCCGAGCCTATGCTCCGCTTGGACTGGAGCCACCGAGCTACGCTTATTGGCGAAAAGCTGCTCAACCCCAGGATATACTGCTGTGACATATGCTCTAAGCCTATACTCATTTATGGACGAATGGTTAGATACAAGAATAAGCTGTTTATTTTTGTGATAGATAGCAAATCTAGATTTAAATACTTAACAGGGTATGTAACTTGTAAATGGAATTTGTTTAATCTTATTTTACAGATCCCTTGCAAACATGTGTTCTGCCTATCATGTGCAAGAGCTGACCACACACACTGCCCTAGATGCAGGGAAAAGGTACTTATTTTTATCTTTACTATTGTCTGTGTCAGTAAAGTTTGACTAAAAACTATAAACAGCCTAGTTTACTTTGCTAAACTAAACAAAGTTTTGTTCTTAATCTTATTTGGAATAGAAATGAGTAAAAAAGGCTGTCCTGTACTTGTCCTGTTTGAATTTGTCTACACCAAAGCATACATAAGTTTATGAATGAAATGTTTATTATACTTCCAGGTACTGAGAGTGGAGCAAACAGGTCTAGGCACAGTGTACATGTGCACACACTCGGGGACTAGGTATGGGAACACTGGCTGCAGAAGAACATATCTATCACAGGTAAAATTTACAATAGATTGAAGCAGGCTTCTTCTATACTTTATCTCACTATATGAAGTAGGCTGGGCAAAGCAAGTTTCTTCCATTCAGCTCAACCAATATCACTCCTGTTTTCCACATTCACTCTCTCTGAGTACACACTTATTCACACAGTTCATCCACATTATTATTAGACCCTGTTCCTCCTTCACCATTTACCAGCAGATAGGAATTAGAAGATTTGTTTAAAATCTATAGCAAAAACAATGTCAATATTATACCTTATACCCCCCAAAATTATGGGATAATGTATAATTTCAAAGCAGTTGTGATTATAAGTTCTTATAATTCCAGAGAGACCTGCAAGCACACATCAACCACAGGCATGTGTCGTCCGGAAACAATGAGCCCAAGCCAGAGGTAGAGCCTCCGCAGAGCTCAGTGGCAGTGGTCAAACCTATTACTGTAAGTCATTTCTCTTATATTTAACTTTATATACCACTTATTCTTTTAATTTACTGCCAAAACTGTAATGTGTATGACATGTAGGTATGTGGATTGATTAACACACAGGTAGACTGTGACACAAAACATACAACAGAATAACAAGATAAAAAGATTAACATTTTGTGGTCACAGGAGACTAGCTAGCACTGGGAAGTGTGTACTGTTATGTGTCATAATAAAATGTTATCACTATGAAATCTACATATATATGTACTCCTCAGCTGCCCCCATCTGCGTCGGACCCGCGCGCACACACAGCCCCGCGCGCTCGATCCTCCAACCTCATCACGGTGCCACTGCAGGAGCCCGAGCACACCACCTACTACAACTACTCTTACCCGGTAAACTATATAAACTGAAAATAAGAATAAAATATAGTGATCAGTCTTTGATCTGTAAAATAACTTATCATTTAATCCAGCCCCCCGCGCCGGTGCCTCCGCCCGCGCTGCCCCCGGTGTCGACGGTGCCAGTGCTGCACTCCATGAGCGTGCCGCCGCCCTACTACACGCCGCAGCCCTACGCACCGCCCGCCACATATGTGCAGCCAGGTCAGATTAGTTAAAGATAGATTTACAAATTTTTTTTTAACCATATTCCAATATGATACTTACTATCAACGGTTTTTATAGAGAGCTAGCAAACCCGGCGAACTCCGTTTCGCCACCAGATGGCATCGTTTTTTTTTATAAACCTCACGGAGCCCGAGACCTTTCCAACGAATGCAAAACCGTGAAAATCAGTTCGTGCGTTCTGGAGTAGCGTCAGGAAGGAAAACCCGACTTATTTTTATTTTTTTATTTACTTATTTTTCGATGACATAGAACTGATTCTTATTATTTATTTCAGCATGTATATTGGCTACACTTATTTATGTAGGATTTACTTTATAGCTGGCAACATGAGCACCGTGTCGTCGCTGGGCGGCGCGGTGCCGCTGCCGGACACGGCGCGCTGGCCCGAGGGCTACCAGCCGCCACCGCCGCAGCAGTGGCCGCACGCACACTACTACAGGTAAATAGTACTCATACTTTTTCTAACAAGATATAAAATAGATATATTAGAGCATACCCGATCGATCACAGGGTCGTCTGCCAGTCCCCAAGAGGGAGCTGGTAGGGCCCGGGGCACACTAACCCCAGGGAAGTCACAACGAGTCGCTCTGTGTGGCGGCGTTCCATCGCGGACGTTGAATATAACTCGCCTGATATATATCTCAATATTTATATACTTGGTAAAACAAAACATTCTGCAGTGAAGTCACAACCCTCAGTCATGAGGAAATATGACTCAAAGATAGATAAAACAATCCTAAGTTTACACTAGGTACATATTCACATTGTTTGCAGGTAGCCCGTGTACCGCAGGCGTCAGTGATGGTACAACTGACGCCGCGTCGCGTCCTACAGCCGCTACCACTACGTGCGGCCGCGGGGCGCAGCGGGCGAGCCTCGCACCACATAGACTGTATGTTACACCCACGCCGGACATGTGAATACAAGTGTTACAGTGAACTAGTAACACCACTTAGAGTGTGGATACACAAGAGTTACAGTGAACCAGAGTCATCATATACACAGGACATGTGCATTCATACACAAATGTTTCAGTGAATTTATGTCACCAGCATGGTGTCATATACAAGTGTTGTAGTGAACTAGTGGCAGAGAGATATTCAAGCGTGTTGTTTCATGGAACATGGACACAGATGAAGAGGTGTAGACTAAACCCTGGTTTCTAGTATTGCAAACAGTTTAATTCTCCGACACAAGCAATATCTAAATCCTGTCATTGGCTTAAAACTTATCATTTACCTCATAATGAAAATGATGTATATCAAAATCTGGTGGTTGGGGTCATGTCATTTAGATACAAATAGTTACTTTTTCTATTTCTTTACCATTGTTAAGAGATATTGCAATTCAATGTAATAAATGTTTGCCATTAAGTCCTCTGTGCCCTCAATAAGTATCTCTTACTACAGTGTTCTTGTGGTATCACCACATAGTGCTGGTGTACATAACATCTAAATATTCCCTCGCAACAATTTATATAACTGACACACAATATAAAGATTGGATTACTGTAATGAAATGAAGTAACCTATGTTACATTAATTATTGTTATAATTAGGACTGCCCTTGTGAATATTCCCTGAATGTGAAATGAGGATATTTACTGAAACCCATAAATTTATGTATGAACTATAATTTTATGAGATCAAATTCATTTCAATGATCTTATTGTACATACATGATCCTCCTAGTTCTTATAGAATCTGAATGTTATTGTACTGGTGTAAAATAAAAATATAAAAAACTGTACATATTTGAATAATTTTATTTATTTAAATTATTTAACACTAATCAATATCAATTATATTTACAACATTCACTCATTCTGACAGACACAACAATTAACAAATGCAATAGTTAGCAAAAATAATTTGCTCATTTTAGATCATGCAACCCACTTCGACTCATCATACCCAATGTTTAAACTAGCTGTGCCCCACAGATGTACCCATGAAAAAACAGTAACCACTGTTTATGCATAGTCCTTGCTTTCAATTCAATGCAACAAACAATAAGTACTCTCTCATTTCAGTTAAAATAATATTAGTGTGATAATCAGGAATATTAAAACTATAACAAATACTTTGTTGGTGCCCTACCCAAATAAAGTTAAACAAAACATAAAATAATTTCAAAAAAGAATCTTGACAAATATATTAGGAGAATTATGAACAATATGGTTCAATTGTTTCTTTCTTAGCGTAAAATGTGATCAGATATATCATTCATACATACTAACAAATCCTCGAGTTGAAAATCATAACCCCAGTAACAAAATAGGAATGAAAAAGATAAGTTGGTTAGTTTGATCAATTGATTGTCATTTCTAAACATGCTTCAATTAGCTTGAAACCAGTTTTGAATTAATATAAATTATTTACTCATTCTCACTCCCTGTAAACACACAATTTGGACGTTACATATTTTGTTGCATCTCAACATAAAACATTGTCTCCATCAATTTATAGAGGTGCTTCAACCTTTAGCAAGGAAAGAAATGTTCGAAACATACCAATAACATAGGAAATTTATGGAACAGTAAAATTTGGCATGAAGACATATTTCCCCGCTAAGGTTTGAGGTTAATTATACCTTTATACAGCCTTATGTTATCAATTGACTCGTAGATCATGATTGTTTGGTTGTGGGTGGAGCCGGCTCCTCCAGGTTCACTAATGTTGCTTCTGGAGGTGACACCGGCTGGCTTGGACTTGGATCCGAGAATTGAGGTATTACTTGTGATGCCTGCACTTTCCTCATGTTATCCATGTTGACTTTGGTGGATAGGTTCTTCTGTCGGGTCTGTTCTGATGTCTTTGATAATCTCTCGCTCAGTGCTTTCAGGGCAATTTGTCTGCAAATTTTAAAATAATGTAAGAGACGCGATGATGGGAATACAAAATCTGTCATCATTGGGATTTATTTATATTATTGGGCTGGCCATTCAATAAATTGTAATATTTCTAGCATTTTTTTATAGAAGTCTGTTAAAAATACAAAGAGCAAGTTACCTCCTCCTCTCCATATCCTGTGGCTCCACTCCCGGCATGGAGATGGTGACTCCGCGCGGGCTGAGCGCGAGGTGCACGCGGCGCTGCGAGGGCGAGCACACGCCGAGACGCACCAGCAGCCTGTGTGGGGGCGCCAGCACCGCGCGCACTACCGGCTGCAGCACCGTTGGGAAGAAGCTGAAATACATAGTTACTAATTGCAGTACTTGCAGAAGCAAGAAAATTCACATTGCATTTGGCAATACTAATTTGCCAGCTGGGTGTTTCACAAATAAGGAAAGTTTTTACTCAACAACTATATCCCCCCTCATTCTGTATTTTTTTACCATGAATGTAATGTACATACATATTTGAAGATTAAAAATTGCCAACGCTGTTAACACCTAATCATTTTTACCCTTTTGAAATTCAATAAAGCAAATTAGTCTATGTGCAATTCATACAACTTAAATTAGTAATCAAGGTTTTTACCTACTTTTGTATAGGTTTGTACAATTAATAAGCAAAAATTACTAAAAAATATTAGTGAATAAAACAACTATTATAGGTAGCTTGTAAAATGGTAATAAATAAATTTAGTAGCTACTTCCAAAGACTGTGAAGTTGGCAAGGTCAACTATGTAGGTACCTATTTATTTAACTGTGAAGTAATGTAGGAATAATTTTAGACTATTATTTTTCTCTACTAAAATATAACAACACACACACTATTAAGTGAAAAACAAAAGTCATAAGTAAGTGAAAGGTAAGTGATCATTATGATCCAGAGTGAAAGCAGGGAGAACCTGGTCACTATCATTTTGATCACTAGATTGTATTTCATAAGTATATGGAGTAAGTAATGCAGAGAGTTCCATAACTTCACAGTTCCTACACACAATAAAAGTCGAGCAAATTACTTTGTGCCATGACTTGTTTTTATACTTACTTATCAAAGCTGAAGTTATCTGCCATATCTCCGCGCATGCCACTGCTATGTCTCTGCCAGAATCTCAGGTAGATCCAGGAGATGAGTGTTCCACATGCCCACATGCACGGGTATGTGTTCTCTAGGGCTCCCACCAGCCACAGGACTATAGCCGATACCAGAATGAGCAGAGGTAGAGACCGGTTTGTCAGTTTGCCTGAAATAAATAACATTTGTGGAGTGAGTCATAGTTTTAGTCACACATCACAAGTTTATACATGACTAGCACAGATTAAAATTGGTGAAGTATCTTTCTAAGCTGTTTCACAATGAACTGTCAAGTTTGAGTTGTATTCTGTTAAATCATATTATACACATAGCTGGCAGAGAATCGAAGGGTTGTTTGAAAACTATATACTAGATTCATAAAATTAGAAAAAGGTTGGCTGGTTTTCTTGAACAATCGTGATTCTGTTGAGAAACCAACTAAGTAAAGAGTTAAGGGAAATATAATTTATCAACAAAACTTACCAAGTGGAGTCTTTATAATGAGGTGGTCTGGCATGATCTGCTTCACCGCCACGCACACAGCGGCGAGGTACCCGGCCAGGCCGTGGACGTGAATGTCGAACAAGAAGTACGTGAGTCCCGTAATCGCATACATCATCAAATAGTAGAAACTCGACATAAATGCAACACCAAAGTTCACAAGCACGAAAAACTTTATCATCTCTATTTGACCCCATAGCGGTTCTATGAGTTTCCCACATAGACCCACAGTAACAATGTCGATGATCACTTCCCATAGATGTATTTCTAGAAACCAGAACGTGAAAGTAGACCACAGTTGGAAGGAAGGTGGCAGCAGATACCCTGGAGTTACACCTAGCACGTCCACTACATCGTCTGAAAACGATAGTATGTATCCAATTACTACTACGAAACAGATGAATTTGACTGAGGGTGATGTATTTCCCAATAAAGCTGAGAATTGTTGTCGTAAATACGGTAAATTACGACTAAATACTCGAAACGCAGCCATTTTTGGGATGAATGAAATTGAAAAACAGACAAAAGTTGACAACATGTTGACAACATAAAATGTCATAATTTGCTTCATGACATTGACAGCATCGCGAAGTATAACATCTCATTTTGATGAAGTGCTTGTACATTGGTACATCGATATACACTGCTGGTTTAGTATGCATTTTAAAACCGGTAAATTTCGATTTTTTCCTCTTTAACTGTCAAAAGTGTTTTTGTTTTGATTTTTAGAATAAAAATCCAGAAAATATCGTTGTCTATCCCAATGATATTATTACAAGTACGTCTATCCACTATTCTCTACCTGTTCCAGTATTTCAAACAACAAAACACTTCACATCGATATTTTTATGAAGGGTATTTATAACGTTATCACACCCATTCTCCTAGTTTTCATGGTTAGTAATATGCCTTCACATAAAATAGTTTTTGGTTTCTACGGCCTTCATTTTCGTGATTATTTCAGGCTCGTCCTATTAAAACTGCTACCGGTGCGATGCGGTACCTCTCTCAGACAGAAGCAGCTGCTCTGGACCAGGAGTTATTCAATGAATACAAGTTCAGTGTGGATCAGCTGATGGAACTGGCCGGGCTCAGCGTCGCTGCAGCCGTGGCTAAAACTTACTCTCCTTCAACGTAAGTTTTTGAACAGCTTCAGCGTATCGTCTAGAGAGGGTGACAGACTAAATTAGTCAATTTTGCAGCAAGTTACTTTTATTACTAACAATCAGTATAAATAATAATTTCCCTCTCAATTTTAGGCACAAATCAGCACTAATAATATGTGGTCCTGGCAACAATGGAGGAGATGGCCTGGTCGCAGCGCGTCACATGACGCTGTTTGGCTACAAAGTTGCAGTTTACTATCCAAAACGCACACCTAAACCTCTCTATGAGAATCTACTAGAACAGTGTAGAAGATTTGGAGTAAATATTGTGGATAAACTACCAGAACCTCAAGAGCTCAGCAATGATTATAAAGTCCTAGTTGATGCTTTGTTTGGCTTTAGTTTTAAGCCACCAGTTAGAGAAGAACTTAAGCCAGCCTTAGAAGCTCTTACAGACTCCAATTTACCAGTTTGCAGGTAATATTATACACATGTTTTGCAGTATCCTATAAGTAAACTATGTATGTACACTACAAACAAAGACAATAAGCTCCAGAGTCTATATGAAAGACTTTGGTCACATATCTAGTTCTCAGAGATCTGTTTTAGCTTAATTATTTTTATTTGAAGAAAAAAATAATTGTAAGTAGCATTATACATTTACTAGTGAATCCTATTAGTAAATAGCCTATTATATTTTTGAAGTTTATATATTTTTAGTGTGGATATTCCCAGCGGCTGGGATGTTGAGAAAGGTCCAGATGCTGAAGGAAAGGCCCTGAAACCAGCTCTATTGATATCACTATCAGCTCCCAAACTATGTGCCAAGCCAGAAATACTAGGGGGAGCCAAACATTTCCTAGGGGGCAGGTTTTTACCCCCAGGTATTGTAGAAAAGTATAATTTGACTTTACCACCATATCCAGCTCAAGATCAAGTGGTGCAGCTATCAGATTGATTTGTTACAATCATTGTTCAATCTTTTTTATATGGAATTAATGTAAATAAAGGTATTTTGTTTTGTTTTCAATTATTTATTTACAATATAAATACAGAAAAACAAGGGAAAAACTAAACATAGTACATTCTAACTACTACAAAATAATAAAAAAGGGGCATCTTTAAAAGCCTAAAGATAGTCTATGAATGATATAGCCTAAACATAGTCTATGAATATAGAATGGGCATTAACATAAGTGCTCCAGCCCACTGTTAGAGGCCATCATGCCCAGCATGCTGGCTTTACCAGGCAGGTGGCAATGTTAAATGTTGATCCAGAAAATGGCTAGGTAGATTCAAATGGTTTTAATTTAGTTACCATATAATTAATGCTAGCTTGTGAATGATTAGGAGCCAGTTGAACCTGCGTCCTGCTGAAATACTAAAACATAATTCAGAAGAATTGATATCCTTCTTTTTTTTAAATATTCCTATCTGTCCCCCTGCTCTGTCCCCATGGGGTGACAAATAGAACAAAAAAGTTCGAACTGTCCCCCTGTTAGCGATAAGGGGACAGTTCGAACTTTATTCACCTCCTTAATGTTTTATCTGTCCCCCTGTCTGTCTGTGTGTACCGGCATTAGGGGGACAGATAAGACATTTTGATTACTGTTTGTCCGCAAAAGAATTATATGTAGGTAAAAATGATGCAACCTTTTATGAAATAAAATACAAAATGGTTTCGGTTTATAATCACCTTTATTTACATAAAATTTAAATATTTCTTTTATTTTTCTAAAAGATAAAGATAAAGAATCTTTATTGATAATGTAAAGTTGTAACATACATAGGTATAGGTATAAGTACTAATATCACAGAATATGCTACACAAATTACAATATCTCGTCAAATTGAATTTATAACATTTAGGTAGTTTTTATAAAATTTTTGAAGTTACATATTATGTCTAGTTTTATTAATAAAATAATGAAAATTATTGTTATTAAAATCATGTCAAACATAATAATAGGTATGTAGGTAATCATACAATATGTCAACTTAAATAAATCTTGGTACTGTCACTATAGCTGTATAAGGGCTAAAATATCAATTTGGCATCACACTCCTACCTAGTAGTTAATTACTTAATTTCTAAGCAAGATTAGATAAATCACGGAAGGTACATATTACACAATCAGTCTTATTACGATACAAATAAATCCATACTTAAACTTACTAACATCACGAATATTTATCTACCAATCAACATAAAACCGTGCTATAAATCACAATATAATATTGTACATATTACAACCAGTTTTCTGATTTGATTTGCTAACCTAGTAGGTACTACTACTACAAACAACAACTTGACTACTAAACTAAAAGTTGTAAATAATCTCGGTAAAGGTAAATAAATTTCGTGAAACTTCTGGCCTTGTGCTAGTCGTGAGACTGTGTTACAAATCCAGTGTCTTCTCCCAATTGTGAGGCTTATATAATATTACGTCTTGTAGAAGGTAGGTACATGTTACATGAAGTCTTGCTCATGTGTGTATTATAGTACGTTCCTGCCTTGCTACCTTCTGTTTGGGTTCCTTGTACGTAAAAATACTTAAGGGAACAAGAATATTTTTTAAGATACTTACATGAATAAATATATGTAATTTCAAAGTTATTTTGTTCCTTTTCTCTGTAGTAGGTTAAAATAATTATATATATTTTATCGTTCGACTATTGCATGTAATGACATATTTGGAAAACTCGAATAATTATAGACAACTGCTTACAATGCCATATCTGGCTTTCTAGGATTTTTATAAAAAAATCTAAAAATATGGGGGTCGTCTTTTTTTATATTTTTTGTTCATTCTATACCCTTAATGGCATACTATATCTTAATTTCATGAAAATCGAGAACCCTACGCAGTAAGGGGTTAACAATATAACACATGCTTTTATGGAACGATCAGCAAAATGAAAGAAACGGGTCAGCTATCCGCTTAACTAAAATACGGATAAAAAAACCGGTACACAATCCAAATCCTTTTATACCCCATCACTATTCTTACAATTAAAAAAAATACTTGAAGATTATTTAGACTTCGTAGTTCGTATGCGAAATATTTCTGGCTTTATCTATCTCGTTAATTCAGGACATACTTTGTCTCTTTTTAATGTTAAAATGCACACGGTAAAATATCACGGGAGATAAAATTCGCGCCTTTTCAATTTCCCCGCGCGAACTCGTGTCAAAACTCAAGTAACGTTTTGTTGAAGTCAGCGGTTTAGCGGCATCGTGCATTGTTTTCTGTGATATTTCGTTGATTTCTGTATAAATTCAAGTGAAATTAAGTTATAGTGAGTATGTTAACGAGATTCAATCGATAGT
This sequence comes from Macaria liturata, assembly GCA_964023185.1. Taxonomy (NCBI): domain Eukaryota; kingdom Metazoa; phylum Arthropoda; class Insecta; order Lepidoptera; family Geometridae; genus Macaria; species Macaria liturata. The sequence goes on along the minus strand of OZ026811.1, from coordinate 3,331,740 downwards.
ATTTAAAAAAAGGCGTAAATACATATTTGTCCTAAAAATATGAGACTTGACTTGGAGCCCTACGACTTTAATACCGCTGTAATTCTCAACTCCAATGTACCTTCAGATACAAAGAGATTTAGAATCTAATGATTATACGGGATACAGTTGTAAATTAGACAAACTCGAACTTATATACTTGCATAAAAATCTAGAGAGAAAGCGCTTATTCTGGATTACAAAGAATTGGATTGCCAACAGGCTTTCACGCGTGTCCTCTTGACAGGCACTTGTAGGTTCAAGTGCACACGTTTTCACACTTAGTATTGCAAACAAATTCATCTATAAATCATAACCTCACTGAAATATGTGTTCTCAGACCATGTTTGAAGCACGACTCCTGAAAAGCTCGATCCTGAAGAAGGTGCTGGAGGCCATCAAGGACCTCCTCACGCAGGCCACATTTGACTGTGATGACAATGGAATCCAATTGCAGGTATACCTATATTTTTTTCTAAAATAGTCATAACTACCCAGTTATAATACTTACAAGATCAATCTTCAATCTATGAAACTCTGCAAGAAGTCTGATCATTTGAGAATATGTGATCATTTCCTTTTTTTAACTTTGCCAGTAAGCTCTCTGGCAAAGTCACAAGAAATGATCACATTACATCAGTTCTAAAATGCTACAAGTGGAAAGATGCAAGTACTGGATGAACAAACCTATGTTATTTGCAGGCAATGGACAACTCCCATGTGTCACTGGTGTCCCTCACGCTGCGAGCTGACGGCTTCGACAAATACAGATGTGACAGAAATATATCCATGGGCATGAATCTTGGAAGGTAATTAAAGTACTAAACTTATGAAGATGATAACTTTCGAAAGATTGTTCGTGTTGTCCTCCTGTGACTTTCTTCACTGGCTTCAGACAACAACCACTAAACATCTTTACAAAGTTATCTTCTGCAGTGGTTTTGTAAATAATTAATACCAAACTCTACTACTATGTCAATTAATATTAGAGAATATCCAATTTATATTAGGAAAGACCATATTTAACACAAAATGACCAATCTATGAGACTGGACTATCTACCTAGAATTTGTATTTATAATCAATAGCCATGTTCTGTGTGGCTGCTTAGAAAAGCTTGCTTGAAAATTATTTAGTAAATATACCTAACACTGTCTTGTAATTCCAGTATGACAAAGATCCTGAAGTGTGCTGGTGACAAAGACACAGTGACAATCAAGGCTCAAGACAATGCAGATACCGTCACATTCGCCTTTGAGAGCCCCAACCAGGAAAAAGTCTCCGACTATGAGATGAAACTCATGAACTTGGATCTGGAGCATTTGGGTAAGAAAACATCTTTATCCAAAAAGCTAATAATATTTATACCATTTTTTTAAAAGCAGCCAAAGAAATCCAAAGAGTTTCAAAAATTCTACTTTCATTAATTGGGCAAATATTAAAGCAGTTTCAAGAGTGAATATTTCTTTTGGGCAAATGTGCTACAAATCTTCATCCCTTTTCATCAGGTGAGGTGAAGTTATTTAGTGTAAGGTTGTGGATTTGTACTAAATCTGTGGTGTTTCCTGTTTCAGGTATCCCTGAGACGGAGTACAGTTGCACCATCAGGATGCCAAGTTCTGAGTTTGCCAGAATCTGCCGTGATCTCTCACAGTTTGGAGAGTCCATGGTCATTGCTTGCACAAAGGAGGGTAAGTTAAAAAAAACAACATTCAGATGAATTGAGTACCTCCTTTCTTGAAGTTGTTAAAAAGTACCAAAAAACCATTGCAATATTAATGTTGTACTTTATCAATTTTGCCAGGATTAGTGGTGACTGTGCCATTTATGGGCTTTAAAAGCTACTCTATATCTACAACTTATGTTTTCTCCCCCAGGTGTAAAGTTCTCAGCCACCGGCGACATCGGTTCCGCTAACGTGAAGCTCGCACAGACCGCGTCCATTGATAAGGAGGAGGAAGCTGTGGTCATCGAGATGGAGGAACCTGTCACACTAACCTTTGCTTGCCAGTATCTCAACTACTTCACTAAGGCCACTTCATTGAGCCCACAGGTAAATATAGCTAGTTCACTCACTCACAGTGTTTTACTTTCATAGAATAACCCTTTATAAGGCAGAGGAAGTGGCTGAAGGTATGAAAATAAAAATTACAGAAATGGGTCTAGTAAAATACCTATAATCCTTTTTTTTTTTTTTAATTAAAAAAAAACTTGGTGTCCTCTATTTGGACAGAGCCTTACTATGCCTTATGAAATTCTGCAAAATATGGGACAGCACAAAGAGGAACTTCGCACCGGGTGCATTGAATTTTTGATTTCTTGCTGTTCTCTTTGCTGCTGCAAGCTCTGCATCTTCTAAATGTTGGAAGTGGACCTGGGAGGTGGGAGCCAACATCAGTAAGCCGTAGATTGTCTGCGACAATACTTAGCCTTCTGCCTGCTTTCAATTCTTGGTTTTTTGTTCACAAAAGATGGCAAGTTAGATACCCTCTTCTTCCTACTGGTAAAATTGCCAATCAAATTCCTTCCCAGTGTTGTACGGAACTGCAAATTGTTAATTGGGTAATTTTTTGGGTAAATTGGTTCTATTGGGTCTTACTGTTGCTGTAGAATATATTTTATTTTCAAATAGTCTATGCATCAGTTCAGTAGAAGAAAAAAAGTTATCAAAAGCAACATGAATGTGATCCATCTTTTCATCAATCAGTGCTTTGCAGAGACTATTTACTACAGCAGCTCCTAACCCAAATTCTGTTTCATTCCCCTTTTTGCCGGTATTATACTTCAAATTCATATAAGTAACCACTGTGACTATCACACCTGGCCCAAATCTTGAAGCCCCTTTTTATTGGCTTATTGGGCATGTACTGTTTCAAAGTGCTATGGCCCTTGAACTTCACCATACATTCGTCTATGCTTTGGGATGTAGAGTTCTTTGCTCCCTTTGCAGTGTTCATGCTGTTGACTATGGGCCGAATCTTGTAGAGTTTATCATACTCTGGTTCTCCCCTTTTGGGCATTTTTGTGTTATCATTTAGGTGTAAATTTCTCAGTATCATTTTGAATCTTTTTGAAGTCATCACATCTGCAATTTCCCTTACGCAAAATAGTGGGTCTGTTGACCAATATAAATCTATATTAGGAAGAGAGTGCACACCCATTAGTACCAACATTCCATCACAGACATCAATCCAGTTCTTTTGTTTATTCTGTGCAGCATAAAGATTGGTCTGCTCTAAAATGAGAGATAATACATCATCAGAGGAAAAACATCTAGAATATGCAAGAGGACTACTTCTGTTTGGGAAGGTTTGGTTTGCTTTTACTGGAATTTCATCAAATTTATCAATAGGTGCATTATGAGGGAACATCATTTTCTTCCAATCATCATCAATATCATCTTCATCTTCTTCAGATTCCGATATAGACGACTCTGCACTATTGCTTCCTAGAACATCATTATCTGTATCACCAGCTCCTGAGTCCTGCCCTGCAGAGGGAACTTCCAATGGTCTACTCCTGGAAGGAATTGGCGAGTTCTGTGATAGCAAATTTATGGCAACCTCAGGCTGTCTTCGTGAGGCAGACGGTGAATCCAAAATACCCTCAAGCTCTTCCTGACTTGGTTCCACGAAAATCGCCTCATTTTCTCTTTCATCGCTTTCGAATCCATCCTCTGACATCTGATAAGCCAAAAAGCTCTTCTAAATTTTCTTCTAGTCTATCTAGAGGTATTAACTCTCTGAAACAGAAAAACCTGTTGACCAAACGGGCTCTGGGCAATATATGGACGTCATAACTTTTCTTCAAATCTTTTTTTTTTTTTGTAAATGTTGAAATATACTCATAAATGATAAGTATACAATACATATTTCTAATAAATTGTAATTCAAAACTTACCCTTCTACTCATTATTTTCAAAGATTTTTCTAGATTTGTTTTACCAACGATAAACCACCAAATTTTGAGAGAAAAGTAACAGCTGTTTGCAATTTGGTCGCCATTTTTTTTTCTTTTAAGTTTCGTTTCGGAACCCTTCACGGTGACGTTTGTCCTTATGTCAAATTCAATTTGACGAATACTGAACGAGTAATTGAACAAAACGTGTGGTGTCCATTATATGGCCATAGCCTTATAAAGGGATAAACACCTAAATGATGTGTATACGGTCTAAACTTACATAAGACGTCTTCAATATGCGACGCGTTTCACAAGCATTTAGATCTTTTTAATTTAATTAATATGGCTTACGTTAGTTTACAAAATGAAAATATAAACCTACTTGATTTGATTTAATGTATGTTTCTCACACCAATAGTAGGTAACTATTCTCCCTGAGGGAGCCAATAAATAATATTATGTTGAAATCCAAATAGTATTATCAACTTGTAGCTTATATAATGGAACTAGTGGGAATGATCCATATTTATTGGTGTTTTCAAGTATTTCAAACATTTGTTCAATAAACATTTTTATTGATTCTCTTCACAGATTCTCGGGCCTTACACCCGGTATTTTTAAGGCATCAGGGGGGAAGTAGCCAACACTGAAAGGCCTTTTACAATATTATACTTCAAAACAAAACTCCAGATAGAAGATGTTAGGTATATAAAATAACTATTGCAGACATGGTGTTAATGTTACAGGCTATTGTGTTGAGTTGTTCATTGACTTAATTATACTGGTCTATTGTACGAGGAACCGCACCCGCCAGTTATGCCTCATTCATAAAAATTATAGCGGGTGATGACTTGCCACTCACTAAATGGGCCCTCCAACATTGCTTTGAGTGGCTTAGGGTGTCGAGAGGTGTGCTGCGCGTATGATTATTATTATAATTATTTATTTAATTTCGTGTACAGGTGCAGCTCTCTATGTCTGCCGACGTCCCGTTAGTGGTGGAGTACCGCATCCAAGATATCGGCCACATCCGCTACTACTTGGCGCCGAAGATCGAGGAAGAAGACAGTTGAATATTATCTTTTTAGTTTTTTTTTGTAGTTGTGTGAATTTCAACCTGGTGGAGAAAAATATCTCAAAGGTTCTACCCATGTTCTACCTATTTTAATATCTTCAGTCACGTTTTGTGCAGCACTCCATCAGTGTGATTTTTATATGATTTATAACATACTTTAATTATAATTTTACTTCTCATATTGTTGTATACTTCTTAACTTTTGATGTAACCTTATTGTAACTATCATGTTAGTACATACACTATGTATATGAAACAAAATTGAACTTGCAATAAGGATTTTGTAAAGAAAACCATTAAACAGAATATTCTCAATTGTCTTTTTTATTACCATTGAAAATGAATATGCATGAGAAATTAGTTTCACATTGAAATCATGTCTTACATGAGTATTGTGTACACAGAAATTACACTAAATAACTACACAATTTGCACGTTGTTGCAAACTAAAAAGTTACTCTATAAAAATATTTACTTTTTTATGAAACATTGGTATGAGACAAATCACTTGCTCCAATTTCCTTATGACTAACAATATATACTATGGAAAATTAAGTATGCTTATACAACTAGGTTTATACGTTTGAATAAAAAGCCATTAAATTATAAGCTACTATAAATAATCAAGTACAAATATTGAGATGCACACATAAGACGGTCTCCCTTGAATACCCTCTGGTATTGTATTTTAACTAAAACTTACATTACTTCGTGCTTACAAAAGGGATGACTAGTGTCATAATACAATTAGGTACTTAAGATTAAAAGGTATATTTACTGACTAACACTAAAATATAAAGGAGGGTGAGGCAGAACTGACCACCTTATTCTAACTTGTAAAAGTTCAGAATTATGTTTGATTTTGCGAGAAACTAGGATTGTATAACCAATTGTAGAATATTCCACAGTTGCACTTTATAGACAAATTTGTTAAATACATAATTATTTCAACCACACGAGGTAAGCTCTTATTTCTTTTATGTGTGTGTGACAATAGAACATAATTATATTTTCGAAGTTTTTTATGGACTCTTGATTGATTGACATATTTAGTGCTTACATTTGAACATTTTGTGTTTGTCTATAGAATTTCCATGATCCATCGCTCAGCTGTAGCGTGAAACCGGAATAGAATCTGTAAATTTTTGATATGATTACGGTAGCAAAGCTACACAGCTACAGCATTATGCTGAGTTGGGGCTGTGTTGAGGCAGACTTATTTATTTATTTATTGTATATATTGTGTGTGTGTATGTTTTGAAGACTGTCTTAATAAATGATTTTCTATTCTATTCTACACATTGACGTGGAATATTTCTACAGTTGGCCCTGCAGCCCTGGTCCCGCAGCACAACACGGTCACTGTTTCCACTTCTTGGCCGAGAAGAGCACGGCGCGCTGCTTGAGGAACAGCGAGTAGCTCTGCTTGCGTGGCTCGGCGGCCGCGTCCGCGGGCACCTGGCGCGCCCAGCGCCCGCGCCCGCGCCCGCGACCTCGTCCTGACACGAAGTAAACAACTTTAGTTAAAAACAAATACAAACATTTGGTAATACTCGTACGTATAATACATTGAATTTAAAACTGCAATGACGCTTTCTGTGAATCCCTTTCATTGTTTCACTACATTTCAAGTTAGGTATTTTTGTATTAAATACCCCTGTCTGGTTGCCACGATCACCCACCCAAGGACTGACCGCGACGGCAGTTGCTTAACAAAAAAAAAGTTAAAGAAAAGGTTGGTAAAGTAAACAAAATATCAGCAATGACAAGTTTTTTTTTTGGATTTCATACTATAAGCAACACTAGCGACAAATAAGGTTTAGCTAAATATAAGAATATTCGACTTTCACGCGACACGCAGTAGCCTCCAGCCGCCAATGTCAAAACTATTTGACCAACCTGCCCCCCCTCCCCTGGCTCAGGTCTCGCGCTTGACCTCGCTGGGCCCCGGCGCGGGCTCGTCATCATCATCATCCACAGCCGCCGGCGAGATGATCTGGTCGTGCAGCGTGCGCAGGTGCCGCAGCAGGTTCGACTTTACGTTGAAACCCTTGTTGCACAGACCGCACACGAAGGGACGCTCACCTGGACATGCAAGCAAGTTTTTTGTACAAATCGAGTATCTAAATATATAAAACTCAAAGGTGACTGATATAGTGATCTATCAACACACAGCCCATACCACTGGACGGACTGGGCTGAAATTTGGAATGAAGGTAGATGTTATGACGCAAGCATCCGCTAAGAAAGGATTTTTGAAAATGTTACTTTTAAAGGGGTGAAGTTTTACTTCTTAATGCGAGCAAACCCGCGAGTGCACCCACTAGTATATGCATATAGGCGTAACTTGGTTGTACTAGTACTTAACTACTTTGAGCTCAAATATCTGCACCAATTTAGTGTGGAGTTCATGGATGAAATTAACTTATTGCCTTGGCAGGATTTACTTGTAATGGTATTTTTAAATTGTATCTCAACCATTTATATGTACATGCTTGATCGAGTAGGTATTCAAGTTTTATGAAAGCATATGATTTCTATTGATTTATTCCTGGTTCATTAACAATTATAGCGAACATATCTTTATTAGGTACATAAATATTATTTTCACTTGTTTGTTTCTAGTAAATTTACAAATATAGTGAACATATCTCACCTGTATGCGTCCTCATGTGTATAACCATAGAAGCGTGCGACGGGAAGGTTTTCTTGCAATGCGTACAAATTTTATTTTGCACGCCCTCTGTGAAACGATTGTGACGTTTTGGTGGAGCACTGTTGTTTGATTGAGCCAGTTCTAGACAACCGAACACCGAACTACGTTTTAGAATTGTATCACGCCGCAGCGCACAATTAACCACTATTTTGATATATCCTCATTAATTTCAATGTCACCCTCTAAAATGCTTGTCAATATTTAGTAACAAAGTGCTATAAAGTGTGTACGTTAAGTTAAAAGGATACATCAGAACCGCGATTAAAGTATGCTACAATCCCACCGCAATTACCTATATGTACTTTACGTAAAGATGTTTTCTCTGGCAGGATGTTAGAAACAAATTGGTGCGGTGCAATTGCAACATTTGTGTGCCCTCGCTCACAACAATCACATATTATTTGTTAGATATATTAGAATGCTTTTAATGATTAGGTTTAATTAAACTTGTATTGCTTTATTTGAACCCCGCCTGAACAAGCAAAGCAATGCTTAGATCGAAACATAACTGAAGTGATTATCATGGCAGTAGCATGGTTGCAGGTGGGAGATGCAAGGTTACAAAGCAATATTGAATTAATGTTAGTGCAAGTAAAACAGTTCTCGTGGCGTCCATTCTGTTTGCCGATTTCTTAAACGATCGCAGACTGAGTAGTTCAATATCAAAACCACCAATTACATCAAACATTGTTAGTTGTATTACTTTGATTGGTCAGCTTATTGTAGATGAAACAAGCTGTTAACTGTGTCAAGCGTCCCGGTTTTATCCAACAGCCGTTAAGAGGTACAAGACATCAAATGTTTACCAATTCGCGGCGGCAGTAAAAAATAAACTTGAAATAAGTATATAAGTTTGCGATCAAATAATTAACAACTTAATTTGCCACCATATCTTTGTAAATGGGCGGCAACAAAAGTTTTTAATATTATTTTAGAAATGGCAACAGAGTTAGACTCATGTTAATTTGATGTTCGGTTGTCTTAGCCACATACATAACAATCAGGTTTCAGCTATGTTAATAAATAACAAGTACACAGTAATTTATCAAGACGTATTATTAGATAATTTAAAATGCAAGTTACTCGTAGTTGGGATTTAAGTGAATTACACGCAGTAATACAGTTGCCTAGTTAACAATACTTATAAAAAAAAAATGATTGTCTTAACTTTTGTTAGGTAGCTACTATTAATAAGTATAGGTAATATAACCATTATTGTGTGGAATATTACTTGCACGTAATTCACTTAAATTCTAAAAGATTAGTACCTAATAGTTATTTTCATTCACAATTCTGTTAAATATTATATTTTGATATTGTATCCCAGATCCAGACCAAATCCCAGTTAATAAATTAGTTCAGAGTTATCATTCTTATTATTTAGAAGGTTATAAATGTTATGCCCCATGCTTAAAGAGAATGTACCACTTACTCAAACCACTTACGAAAACAAAAGATCTAAAACGAAAAATGTAGCAGCTCAATGAATAAGAACGTAAAAATAACATATAATATAAATTAAATAATAAACTCCCATGTATGCTAGAACATTGAAATGTCCTTGCAAGTATGTTTATATCAAATTTAAAAAAACTTAATAGTAAGTAAGTATATGCAAAACGTGAATCTATCTCAAATGACATGATGTTCAAGAAAAGAGAAATTATTGACTGGATATTTGATTACAGGTACCCACAGGTTTCTTTACTGCAATGCCATTTTCATGCAGATACATACAACAATACCTACGCAATTTAGCAACTATGTACCTCGTCAGTCATACATTAAATTTGTAAATTAAACCCTGGACCTAAAAACCACTAAGTTTGTTGTTTGAAGTCAGTTAAGGAGCAGTCACAGCGGACAAACACTACATATTTCTCCAGGGTTTCATTTACAACGGATTTCCGCAAAGTAACGCCTGATTCAATATCTATATTACATACGTTTGTACATACAGTGTATGAAAAAGTATAATAATATATAAAAGTATAACATATATACATACCGGTCTCTGTGTGCGTGCTCTGCACGTGGCGCACCCACTCGGCAGGGTTGGGGAAGTGTTTCTGGCACAGGTCGCAGCGCAGCAACGCCATCGTCTCCTCCGTGTCGTCGCTCTGCAATTGAAGACATTATTATTTATTTTAATTTTTGCGACTTCAAAATTCAGAGGTAAAGAATCTACCAAATTATCGAAACTTACAATCCTATAAGTAGTCTTAATTAAATCCGGAATATTTGGAGTGGAACCAGAAGCCATCTCTACCCAATGGCTTGTTTTGAAAGTTATTTGTGGATATGATCAAGGTTAACAGTGCAGGAAAGATCGTGCTTGAGGAAATGAACATATTTAAGGACTACAAAAATCCGAGATCATGTGTCATCTGTGGAAAATTACCACCCATCACAATGTACGTATCTAAGAGAACTCCTCAAACGAATCGATTCTGCAGGGAGTTAAGAACCCCAATAGTAATGCATAATATATGATGGGAAATAAGCATAAAATTAAAATTTCTCCAAATTATCATCCATAAAATGATAGCTAGGTAACTTACAGCCGAGCGATGTTTCCGTTTCCGGGGCTGGTGCGCGTCGTGCTTGCCGTGCGACTGCACGTGGCGCACCCACGCCGCCGGCACCGTGAACACCTCCGCGCACAGCTCGCACGCTAGCGGACTGTACACCTGCATACATAAGTTAAGTAGCAATTAAACCGACTTCTTTCATCGCACATAGATACATGTCCTTTTTGGAAATAAAAAGCCCACGTATTCCAAAACTACTGTAAGTACCAATTTGCATAAAACTTGTACTTTTTGGAAATGAAAAGCCCACATTTCAAAAACTAGTACTTCTCCCTAAGTTCAAGCCTAAATAAGAATTTTTGTCACCAATCGTTAACAACAAACATTTGACAAACCAACATATTAATTACATACACCAACCAATTTTTTCGTTACTGAAACTTTGGAGAACTTTTTTGGATTTCCGCAAAGTAACGCCTGATTCAATATCTTAATTTTTTCGTTGTTGAAGAAATCATGAAAATATTCCAAACATTTAAAAGCCTATAAGATCTAATTTATACAATTTGAAGGAATAAGTTGAACATCGCTGCACTACTCATATTTCTCTTTTTTTATATATAAAATTTTACTTCGTATTTGACATTTTGTATTATTTTAAGTTGTGATTGATATTATTGTAATGTAAATTGATAAATTGTAATCAACATATGTCTAAAATAAATAATTTGAGTTTGATAACAATGATCTGCCAAGATCTAGATAAGCTTAAATTCATAGAGTAATGTGACTCACCAGACTCTCCTCGTCAATATCCACTTCGTCGACTGGCTCCGCCTTCACACTCATCTCTTGCTGGAACATCTCTGCGATAGACCTCTCTTCCTCCTCTATACTGCTAGCGTCCCACTCGGGCTCATCCTTTATCATTATTTCAGTTGTTGTGCTAGACTCTGTTCAAACAAATATAGATTATTATGCATTAAACTTCCAAGTTAGTATGTTATTCTTAACTGAAATGATGTAGTAAAGATAAAAAAAACACATTCAATCAAATAGAAAACCTGTGCCTTTTTTTGTTGAAGTTGGTTAATTTTAATCCCAAACTAAACAACAGTTTTTTTAAAGCTACCTGTTCAATAATTTTTCATACAATATAGGCTCTTATCCCCTGATGTTAAGTAATATAATTCTGGACAGTCACAATTTATATCGCATTTTATAAAGAAAATGATTAGATAAAAATAAATAAAATGAGTATGGATTGATTAGGTAACATAAAATATACTTAAGCTTCTACTGATTATATTTTCGTACCGCTTGGCTTCGAAACTTTTCGAGGATTAAAAGCACGAAGTCTTTTATAAAAAAATAAATAAAAGGTTGAATAACATCACTAGAGACAAGAACGCTGGCTGGTTCCTTGCGCAAAGGATTTCTATAGCTATCCAGCATGGGAATGCAGCCAGTGTTCTTGGCTCCATACCACATGTGAATGTTTTAAATTTAGGTTAAATGTACATACTCTTTTTTAGTTTAGTGTATAAATGTATATATTCTTAAACTTACTTTCAGAATCATTGTTGGTATCTTCCTTGTCCTTATTTTTATCCTTGTCCTTACTGGTACTTTCTACACTAGTGTCAGTCTTTTGTCTTTTACCATACTTCTTCTCCACTGCATGTCTTCTTAGAATCCTGAAATAGATGACATTTAATTCAATACTTATTTACTAGCTGTCCTAGAAAATTTCATACATCTATAGAAAAATCTCAATAATAATCAAAATGTTTTAATTTCAGCAAAAAAAGAACTTTTTTCTCTGGTTTTGGTGCCCCTCAAGATCTTACAGTTCTTCAATAAAACATACTATTTGTAATCATGGCTAAAAAGCCCTATGTTTTTATAGCCAACATTAGAAATGTTTAATGGTTAAATGGTCTATTATCATTATCTTCAGCAATAGTTTTAGTGGCCCTTTGAAACTGACTATTGGGTAAAGACCTCTTTTTCTAGTGTCTTCTGTTATGATGCTAATGATATTATGCAGCCCTCATCCAGGTTGTACCCTTGACTTTAACAATGTTGTTGATTAAAGTATAAGTTACCTGGGTGGTGTATCATCATTATCCTCAGCTACAGTAGTGGTGGCCACTGAGACAGTGTTGGGAGTGGAGACTACAGTGGCTGTGGCCTGGCTGGCCTGTGTGGTAACAGGCGCCGGGGCCACCAGTATAGTCTGGCCCTTGGTGCCCAGAGGAGCTCCGGGGCGCAGAGCTGCTGTTGTACCCCCTTCTGTTGTCTTTATGAACACTAGCTTTGGTGGACCGATGAACATAGGCCTGAAACAGAATAATTATTTGATTAGATTATTACTTTGTGAAATGTCCTAACATTATTTACTCACTTAGTTGATCTTTGTTACATATGAAGAGTAGCTTTAGGCCTAGATAACCAGGTACAATATTTGAGAAAACTTGAGGTAAGGAGAACAGAAAATACTCAAACAAAATACTATTTTAAATGCAGATTGAATAAGACAAATTTATGTTTTAAGGCAGTATGGTTTTAGAATAGGGTTTGTTCCCGGGAATTCCCGGGAAATCGGTCGGTCTCGTACCCGGGAAATTCAGCTCGAGAAAAGTCGAGACATCGAGAAGTTTAAATAAACATTTTTACGCTTAGCTTTCTTTGTAAATGCGAGGCGGCAGCGGCATCCTTTGACAGCACGGCTCGTGTCTGTCGGTATCCTTTGTTTTTGCCGACAAACGAGAGCGCGTTAGCACTGATAACGATGACGAAGAATCTGATGATGAATCTATATTGCAGCCTATTGACGACATAAACAAAGTGCTAAATGAGACCCGTTCGATCATAAGATTTTTCAGAAAGAGTCCCCTTAGAAATATCACACTTCAAAAACATGTGAAGACTGAATTCGGGGCCGAACTAGTCTTATTACAGGATGTCAGAACTAGGTGGAATTCAATGCTAACAATGATTGAGCGTTTCTTGAAGTTAAAAATTCCATTAAAAAAGCCTTGATTGATTTAGATAGCTCATTTAAATGGAAGGAGGAAAATATTCCTATACTACATAAATTGCGGTTGATATTGACGCCAACTAAACTTGCAGTTGAAGCATTGAGCAGACAAGATGCCAATTTACTAACTGCAGAGGCTATAACAGATGTGTTGCTAAAACAATTAGAAAGTATCGACGACCCTTTGGCTCTTCAGTTAGTAGAATCTCTTAAAATGAAAATATCAGATCGTCGGAATACACCTCTAATATTGCTGCTACGCTACCTAAACAGCCCTGATAATTTTATTCTCAAAAAGAGTGCTTATTTTACCGATAATAGCAAGACATTTTTAATTGGATACACTGAAGACTTATTCAATGTCTATACCCCACTGTTCCCACTACTACAGAACCTTCGACAGGAAATAATTCAGAAGTTGTCGAAGCAGGCGTAAGCGAATCAGAAACTGAACAAGACAGCTTTGCAGCTCAATTAGAGAGAGCAATAAAAGGTGTTTCGAGAAATGGTGAATCAACTAATGCTGTGGTGCTTTCCAAATCAATTATAAAAAAAGAGTTTTTGCTACTTGAAAAAACAGGCAAGAGGACCCCTAATCTGGAAACACTATACAAAGCATTAATTTCAGTCAAGCCGACTTCAACAGAAAATGAAAGGGTATTTTCCATATCGGGAAATGTGGTCAGTAAGATTAGGAGCCGGCTGTCTGATAAATCTATTAATGCTTTGGTTTATCTTAAGGCATATTTCATAAGAATTAATAAGCAGGCTTAAAGACAGTTATATTTTTCGTATTAATAGTAGATAGATATCTCTTATTTAATTACATTAAAGCTGCCAAAAATTGTGATACCATACCACCCACATAGTGAGATTAGTGAGTGATCTTTAGTTATGATGAGAAAAATTATGATTGTTTTTAGTTAGGTAAGATGTTTGTTTTAAGCTGATTGTTAACAGAGATTTTGTTTTTTATTAAAGATTAGTGAGATTAGTTATAATAAGAAGAAGTATGATTGTTTTTAGTTAAGATGTTTGTTTTAAGCTGATTGTTAACAGAGATTTTGTTTTTTATTACAGATTAGTGAGATGAGATTAGTTATGATAAGGAGAAGAAGTATGATTGTTTTTAGTTAGCAATTTTGTTTTGAGCTGATTTTTTATTGAGAACTTGTTTTTTTTGTTAAAAATTATGTTGATTTTTTTCATGTAAAATAAACACAGTTAAATTAAAGACTCTTTTTATTAATTAAACAAAAATTTAGACGTATTTTATTTTTTCTCGACAACCCGAGAAGACCCGAGAAATCAGGCTCGAGAAGTCTCGACACCCGAGAACTAAAAAACCTCGAGAAATCGGAAACCCTATTCTAGAACATAAATATATAAATAAAATGCTATTATAATAGTATGTACCTTGTGACACCACCCTGTGTAGTCTGCATGGGATTGAACTTGATCACTTTGTCATCTTTCTTCATGGCAATCTTAGGCTGCATGTCCTCTGGTTTCTTCACTATAGACTTGCTTGCATTTGTAGTAGCAGCCCCAGTTGTTGTGGTCTTCTCGGCAGGAGCAGAGTCTCCTCCTGCCTCATCTAACTGCCTCCATAGCCCCCGGATCTTGAGCACCTCACCAGCTTTCAGAACTGTGTCTAGCACCTCATTGGAAACTGTTGTCTCTCCTAAAAAGTTAATGTAAAAATGTTGCATACTGTTACATATTGCTACCAACTAATTAGAATACTTTAAGGTTTGTTAGTTATACATAATCTTCAAAATAATCCAAGCATATTCTTGAAATGTATGAAACAAATTAGCTAAGGTTTAATTGGGCTGCTTCAGTAAAAAAATAGGCTAGCATGCTTGCCCATAGTTTCTGCCTGCCTACTAAATAAATAAATGTATTACAAACCTTTATACATGTACTCCACTAGTATCTTGAGGGCTTTGTTTGTGATTTCCGAAGGCAGCACCACATAGAGCATGCCTCCTGCTCTCAACACCGACCTCTGTCCGTCGAACAGCGTGCTCAGGTACACGCTGCACGAGCTCAGGATGAACTTGTGTGCCGGGATCTGAGAGCCGTCCATCGTGCACAGCACGACGTCCGTGAACCGGTCCGAGCGGAGCAGAGCCGCCACGGACCCGTTCAAGTGAGCGCTGTGCGAGTGCCATTTCAACTGATAAGTATCCGATGAAGTCATTTCCGTTGGGACTCTTGCATCATCATCACATTTGGCGACGCAATTTGCTTCTTCAGTCCTCTTGTTGAAAGATCTCGATGGTTACTTGGTTACCTACCATCCGCAACGCGAGACTTTTACGAAACTTTCATTTCTTCAATTATTTTATAAACTTCAGTTTATTTATCCTTACTTTTCACATGAAATCTGCAATAATTAAAAGTGAAGTGAATAATGATATTAGTCTAATACTCCGATAAAAATAAACAAATACAAAATTTATCCAATGACGCCAACAACTGAAAAATTCAAAACAAAACTTTTTTTTTTTTTTTTTTAGAATTGGCGTCACACTCTTCGCGTATTTGCCAGTGTCAAGTATTTTCTTTCTTCTTCGATGCATGCTTGAGGATGAGGATTGGGAAGGCTTGAGGATTTACTTTTTAGGTAGATAAAACGGGGAAACGATATGGATAAAAGGAATGGATAAAACGGATAACAGGAAAATGGTCAGAGAAGGTATGACAAATAAAAATAATAATAATTAGTAGGTACAATATTTACAAAACTTAATCATAACTTAATATTATTACTATCAATGAATGAAGCTAACAGGTTATATACAGGAATTTTATTATTTACACAATATAATAAAGATTTCAAGCAAGTTGGAAAAGGAATTTTTAAGGTAGTTAAGCCAGAATACAACATGGAATAATCTAATAATGGACAATTTAGGAAAATATGGTTCGCATCTCCTACTTCTCCACATTCACATTTGTCATCATCAATAATGCGTAAACGAGCAAGGTGTGCCGGACTACACATGTGACCAAGTCTCAATCTTATTAGTACAGATGTAGTTCGTTTTGTAAACCTTGATTTGAAGAACCAAGGTCGAACAGGGATATCAGGTTGAATTGAATTATAGTATTGACCAGTGTAACGGGTACTAATCAACCAAGCTTGAGTCCAATAGTTTTTAAGAAAAAGTTTTGGTAGTGTTGCGAGATCTTCGGTAAAATTCATAAAAGGAAAAGTATCACCACATTCCACGGCTTCATTTGCGAGTCTATCCGCCTTTTCATTTCCTGATATGCCACTATGACTAGGAATCCACGCAAAGGCAACAGAAAGACCTCGATTCAAGCATTTGAGGAGCATTTCTCTAATCATTAATGTTACCGGAGAAAAACAGTTTCTTTTGAATGGGTATCTGAGAATGGCCTGTAATGCACTCATGGAGTCAGAAAATATTACTGTCTTAGACAACTTCATTATATGAACGTATTCTAATGCTTTGTATAAACCAAAACATTCGGCTGTAAAGATAGAGGTTTGTGGAGGAAATTTAATTTTTTCTACTATTTTGTATTGGGAATGGAAAACTCCTATCCCCACGCAATCAAATGCTGAATGCTTTGAGGCGTCACAATAAATGTGATGATAATCACGCCAATGGGTATTGATGTAATGCTTAAATACTGAATTTGCATTTGGATCACCTTTTGCTATACCAGTGTCAAAACATACTTTTGGAGATATTGTAAGAGTTTTAAAGTCGGTTTCAAAAATGGGAAGTTTAGGTGATCGATGAGTTGGAGCAGTTAATGTTGTGTGGGATCTAAGAGTGATAATTAAATGAGGTAATTCTTTGTGGGCCCAGTAATTAGACGTATCAATTTCATCTGAGAGTTGTTGTAATTTTGAAATTAATGGATGATTGCTGTAATGTAAAATACGGTAGAAAAATCTGTCAGCTAGGAACTGACGACGAAGATAAAGTGGTGGATCGACACATTCTACCTGAAGAGCGTTTATAGGACTAGATTTCATGGCACCAGTAATTATTCTAAGGGCTTTAGCTTGAATTGTGTCCAACTTTTTCATAGCTTCTAAATTACATGGTTCTAAAAAGAAACTGCCATAATCGAGTACACTTCTAATCAACGCGTTGTAAACTAATTTTAATGTGAATGGATGAGCGCCCCACCAGACACCCGAAAGACACCTGAGTATGTTAAGAGTACGATCACAATTAGCTACAATGTGCTCACAGTGCGGCTTACCCGTTAATTTTGAATCCAAAACAAGGCCTAAAAATTTGACATCTGATTTAACAGGAATGGTTTTACCATCATATTTTAATATCACCGGAGGTGGCATCTGCATTCTAGAGAAAAGTACAGCAGTGCTCTTGGCTACAGACAGATCTAACCCATTTTTGTCCAACCACATTTTAAGTAGAACTATTGTATTTGATAATGAAGAAGTGGCTGTATCAACTGACTTATTTATACAGTATAATACAACATCATCAGCATATTGCAATATGTGAGAAGTTCCACATAGAGAAAATTCAAGGTCATATGTGTAAACATTGTATAAAATAGGACTCAGTACAGAACCTTGGGGGAGTCCTCTCCACAACTGTCTGCAAGATCCATCTATATTAATTATACGACCTGTCATGAGATTAATTATAAATCGTGTAAATAGTGGAGGTACATGCAGTAGTTGTAATTTATGTTCTAATATTTTTAAACACACATTATCGTAGGCTGATTTGATGTCTAAGAAAGTAGCCAAGACCGATTCGTTCTTAGAGAATGCTAAACGAATATCAGATGTAAGTATGCCAATGCTATCCATGGTACTTCTTCCTTTTCGAAAGCCATATTGAGAGTCTGCAAGGCAGTTATTGCTCTCCAGATACCACTCTAGTCTATTTTTCACGAGGTGTTCAGCTATTTTAGAAATAACAGGAGATAAAGCTATTGGGCGGTAAGACAAAATATCCGATGGATCTTTGCTAGGCTTCAATATTGGCAACACTATTTGTGACTTCCATGGACCCGGTATGTCACCTGTCATTATTACAGAATTTATGAGCTCTAAGACATAATGTAACCCGTTTTCGCCTAAATTTACAAAAAAGGAATAAGGAATTCCATCAGCACCGGGAGCCGAATCCTTGACGTAGGAAAGCACACCCTTGAGCTCAAGCAAATCAAATGGTTGATACAAACATGGGACAACAGATTCATATGAAAGCGAAGAGATGTTTGTTACTTCTTCCGAGACAAAGGAGGGAGCCAAATGATCCAAGTAACTATTGACTAGAGATGGAGGGATAGATTTAAACGAATTGTGGGATACACCTAGTCGGAAATTTCGAACGTTTTTCCACATCACTGAAGGCGGAGTCCTTGGAGAGAGAGAGGTGCAAAAAATTCTGAACTTGGAAAAACGTTTTTCTTTTAAGAACTTCTTTGTTTCTGTAATTATTTTTAATAAATTATTGAAATTATCCTCAGTCATATTTTTATTATAAGTTAGTTCTGCCTCCTTTCTCTTTTTAATAGCCTGGGTACATTCACTATCCCACCATGGTGGAGAAGGAATTTTACCACTAGAAGCATTTTTAAGTGGGAATGTTGTGTCTGCTGCTTTTAAAAGTAATGTAGAAAGTGAAGAGGAACATTGTGTGGTGTTATTTGAAACATTGGGCAAATTTTGAATATTTTCTTCTACATATATTTTATATTTGGGCCAATTATTTTCTATTATTCTGTATTTCATTTTAGGTTTGGGAGGAAGGGTTTGATATTTTTTATGCGGAAATGTAATTACAATAGGGAAATGATCACTATCATAGGTAGAAGATAGAGTTTTCCAAGAAAGAATAGAAGCTAAACAAGGCGTTACAACAGATAAATCAACAGAACTTACATGATGATTAGGATTGGTGCGTTTAGTAGGAGAGCCAGTATTGAGAAGACAGAGATTGTGATCATTTATCAGATCCAAAAGACAAATACCATTTGTGTCAACTTTTGAGCTGCCAAATGACCAGTGGTGAGAATTAAAATCACCCAGAAGAAGAAAAGGTTTTGGAAGATTTGATAATATATTACTTAATTGTTGGAAAACAGAGAAAGAAGGAGAATGGATGTATATTGAAACAAAGCACAAATTATTTACAATAGCGGCAACAATATTAAAATCATTATAAGAAGAAAGACAAATATTATTATGTACAAAAGAGTTTTTGATGAGTAATGCTACTCCAGCATACCCATCATCCCTGTCTTGTCTAAGGCAGGAATAGCCTTTTATTTTGAAAACTGAGCCTGGTTTAAACCAGGTCTCAGACAAGGCTATATTAGATGGATCATGAGTATTGATTAAATGAATAAGTTCATGTTTTTTATCTTTGGCACTTCGGCAGTTCCACTGCAGCACCACATGAGGATAGTGCCCAATCCCTTGTGGATGGAGCACCATCATCTGCGGCCTGTGCAATGGAACAGTCGAAGTGTCATTATGTCTGTCGGTTACAATTGGTTGTACATTCATTATGTACATGTAATATATTTTGCAATTTTTCAATCAAAGGGGCAGCGTGTTCATGGTTTATGATATTTGACTGAGAAAGAGAAATTATTAGGGACATAATTACATCAGAAATTGATTGTTCAGAGGAACTTGCACTGTAAGCACATCCATTTCTAGAAGTAGGCAAACTGTTATCTTTAATAAGCTCTTGGTGAGCTTTTTGATCATATCCTTTGGGTGCCTGGTAAGGCAAGCGAGGCTTCAATGTAATGGTTTTTTTGTATGACTTGATTAACGGTGATTCAGATTTTTCAACTATTTTCCTATTTACAATATCTGCATATGACTTGCTTACAGGAGGATAAAGTTTCGATGCCTCTAAGTAAGATGTGCTACTTTCAGCCATTGCTTTTTTTATTTTTGTCTGTCTTTCATATTCAGGGCAAATTTTGTTAATAGCAAAATGTGATCCTGAGCAAAGACAGCATGTAGCCTCACTTTCCTCAATGTCACATTTGTCCCCAGTATGTTCTTTACCACATTTATAGCATCTGGGTTTGCTTCTGCACAAAGTTTTGGTATGTCCAAATCTGGCACAAGAAAAACATTGGATTGTTGGGTAAGTGTATAGTTCAACTGGTATAGCATTGTAGCATATGAATATTCGTTTTGGGAGGACTTGACCGTCAAAAGTTAGCAATACAGTTTGGGATGGCTTCCAAACAGGAGCACCATCAACCTTTGTTTTGTAATTAAATCTTCTCATTTTAATAATTTTACCACAGCCGACAGGAACAGTAATATTTTCCAAAACCTCATCATCAGACCATTCAGTGGGAATCCCTCTTACAACACCCATTCTTGTCACTTGAAAAGTAGGTATATATGCTTTGAAGTTATTTTTAATAAGACTGGGATGGCTCAAAAATTCATTGGCTTTCTCAAATTGGGTGAATGCGAGAGTAATTCTATTACGGCCAATTCGTTTCAGACTTCCATTAACTATGTTGTGTTTGAATGTTTGTCCTTGTAGGAATTTTCCAAACGCTATTGGGTGTAGAGAAGTATTGTCATTCAAATTAGTTTGAATTTTTTGGATGTGGACAACAAAAGGACCTACATCTGTACTTGTATAGTTTGTCCTGCCTATGGGGGCAGGTTTTGAAGTTTTAGTGACATTTTCAGTAAAAGTTTTAGATGGAATTCCGGAAGTTGTGGGGACAGTATCTGGCATTTGGTTCGTATTTTCAGAAAGAGTACAGCAACAATCATCCAATTTCTGCACAGAGTGTTTATTGCGTTTCTTTTTGTTGCAATGACGGCAAACCTTGCTAGTACGGGTACGCTTTCTATTATTCGTTGAAGCTATGGAGCAATCTGTATCCATACCAGATTCGTTAGAAATAGTAACAAATGCAGATGCTATAGGAATGGGTGGGAAACTAGGAAGGGAGCCTCCCGGATCATGGGGAGGCTCCTCCATTTCGAAAAAACGTTAAATAAATAGACTTACCCTATAATTACACACTAAAATAAATATTTACAAAAAAAGGAAGAAAATTAACTAAAAATTACACTAATCTGACCACTATTTGTACAATAAAATTAAATTTAAAATAAAACCGCGACCGACTCAAAGAAAAGTTTCCCGCGCTTTTTCAAAACAAAACTTAAAGAAAATCAAATCTAACAAGTCAACTGTCAAATTAGTCAAAATAAAACTTTTTTAATTTTTTTATAAAGCCGTAAATTATTTAGCGAATTATTTATTCTGTGGTACCGATGTTATTTTCCATAGGTATCATTGATCTCCATCAGTACAAGTACGCTGGATTGGCTGGTCGCCGCATCGTTTTGTGCCTATTTGATTTTCGCCATCTTGGCGCCGACAATGCCAGTGAACGTCCACGGAACTAATAGTAGGGACGGGACAATGTAACAAATTATATCGACAAAAATCTAATTTTCACATAGGCGATAGAGATACCTGTAGATGTCTATCCTTTTTAACCACTGACCTCTATTACTACTAGTACGCCGGACTGGCCATATAAAATAAAAACTATTTTGTGCCGATTTGAAGGGCCTCCCTTGAGTGTACTGAAAACTAAATTTGGCATTTATTTCTCAAAAAGCAAATTGCCATCGTGTTGTTTACATCCTTTCCGCGATTTTATTAACGTTTTAAGTGTTTAATATTTAATCTAGTATCATACAGTTCAATTTATATTTATACTAGCTTAATACTTATCTTTACCAGCAATGAGAGTGTGTGTGTTTTGCAAAACTCGTTACCAAAAGGGAAGCGGAATAACCTTCCACAAGTAAGTGAATTTACAATATTATTCTAAAAAATAAAACGTTATGTTAAGATAATACCGTCACTAGTAATATTACATGCCATTAGAACGAATTATTAGTAGTCGAAAGGTATTAAGAACGGCCACATTACAATCGTCGTAATTTCGAAATAATTCAACAAAATTCAAGGGACTGGGTCCAATGGACCCAGTAGCGAGTTCTTAAGTGTTAAGCCACAGTTTTAGTGAAGAGTCTTTTAACCTGTAATTTAAAAACAAACCGTTCATTGATACAATTTATGCCAGAAAAAACATCGACAAATATTATCGATATGGAATATCGACAACACTATTGTGTTGTTTATGTTTATCAAAACTTGTCAATGTCAAGTCAAATACGTTCTAATGTCATGTCATGCATGTATAACATGCATGGAATTAATATATAATAATAAGGAATGAGCACTGCTGGTCCAATTACGAGCAGAACGAGGCGAATGTATGACAGGCTGTTGTCTTTTTCTAACTATGGTGATAATACATTACATAATTAGGATATTTCAATTCATCTTCCTACCAAATCTGGAGTAGTCTCTTTTGGGGCCCTATTTTACCTGCATCTTGCCAATCATGATAATCCCTAGCTCTATTGACGCGTTAAGTAATAAACACCAACAAACTTACTTACAAAAGGCACTTTAATTTGTAACTTATGATAGTAACCGACATAAAAGAGACATTTTGTTGTGTCCTTTAATTAATTGAATAACTTAATAATCTTGTAACGCTTATCACAAGATTTTAGAATACATATATGAACGTGTACCGTAACCACAAACCTATTTCACTTTAAATAAAAGTCAACCTTAAAAAGTTAAGCATTAGTAAAGTCGCGACGCGACGCCCCGAAAAAATATAGATCACCTTAGTCCCAATAATGTAATCTTAGCATACCTGTTGAAAGATATATTGCAGCCACTATAAGATTCACTTCTGCATTCTGCATACACTACTATTTCTTATCATTTTGTTATTTTTACAATAAAATATATCTAAATTAGTTACAAATGAAATTATTTTTGTCCCGCTACCTTTTGTCATAATACAATGTCATCATAATGTTGCTTGTGTGAAAATAATATAATATCAATTTGTTATTTATTTATTCTATTTTGTGTTAGTTTCACAAATTAATTCAGATTTCTTTGTGTCGAGTAAGATTTATAATAAATAAAATTAAATAATATTATTTATTGATAAATATGACTACGTTGACTAGATAGTGACGTTTCTCACAGATTATTTTTTAAACTGGAAAGCTGCTGAAACAGGACAACAGCCTGCCTACTATGTCTCTAATTTTTGATCGATTTCATCCCCGATTTAACATTTATATAAAATGAACTTTAACTGTATCAACATAAGGCTTCTATTCGTATAAAATCTAGTTCACAAAACAAAAAGAGAAATCCTGTGACAATGAGAGGGATGAAAATCCTTGATTAAATGTCAAGTTTAGTTCTAAGGACACTCTAGGGAGGCGCTTCAAATCGGCACAAAAAAGAGCTGTCATTTGGTATGGTGCAGCCGATCCAGCGTACTTGTACTGATGGAGATCAATGATAGGTATTTATTTGTCGCTTTTCTTACGATTTCTTGTTGTGATAACAACAAGGATTTTTTATTTCATCCCTCTCTTTCGATAACAAACATTCCAATCGAACAAAAAAAACCGATCAAGTGCGAGTCGGACTGGCACGAAGGGTTCCGTACCGTTATATAAAAAGAAACTCATATTTTTTGTTTGTAGTAAAATATTCCTTAAAAGCTACGTTTGTTGTATGGCCTCCTCTTATTAATTACTAAATATTGTAAGAAATTTTAAAACGTCTATCTATTTAGTAATACGGAGGCTTAGTAATGGTCCCGTTTAACTTTTATGTAAATCGAAAATCTGGATTAAATCAGATCCGACCTTAGCCTTAGCACAGAGCTACGATGCCTACGATGTACCTAATACATCTGAAATTGTATGTAAATGTGGTGCGGACACTACGTAGTGATGTGTTTTGAAAAAATAATTTATCGATTGAAATCTAAAAAGTATGTAGGTATAGAAAAATCGATTAATCAATCTTCACCCTATTTCCCTACGCTGTAATATTAGTATTACCTACTAGGTGACTATCACCCTCCGTCGACCAGCGCGCGCCAGCCCTCGCTAGTTGCATACTAACTGCTATTGTAAGCTGTGTGAACAGGGTAACCAAGTTGGAGCTACTTACATGGTAGGATAGAATAAAAAAAGTGTGGTTGGTCAAAAATGCGATAAATATTTGTTTAATCCTATTTAATAGTCTTTTATTTTATCAGTGCTGTGTTTGTACTTCTCTTTATTAATTAAATGCAATGTATTTCCTTAAAGGCGAGTACATATCACAATGTTAATTTTTTACAAGTGAAATTGTTGAAATAATAGCCAGACAATACGCATTAATGCAGCAAGTACCACCAGATAATATTAATCCAAACAGAAAAATAAATTACAAGGCTGGTTTTAAAAAGTAGATGGAGTACTTAGATGCTTAAGTAATATAATAAGTCATCATATTTTTTTGTAAGACCATTTCATTCAATGATGTTAGCAAAAAGCAACATCATAAACATAATTTCGTAATTTTGACCAGTTCTTATAAATATCCATAAAGTGAGTCTCACTAACTTGTTATGCTCCAACTCGGATATCCGATTTATCCGCAATCATGGTTACCCTGCTCTAGTTGCAGCTCCAACCCTAGGCCACAGATTGATAACAGTTTCAACGTAGCAAAGACTCAACACGCGATGTTGCCGATAGGGTCTGCGTGTGCTCAAACTGCTCAATATTATGTTAAATTCCAAACAAAATTTTCCGCGATATTTTTTTATTGCTAGGTGACTTTTAACAAACTTTTCGAAGTAGTAAATATTAGCATGGCTTTTTTATATTAATTTGTTATCGCACATTTTTAAAAGTACCGATTTTTATAAAATTTAAACTTGTCTGTGTATTGATTTATACTTAGGTACCTGCTAGGTAAGAAACCCGTGA
>OZ026811.1:3211966-3306343 GCA_964023185.1 Macaria liturata | reverse complement strand
CAAAAAACTTCGAGCGTAACTAGCATATTGAGTGCATAATTTTTTTGAAACTAAGATGTAAATGGAACAATGTAACAACATGAAATGTTTGTATACATTTTTTGGTAAAATGTCATATAAAATTATAGGGCCAAGATATAACAAAAAAGTTCTAAATTCAGTTGCTTTCCAATGTTCTACTTCGTTAAGAGATCTGGGCTTACGATTAAACTCCTGAGGAATAAATTTTCTTACGTAAATTAACCTTTCACTCAAATAATTTGTATGTCTTGAATCTAGTTTTACATGTTTTACGTCTGATTTTACTGGTTTTATCCAGGTATGAATTAATTTTCTCATAACTCCAAGACAAACGCTATGCATGTAATCTGTAGGAAAACAAGAAACCATTCCAATACCCAATTTAAGTAATGGCGAAGTTCCAATATGATGGTCTTCATCTATCTGCAATTCAAATGACCTATCAGTTCTAAGTGTACAGTTTAAATCGTCTAGAACGATACGATGTTCCACATAATTCCCAGTACAGACACATTTATCACAGCTTGAATAACCATTGTGAGACTTGACACATTTTAAATAAGCACGGGCAGGCATATCGCAAACAAAGTTCTTTACAGTAACACTTATAAGTTTATCATTATATGTTGTACCAACTTCTAAAAGAGGTATCAAGTCTTCTATAAATGATTCCAAGTAGGAAGATAATGGTGATGGCTTTGCAGTCCCACAAAATATACCTATGGCAAAAATGCTGTTTTTCATTCCGACAACTTCTGCTAAAATAGGCCAGAACTGAGTATTAGCACTCTTAAAAATTGGTAAACCATCAACGTTAAATGATAATGTTATTTCACTTTGACCATTTTGATATACCACT
The DNA here is from genome assembly GCA_964023185.1 of Macaria liturata. Taxonomy (NCBI): domain Eukaryota; kingdom Metazoa; phylum Arthropoda; class Insecta; order Lepidoptera; family Geometridae; genus Macaria; species Macaria liturata. The sequence goes on along the minus strand of OZ026811.1, from coordinate 3,305,463 downwards.
GGTAATATTGTTTGTAATAAAGTGTTAAACCCAAAATGCATGTAATCTCCACAATCAAGATGTTTCAAATTATAATTATAACATGTTTTTAATAGTGTTCTGGAAGAAGATGGCAGTTGTGGATGATCATGTTTAAGAAACTTTAGTAATGAAGTCATAGCCATATGGGATATATTGTATTCTACAGCCCAAGATCGTAAAAAAGATGGTAAGTCTAACTGTTCATTGTTATTGACTACAAAAGGTAAGCCTGACTCTTCATTAACATTAGTTACAACAGGTGAATTTTCGAGGGATAAATCTGCAGTGTTAGCTGACAAATTTGATTGCGAACAACTGTCATTAATTACAGCTATGCTATTCTCACAACTGCTTATGTTAGTGTTGGAATTATATTTATCCACATCGTTTTTCATTTGTACCTTCTCATTAGCTGATATGTCACATTCTGTAATATCAAACAGATTTTTTTTTGTACTCACTTTCACTCTTCTATACATTTGTCGCTTACTTACAATAGCCTTACGTGACATTGTAAATGTGCTCACAGCAGCATAATTATGGCCAAAAAATTATTAAATTAAAGGATTGCTTAAAACAGTTTCTTAAGTAGTAGTCTACAAAGATTGCCTTTGAGACGAAGCCAAGGATTGAGAATTGTTTCTGGTCAATCGCGCCTTTGCTCTTTGTGGAGCATGTTTAAGCCACACCTTGATGTCATTTTCTAAATCCTTATCCACAGTCAGTTTAAAGTGTTTTTTAACAGCACCTGCAACAAAATAAAAGGTTTTATACAATGTAATTCTATCTATTTGTAGAAGCTGTCGAGATTTGGCGGTGTTAATACTAATAGAATAGGTATATTTACAATGTGCTCTCAAGAAGTATGTAGGTACATAATTAAGCATGCCTACAAAGGTGTGGGAGCAAGTGGTACAAATCAAGTACCTATACATACCTATTTCCTTTATTAATAACAAATAATTAACAGGTCAAAATGTAACAAAGACCTTAATCTTCAATTGTCAATTACTACTAACAATTAATTATATTCCTAATGGGGTTCTGCAAATACCAGTAAGTACATACTCACAAAGGTCGGCTGTTCGAAGAACTACTAGTTTATAATCTGTTTACAGACATGAAAACTATGGAAACAAGTGAATGTATAGTGAGTTCAAACTGTATACTTACGTATAATTGCAGTTTTTAAATATAATTCCTCAAATGCCCTTTTATTATTTTTTCCTCTAAAATTAAACTGTGACGCCAACTCATTTGTCATGCAATGTTTTAATAATTGGTTGATGGATGTGGTGGTCGAGTGTCCACAGTGAGAAACTAAGTAATTGCACTGAAAAAAAAATACATATAGGTAAATTATGAGTAATATTTTAAAGCTGAACATAACCATCTGGGAGCTATGATGCCACAAACACACAAACAGATACACGGACATGTCAAACTTATAAGCTGCATATTCAGGTCTGAATTGACATTATCAATGAATCATTATACACCTGACCTGCTACACTAAGAAATAAGTGCCATTCACTCAATTATGATCAACTTCAGCTGAGTACATGATCATGAAAAAAAAATCAGAAAAAAAACAAGTAAATAACTTACAAAGTTGGCAAATTTGTTGTCACATGTCAGGTATGTTTCAATTGCTGTTAATTCTTCTAAATCATTTAATGGTAACTGCACAGGAAGCTCAATTGGTGATGCTATTGAGTTTAAGACCTCTAATTCATTCTGTTGTCTGATCCAATCTAAGATTTGTTTATTTTGCTCCACTATGGTTGACAAAAGTTGTAGCGTTTTGGTCTCATATCCTGAAACAATTTTTTTTTACAGTTAGAGGTCTTGGTCGACCTACACTATTTTAATAAGATGTTAACCATTATGAGATCAATTGGCAATAAAAAGGTGGTTATTTTAATTACTATTTTACCCACAAAAAAAAAACAAGAAATCAGAACAAGTATCCTTAAAAGGAAAACCAATGTTGTAACCCCTTATTGCATTGTTATGTTTTAGGCATTACCTGGTGTGGTTCCGGCTGAGGTCTGTCTAGTACTCAGCGGTGTCTGCTTCTGTTGAATTATCTCCAGAGCGGCAGTTGAACTACTTGCCAAATAAGTTGTTTGTTCTGGGGTTATTGGGGGCTGACTGTCCTCCTGAGATTTCTTTGGAGTCACAGTACCTTTAATAAAATAATGTCATTTTAATTACTACTATAATTTTCCAACTTCACCTAATTGGTTTAAACAGTTTATTCTGTGACCATGGCATACTGTTTACTTTTTTTTTTATTGTAGACATTATGTGGGCTATGGATAAAAAAATGTGACACTGTGTAATATAGGCACATCAGCAAAATGGTGCTCGCCTATAATTAATCAAATAAATAATTACAAAGCACACATCCATACTTTTAAGTATTTAATAATAAAAACAACAAACTGTAACATACCTTTTTGTTTAAATATGTCTGTTGCATCAAATATTTCATCACCTGATGATGTTTCATGATCTGATTGAAATCTAACAGGCTTTCGTCTTCTCTTTGATGTCTTATCATCATCAGCATCAGTAACATCTATATCACTATTGACTTCAGCTTGTTTTGCTTTTTTTCGTGCTATAATCAAATCCTCTGAAATAATAATGAAATTGAACACCTTTTTTAAAACAATTCATGACATAACTGGCCAAGCCGGAGATGGTGGGATCAATTCCCACAGTGGGATAGTTATTTATGCTCCACAAAAATTAGTTCAAACACAAATATTTATGGTGGTACATTCTGATTATCCTGCTGACTATTAGCTACATGTAAATTTGTCACAAGCAACATAACAGTGTGTTCAGGCAACACACTGGTTGCTTGAGAGCCAGTTCAATTCCAGTACAGTGAATGTCACATTTGTAAGTCCTAGGTCCATGCCGGTTTCCTACACTGTTAAGGAGCAAACCCGGCCAAATACCAGACTCAATTCTTAGTAAATGAAACTGTGAGTGATTGTAGATTGTTGAGATTAATTCCTGAAATACTTACCAGTTTCGAAGAATTTTCTTTTAAGCTTTATCAGTGGCCATTCGTTGTTAGGTTCATGGTGTTTCAGCAACAGTTTATTAAACTGGCTGGAAAGTTTGGACGTCGGCCAAAATGCTTCAAATTTTTTTGGGGTGAGCCATTTTTCACTTAAAATTACAACACTTCCGGTGCCTGGACCATCGGAATCTTCTTCTGCCACGATGTATTTCGGTTGAGTGGAAATATTGCAGGGCTGCATTTGTGTACCAAAGCCACAGTAGTGCCTACTTTACTGCAAACCAAAAATAAAATTTACAAAATAGGTTATAACATGTATATGTTAGTAACCCACAGAGAGGGACCACATGGCAACGACATTAATATCACAAAATAGAGGACATTGAGAGTGTACTCAGCTATAATTCAGTCCGATGTCGAGGGCTTATTATGTTAAGGTATATAAGCACATATACAGATTTAATTTTAACCTATTTTTGCAGACTCGACCACATGGCAGATACTCATTAGTCATTACCTACATAGGTACTACAAATTTACTGTGACTTTTATATTTTACACATAATAATTCAATTAATAATATAAATACTGAGTAGAAATTATACATATCTTACCTCTATAACTATTAAAATCACTTTTATCACACAAAGAATCAGTCGGATAAATCAAACTTGACAGTTCAGTCGCACGCCGCACGTGCGGCGCGGCGTGCGACTGAACTGAACGAACTGAACTAAATGTTGCCAGCGCGCGGTGCCAGATTTTACCATAATATATATTCAATTACCATCTAGATGGCGCTGTGTGAAAAATGTCCGCCAATATTTATATTTATTTATATTAATTAACATCATGATTCATCATGGTTGTTTTTTTCAATTTTTATCAGATGATATTTTGATAGATTTGGATTTATGAAAATACTAGGAGGTGACCGGCGGTATTAATCACGTCATCAAATAAGTCTAGCGTTAGTATTAGTGTTTAACAAACATATAACAAACTTTCGCTGAGTATATTAGTGTGAATGCGAATCAGTACAATTGGTTAACAATTACGATCAATAACAATTGCATATAATTAATAGCAGTATATGATAATATACATGTTATGGCCATAGTGTGTTTCTGGCATACCTAGTTTCCCCCTCCACAAAAATTACCAATAGCATGAGAGACTGAAAGTAAGTGCCAATTGATAGATTAAATGATTACAAATCAAAATTATTCCATAACTAAATGAGCTATAGTGCAGGGTTTTTGAGATATTTAACTTCAAAAGTTAAAAAAATGCAACACTTTTATCTCAGAAAGTACGCAATAAGTATATTCACATGCTGTTTTCATAAATATGTTTGGGAGGCTTATATTTATAAAGCTAAAAATTAGAGTTTGTTTTATCGAAATTGAACCGTAAATACTGGACTTATGCTGACCAAAATAACTTGAACCACGCTGTCATCAAAAATGTTATATAAGTCATCAAAGAAGTCAAATATCTCAAAAACGTTGCACAATAGCTCATTTATTGGGACTGTGGGGGCCGGGAGCCCATGATATTATCAAAAGCCTATCGGAGCGCCTGGTTGCAAGTTTGGAATCCTACGGAAGTTTATAATTTTCCTAGGAAATTTATAAATTTCCGGTTGTTGTTGTTTTCCGGTGACATATATACATATAAAATAGCCTATATTTTATTAATCAGTGATATGTAGCATTCAAATGGTGAAATAATTTCTACAATCGGTCCAGTATACTTTTTGAGCCACCAAAGCATATTCAATTTTATACATTTTATATTTACTTTTGAAACGTGAAATAAGTCATTTTATATTAGGTAGAGGTTATTAAATCATGAAAATTCCCAATTTGAGCACGGTGAATTATTTTGCCAAAGTACATGGAAAAGAGATTTATCTGACAACACTGACGACGGTTGGAGTTGCTCCTTGCCACTCCTTCGGCCTCTCGTAGCCGCCATTTTATCGCGATGCCGCAGTTAAATTCTTAGGCATTACAAATGAATATACGTTTTATGTCATTGCATTAAGATTCATATTAATAAATCACGTGTTGGACGTTCGTTTGAAAACTATGATATTGGGTACCTATTTCAATTGCAGTAATTTGAGTACGTTACACTTTCAAAATATATTTAATAGTTTCTAAAAATGCTAGAAATTACGAGATTAAAAATTATTATATACAATTAGGTATCTTTTAACGAACAAGTCACGTTAGCCGTAAAATAATATTAAAAAGAATTAAAACGATTTATAAATTGTACCAAATCTGTAGGAGGTACTACAATTATTATCATACAAATAAATTAAAATATAGGTTTGGTCAGTCTCAGTCATTTTCAAGACTTTTTTAAATTGGGTTAAGTATTATTGGTATTGCTATGTATAGGTATAATTATTAGTACCTATAGTCTGTGGTAATTATGACTGTGATAATTATTATGACCGACCAAATGCAGTTCAAGCAAGATAACTCTGCGCGCGGATAAAATTGGAACTAAAATGTTCTGATTGCGTTTTGATCAGAGGCCAACTCTAGGCTTAAGTGCTGCTGCCAGCCACGCGCAGAGTTATGTTGTACGGACTCTACCTACCTAATACCAAACGTGAAGCATCGTCGACTCCGCTTCACAACGCGAGATCGACAAGTCGCCGGCCGTCGTCGGGCCTGACTTTGACATGTAGCGAATTAGGTAGGTAAGTAAATTTGGTAATTTAATGCTCTCGCAATGACAATTCTCTGTCAAAGTGCTCTAAGCTCTCGATGTCTTACACGACGACCACAAACGTAGCGTAACGTAGCTATTTGAGACGTCTTTAGTGACGTCAAGTATATCCTATAACGTGTTTAGTATTATTACCGACGTCTTAAATGACGTCATATATATTCCAAATACTTGTTAGGTCTATTTGAGACGTCTTTAGTGACGTCAAGTATATCCTATAACGTGTTTAGTACTATTACCGACGTCTTGCATGACGTCATATATATTCCAACTACGTGTTAGGTCTATTTGAGACGTCTTTAGCGACGTCAACTATATCCTATGACGTGTTTAGTACTATTGTCGACGTCTTACATGACGTCATATATATTCCAACTACGTGTTAGGTCTATTTGAGACGTCTTTAGCGACGTCAAGTATATCCTATGACGTGTTTAGTACTATTGTCGACGTCTTACATGACGTCATATATATATCAACTACGTGTTAGGTCTATTTGAGACGTCTTTAGCGACGTCAAGTATATCCTATGAAGTGTTTAGTACTATTGTCGACGTCTTACATGACGTCATATATATTCCAACTACGTGTTAGGTCTATTTGAGACGTCTTTAGCGACGTCAACTATATCCTATGACGTGTTTAGTACTATTGTCGACGTCTTACATGACGTCATATATGTTCCAACTACGTGTTAGGTCTATTTGAGACGTCTTTAGCGACGTCAAGTATATCCTATGACGTGTTTAGTACTATTGTCGACGTCTTACATGACGTCATATATATTCCAACTACGTGTTAGGTCTATTTGAGACGTCTTTAGCGACGTCAAGTATATCCTATGACGTGTTTAGTACTATTGTCGACGTCTTACATGACGTCATATATATTCCAACTACGTGTTAGGTCTATTTGAGACGTCTTTAGCGACGTCAACTATATCCTATGACGTGTTTAGTACTATTGTCGACGTCTTACATGACGTCATATATGTTCCAACTACGTGTTAGGTCTATTTGAGACGTCTTTAGCGACGTCAAGTATATCCTATGACGTGTTTAGTTCTATTGTCGACGTCTTACATGACGTCATATATATTCCAACTACGTGTTAGGTCTATTTGAGACGTCATATATGACGTGAGATTTGATCGAATGACGTCAAAATTTTTAGAATCACGTTGATATGACGTCATTTATCACGTCCCTTGTTGATTGGGGTGTAGTATAAGGTTGATCTCGAGATCAACCTTATACTACACCACATACGATCGTATATAATAAATAAGTCTGATTACCTTTAAAAAGAGAAAACTGTAATTGTTTCTTTAATAGTTAGTTTTTTATAAATATATATGGTTTAATTAAAATAAAAAGTGTTTTAAAACTGGTGATCAAATTAACCCCCTTGTTCAAAGTCGCCCCTAAAAATTTTAGAGACGCGTAATTTTTTTATTTATGGGTGGAATTTTGTTTTTGTTTTTTTGATCTATTCCTTTACGGGGCGGCTTCGCTTATACGTCGAAAAAACAGCGTCTATCAAAGCGACCCCGTTCCAAGTATAGAGTTGATAGGCTACAATTTATTTTTTTTCTCAGAAAGTATTGATCAAAAATTTTTTTTTATTGCAGTTAACGAAAGTGTAAGCCAAGTCGTCGATGTTGTATTTTTTTGTATATTTCTATGTCGTAAAATGAAGGAGTTATTTCAATTTAAATTTTAAAATTAATCAAAGTAACCCCATTTTACGGTATGCAATAATAAACAATATATACACTAATAAAACTAAATAAGAGTATGTACATTTAACCTAAATTTAAAACGTCTACATGTGGTATGGAGCCAAGAACGCTGGCTGCATTCCCACGCTGGATTGCTATAGAAATCCTTTGCGCAAGGAACCAGCCAGCGTTCTTGTTCAAGTTCAAGTTCAATTTATTCATAATAATATGTATTACAGGTCATACCTATCTTAAACTACGAGTACCTACTTACTTAAAAGTATCATACATGTACGTATAATTACGTCATCTTATAAAATTGAACAAAAAATAATGTCAATATTCAGATTAATAAAAAAATAATAATAATACAATTAATATGTACTTAAAACAATAATTATTATTTCTATAATAATTCTGCAATAACAAAACTAACAATAACATCACACAACATAGTTAGTATCACGTCAATAATATTGTCAGGATTAAGATCACCGAATATCGGGAATGAATTCTTCAACGTTATAGAAAGCTTGGTCAACAAGCCAACTTTTCAATTTAAATTTGAAACCCTGTAAGCTTATAGCCGCAGTAATTTCGCTGGGTAGCTTGTTATATACTGTCGGTCCCATGACGTACGTTAACTTGGCCGACTTCTGCAGGCCACGTGGCACGTTAGCGAGCGTGAGGCCGTGGCGGGTGCAGTATTTGTGCTTCGAGGCAAGCTCGGTGTACTCGGGCAGGTGAACGCGCGTGTACACGGCCACCTGGTAAATCAAGATGGCCGGCAGCGTCATCACACCAAGCTCTTGGAAGTGTGGGCGAGCTGGAGTATCCCAGTCTGTCTTGTCTCTAGTGATGTCATTCATTCATCATTTTAAGTACCTACATGGACATATTTAACTAAAATAGTGCAATGCGAAGTGCACTGTGTGAAGTGTGCAGGCACAGTTAGATGATAATGATTAATTTATTTGTTTGCTTAAATACCTAAGTTTGCTCTTATAAAAAGGAAAAATGTCGAAACCAAAAAGTTTGTCAATGTCATTCTGAGAAAAAAAAAAATTCTGTCGGTGAAACAGAAAAAAATCTAAAAATAAATACATAATAAGTTTTGGAAGGATACCTATTCATCCCAACCCAACTAATTCGATATTATATTGTTTCAAATAGTTATATAAGCAAACGTCTATACACCATGTATTCAGTTTATTCACGCATCCTCAAAATACCTATAGAAATTGGTGCAGTGCGGAAGTTGTATCCAGTTTCAATCAATGCGACTGCGAAAGCTCTTGCCAATGTTTCTTGCGATACGTCCAATTCTCGTAAAAACTACAGTGTCGATACCAAGCAGCATAACGAGGATAAACAACGAGCTTCCTTACAATATTTGGGTTATTCTCTTCTTATTGGGGCTGTTGCTTACACCTCATACAAACTATGGTAAGTCTTCTGATCTTTACCAGCCATACTTATTTCTATTTACATATTATTATCTTTATTACTAGGTTCATGGAACTGATTAATGTTTATTATGATTAATGAAACAGCTTATGAGTCTCTGGTTTGTTTATATTTGACTAAAACTATGTGATGCATTATTGGTTTCCCTGCAGGATGAAATATCAAATGTTTCCTTCAATAAATGCAGCAGCCGAAGAACTCACGGACAGTGATTCAGATAGTGATGCAGATACAAAGAAGAAGCGATACAGAAGAGAGAAAATTGGTTTTAGAGATAGAAAGGTAATTTTACTAAAATATAACTTATTTTTCATATCACCAGTTCAATAATTTGTTTATGTTCTGTTTATTTGTTTCACCACAGATCATTGAATATGAAAACCGTATGAGGTCTTATTCAACTCCTGATAAGATATTCAGATATTTCGCAACTGTGAAATTAACATTTGGAGAAAATACTGAAGTGTACATGACTCCTGATGACTTCTTACGTGCAATCACACCGGGAATGAAACAACCTGATGGTACACATTTTATTTTACTTTGGTTTCTATATTATTTTATGGTTTTGTTTTGGGTTTACTCTCGCTTGTAATTATGAAATATAACAAATAACATTTAAATGATATTGGAAAATTTGTTTACTGGATATCTGGTTTGGGGTGAATATCTATTCAAGCAAATGACATAATTTACTAGACTTTATTTAATTATTTATTACTTCATTTCCATTTTAAAACAGATCTTTTTGCTTATTCTGTCATATCCATACCATACTATCATTATAAAAGTGATATTGTGAGTATATTTATGTCAGCCCCTTCCTCACACTCAAATAGGTGAACAAAATTGTGTATGGAGATATAAGATTAATTAATTAATTTTTAAATTAAGCCATACATATAACCCATAACCATCAAGCATCCTATTTATCATGGACTATCATAGATAACACCGAGGTACACCACTACTATAAATTACAAAATGTTGATAATTATCATCTCTAAACCCTCCCTCCTTCTTGGACGCTGCTCAGATAATCGAGTATGAGAACCGCATGCGTCAGTATTCCACACCGGACAAGGTATTCCGTTACTTTGCCACCCTCCAGGCCCAGCACCATGAGCAGCACGAGGTGTTCATGACACCAGATGACTTCCTGCGCTCCATGACTCCAGGGGTCAAGCAGCCTGATGGTATAACCAAGACTTCTCTTCTTCTAATCAGAGTAGAAAACTACTTTTTTTTTGGGGTTTTGCAGTAGTTCCACTATTTTGCCAATGTCACGTCACAAGAGAAACAAAATGTTTATTTGATTGGCCATTTAGAAAACTCTAGTGGTGACAGTTTGATCATTGCTTACCATCAGGCAAACTATTTGTCAATGTCATCAAGTGCAAACGTGTTTTAGTTAAAAAAAGAGTTATCAAACCATGCTTAGGGTCTCTGCGTCTGTACTGTGGCTATCAGCCAGGTTACAGGCTTACAATTTAAAGTATAATTCAAACAACAGAAATAAATGGCAATCAAATGTCGGTAGGCAACAATATCATATGTATGCTGCAACTTTACAGCATCAATAAAGATTCTTTATCTATAACAAATAAATATATATTGAGTTAATGCTGTGGAGTGTAATATGTATCCTTATGTGATGTACTTACTGATTATATTAACAAGATTAAAGTGTGTGATACAAACATTACCTAACTTTTGTGTTTAAATATGGCATTTAAATATTGATTTAGCTTAGAGTTTTGTGAATAGCTACTTCTACTTTGGCAAAGTTTATTTTTTTATTTTTGTCTCAATAATCAATTACAGTTTATATAAATAAATAATAATAATATTTCTGTAAAACAATGACAGTTGAATAAGTACTTATAACATTGTTTAATTACTTTTTATTTCTGTAGGTTTGGGGTTGGACCAGTACAGAAGATATGATCCCAAGGTATGTTACATTTAATTTTTCTGTTCTGTTTTAACTAAAATATAAAATTATATTAAATGAATTGTAATGGTTGTTAAAATAATAATTATGCAAAATGTGTAACAGTAAAATTATTTTGTTATTGCTGCTCTGAAAAGAAATGCACATTTACAGCTAAAGTACGAAATTTTTGTATTATATATAATTCTTCCCTTTTTAGACACATCTTCACGAATCCCTACTTATCTGTCTATAACTACAGCTATTGTATTTCTCTTCACTTACAATATCTTATACTGTCTACCTCTTGCACTATGACTCACAAATACAAACTTAAAATGCACATAGGCAATGTCTACTTCAATCAAAGCTTCTTAACCCTAGTTTGGGACACATGGGGCTACAAAACACAGGGAACCACAAGGAAGTTTGACTGACCACCGTAATCTCTATACTTGGTCCCTGGCACTCTCGGCACAACTATTTCAACCACTCATTTTACTTTCTTGTTTTTTCAGAACATCCATGAGGTACTGTCTCCCTTCCCAACTCTTCTGCTCACATTGTAACTTTTTTTATCTGCACCTGTCTTTTTTTCTAGTCCCTTTTGCTCTCATGCCTCCAACACTAGGCTAATACTTGCCTTCATGTTTTAGATAAAGTAAATCCAACTAGATTTCGTGTATTATAAATTCCAATGGTATTTGTAATGGAATCTCACCAGTGCTTGATTTCTTTCCTAGGATGAACCCGTAGAATGCCTTTTTCGTATAGATATTTTAGAAAACCCTCCATCTCTCTAGCTTGTTAGTCCTGCAAGCATTTTATTATGCACCATTTACCTTTATATTTCCTTAGGAGATTTTCTGAGTTATGAATAGTGTTTTTCCATAAATTTTATACATGATCCAGACCTTAGGATAGATTTATGTCCATTCATATAGATTATTGACCTAAGTAGATATCTGCTGTTAGTTCACTGCTAGTCATCAGCTTCATAGACCTTATTATGTTCACATTGTATCTAACTAAAGCCTATCCGTATTTCCTGCAGAGCATCAGCCAACGCCTCAACTTGGATTTAGATGAAGATTCTATATTCTACAAACTTGGATCTTCCGGTCTCATCACATTTAGTGACTACATTTTCTTGCTGACTGTGCTATCAAGTAAGTACCTAACAAAATGTCATCGACTTTATTTTTTTATTCTGTTAAAATTCTACCTATTGTATATATTTGCCTTTCAATTTGTGAGTTCCTACTGTTTCTTATATCTAGTAAGAATTTTTATGGTTGCATTCAAACTAGATATTTAAAATAGATAAATAAATATTTATTTTCCAATAAACTTTCTGTAAATATTCGCATCATATCCAAACATTTCAAAGTCAACACCATATATTTCCAACAATCCATCCAACATGGTCTCATCGAGTTGGCTGAAATAATACTTTAATAAGGCCGTCGTGTTCCTTCCATCCTTGGACTTGTTCATGACTGTCCGCAGCCGCGTCCGTCTGTCGCCCACAGTTCTTCCCAGCAAGTGGCCTAATCCCAGCTGCTGTATCACATACGCAGAGTCTCTGGCCAAAGTCTCAACTTTAGCGATGACGCTGAAGTTAACAGCACAAGGCGAACAGAAATGATAGTACGGTGCCCAGTGCTCGTCGAAGCTGAAGCTGTTATCGCGATTCGCTATCAAGTATGACACGAACTCGTAGAAAGTCGGTCCGAGGCTTTTTACTGTGCCGGCTTTGCCAGCTTTATCTCTGCCTTCCGCCATCATTGCTCGAGCCAGCTTCCTGTAATAGGGTGGCGTGATCTTCTCCAGTTTGTCTCTGTAGGCCGACAGCAGCCGTACGAAGGGGTCTCGCACCACTAACAGCGTCACCACTCCGGGTGTATTCACCACGTCTAGCAACTCTTCTTCGCTCGGCCGAGGGAACTTATTCCGCGCCAGCATCAGCGGAATTTGTTTAGTTCGCGCCAAAAAGTTTTTATCGTATCCCCCTGCAAATAAGTATAAAATTAAAGCAATACAAATCGTTTAAACAATTCAAAAGTGTTAATTTATATCGTAACACTAATTTGAGTTACCTAAGATGTTAAACTTGTAAAGCCAAGACGAGCTGGCTGCCTTAAAGATGTTGCACCACACAAGATTATGATCGTGGTCGACGAAGAACTCCTTGCTGTTGACCGCCTGGTTGGTGAGCGACATCGTGCGGCAAACTTTCTGAACGTGGCCAGCTCGATTCTCCAGCTCGACAACTGTTGCGTTGTCTATCTCAGGCCATTTGAAAACACTGTTTTCTGGCTCGGGATCATCTCCCAATACTGGCCCCTGAAACTGGAATAACGCTGTTTTGTAACTCTATTGTTTATGATATTGTTTTTATTTACTCTTATGTTAGTGTCGTATAAATTTACCAGCCATTTAGTGTAATTGTCAGGTGGTATCTCCCAATCCTTCGGCGGGGGACTCACACTGCTCTTGAATATTGTCATCTTCATCACAACCATGTAGAGAGATGCCCAGAACAGGAAAGTGAGTGTTTTGGCTCCACATCTCAAATAGTAGGAGCCGTTCCTTTTCATCTTCGACTTGAATCGTTTCACCGAAGTCATTTTCTCGCGTCATGTGGTAAGAGAGCTTTGAAGAAATTGATAGTCGAAAGGAAAACGTTTCACGTTATTGCGTGTTGATGTTAATATCACATAAACATGGTTTAGGCAAATACTGTTCGTATAGTTGGTAGGTACGTGTGGGTTCTTTGTGAATGAACGCCCAGCATCCGACGGCTACGGAGCATGAGCGGAATTAACGATTTTCTGCTCCCGCCAATTTGGGATTCATCTCACTTAGAGATTTAATATTTTGCGAATGAAACTACTTCACCGGCTAGACATAATGTCTTATGCAATATAAATGTTACTGTAAGACTGCGAGCTACGATAAACCTTTAAGATTTACCGGCGTGACGGAATAATTTTTCTGGCTTTTACCAAAAGGCGTTGGTTAATGTTCTAACACTTACGAACAACAAATAGAATTGTTTTCTAATTTGAAAATCATTTTTGTAATCAGAATGTCTTGCAATCATCATAAAAGTTACTGATAATTGTTTTTTTTTTTTTTTTTTTTTTTAGTTAATGGCCTCTGCGGCTTCGCCGCAATTTCGCCAATGTCACGTCACAAGAGAAACAAATGCTTATTTTATTAGCCAGTAAAAATAATTAACATGGCGCTAATCAGTTGGTCGGTGCAGAATTATTAACTTATTTGAAATTTATTGAGCTTATTTGAGGGTTAATCCTTGGCCTGAAACAACACAACACACACATATGACAACACACAAAAGCAACAACACAATATATACAAGCATGTTACAATTTAATTTTATTAGAGACAATAAAATTATACAATATATATACAAAAGGAGAATATACGAGGGGAAGAAGAGTGGAGAAGTTACAAGGACGAGGGACAGCATCCGGGATATTATCATACAATGAGCAGCGCAACCTTGGACAGCTAAAGAAAATATGATCGGTGGATCCTTCCTCTAAACCACATTCACATAATGAGTGGTCACGAACTTTGATTTTGGAGAGAAAGACGGGGGTACAAGCATGACCCAACCGTAGGCGACATATTGTGGAAGTGGCTTGTTTATTTACTTTTTTAAATTTGGAAAACCATGGCCTAATTGGTATCATGGGTTGAATCTGTTTGTAAAATTTACCTGTTGAAGAAGAGTTGTCTTCCCAGATATTTTGCCAGGAATGAAAGAGTTCTGATCTACATGAAGAGGCGAGGTCATGGCTAAAGATTTGGTAATGGTCCGTGTTGCCCAGGGATGAAGCCTGCTTAGCACATGCATCAGCAGTTTCATTGCCGGATATACCAACATGGCCTGGAATCCAGGCTAGTGTTACTTGTAGGCCCAAGGAATGACATTCAAAAAGTTTTTCTTTTATCTGGAGGATAGTTGGGAATCTTGTTTTAGATCGGAAGGGGTTAGAAATTATAGCTTGTAGGCAGCTTTGGGAGTCAGAGAGAATAAGGGCTTTATTAATTTTATGGGAAATCACATATGTGATAGCCTCCAAAATAGCAGTAGCTTCTCCTGTGAAAACTGAAGATACCGAAGGGCATTTTTGACTCAAGATTATGTTGTATTTGGGAATCCAGACAGCAACACCAATATCACAGTTATCATTGTATTTAGAGGCATCAGTAAATAGCAATATCCAGTCTTCCCAAGAACTCTCAATGAGGTAGAGAAACATTTTATCTGGTTCTACTGAATCTTTGTTAATTCCAAAATCTAATAAAATTGAAGGCCGGAAAATCAAAGCTTTATAATTTGTGAGAAATAGAGGATTGCTAGAGAATTGGGTTACAGCTGGGTGAAGAGAATACCAATATTTGGAAAAGCAATGAATAATTGGAGGGATATGTCTTGAATTTCTTTGGTCTAAGTATATGAGGCTGTGGAGTTTTTCAAGAGAGAAGAAGAGGGGGTGATTCAAATTCTGGATGATCCTAGTAAAAAAGCGGTCAGCCAGGTATTGTCTACGCAAATGTAAAGGAGGCTCGCCACATTCTACTTGCATAGCATTTATGGGAGAGTTTTTCATAGCACCTAAAATAATTCTAATACATTTGGATTGTATTTTGGACAATTTGTCAAGAGCTAGTTTGGATCCAGATGAGAAGATGAATGTACCATAGTCCAAATGACTTCTAATTATGGCATTATACAAAAGTTTTTGAGAGAATGGATGAGATCCCCACCAGACACCTGAAAGAGATCTAAGGATATTGATATTCTTCTCACACTTTTTAGAAATATAATCCATATGTTCAATGCCGGAGAGTTTACTGTCTAGCCAGACACCAAGATATTTGCATGAACTAAGTTGGGGAATAGTTTCATTTTCATAAGCTATTGATAGTGATGGAATGTTCCTTTTTCTGGTGAAGAGAACCGAGCAACTTTTAGATGTGGATATGCTTAGTCCATGGTCATGTAACCACAGACTAAGGTATACAAGGGCATTATTAATGTTATCCTCAATATCACTTATGTTTTTGGAAGAACAATAAAGCGTAATGTCATCAGCATATTGCAGAATATCACAGTAGGGGTTGACAGAAGTTTCCAAGTCTACTGTGTACAGACTGTACAGGAGAGGGCTCAAAACTGAGCCTTGTGGTAGGCCTTTCCATAGTGTTCTAGTTATCGAAAATACTGATGAATCACGGGTTGTAACCCTAACATATCTCTCTGATAGGAGAGAGCATATGAAGCGAACCATCTTCGGTGAGATACTTAGCTGTAACAGTTTGGTTCTAAGTACATGAAGAAGAACATTATCATATGCTGAAGCGATATCAAGAAAAACAGCCAAAAGTAATTCTTTTTTTTTAAATGACAACAAAATATCTGTGGACAAAATGGTTAGAGGGTCTAAGGTGCTCGAGTTTTTCCTGAATCCAAATTGTGATTTTGGTAAAATGTTGTTGTTCTCTACAAACCATTCCAATCTATTTTTAATGAGGATTTCAGTGATTTTGCAAGTGACACAGGAAAGGGCAATGGGACGATATGAATTTGGATTGTTGGGAGTTTTATTAGGTTTTAGGAGGGGAAGAACTGTTTGAGTGCGCCAAGATTCAGGAACTGATCCAGTCTCAAAGAACTGGTTAATCAGTTGAAGAAAACAGAGTTTGGCATTCTGACCAGCCTTAGTAATGAAGGAGTAAGGGATACCGTCAACCCCAGGAGCAGAGTCCCTGAGGCCAGACAGAGCTATTTGGAGTTCATCAAGGGAGAAAGGGGAATCAAAATGTGGTGACGAGGAACATGAGTTTACGAGAATGGGGAGAGAGAAGGGAGGGACATAAGGAGGGGCTAATTTATCACTAAAAGCCTCCAGCCAAGCAGAAGGATCATTGGAAGTAACATCAGAGTTGGAGAAGGATCCTCTGAATCGGCGGATTTGTTTCCAAACTAGAGCCGATGGAGTAGCAGGGGACAAACTTTCGCAATATCGTGACCATCCTAATTTTTTTTTCATTTGTAGGACTCTTCGATACTTGGCTGAAGCCTTTTGGAATAACAGGAAGTTTACTTCAGTCATTGAGCTATTGTAGGATTTTTCCGCTGTGTTACGCTCTTTGACAATTTCGGTACATTCCTGATCCCACCACGGAGGAGAAGAAAAATTTTGGTTAGGATTTTTGATAGGAATACTAATGTCAGCCGCAGATAGAATAGAAAGGATAAACTCTGAGTATATCGTCATTTGGTTAAACTCATTAACAGAAGGGAGAGGGAAAATTTTATTTTCAAGGATAGAGGAGTATAGTTCCCAGTTAGCAGCTGAGAGTCTATACTTTAGTAATGGGGAGGGAGGAGGAGGTAATGACACTTGCAGGGACAATTTAATCAGAATAGGGAAGTGGTCGCTGCCATGGGAGAGAGGGAGAACTTTCCATGAGAGGGATGGAAGAAGGGAAGGGGAACATAAGGTAAGGTCCACTACCGAATTCGGGTTTTGGTTAGGGTAAGGTCTACGGGTAGGTGAGCCGTCATTGACTAAACACAAATCCAAGTCACTGATCAAATCCAGTAGACGATGACCAAATGTATTAGATATGTGTGATCCCCAGAGGGTATGCTTAGCGTTGAAATCTCCCATAAGGATAACAGGGGAAGGGACAGAAGATAAGATAAGGTTTATATCTGAAATATGGGTGGAATTAGGATGGGGGATATATATACAAACAAAGGAAGTATTAAAAGAACGAACAGCCACAGCATTAATTTCCGGGCTGAATGAGGGAAGAGGTATTTGTGAGAAGGTCAGGTTACGTTTGATAAATAGCGCACATCCAGCAGCACCGTCCCCACGGTCGTCCCGGAGGCAGGAGAACCCTGGCACTCGATAACGAGCACCGGGCACAAACCATGTCTCCATGACGGCCACAAGGACAGCGCCACTTTTATGGATGAGGTGGGAGAGATCAGGAATCTTGCGACGAAGACTCCTGGAATTCCATTGGAGAATTGGGAGTTGATCCATCGTGGGTAAGGAGTGTGGTTAGCTGGTAAATCATGTGGGCAGCGTGGTTCGGTAGTTGGAATGAATTCTGGGAGAGCATACTAATTATAATAGTAAGAAGTTGTGTGAGCAAATCACCTTGGGAATTTACGGGGGGAGAAGATGGGAGAGCATGACCGTTTGGCAGGGAAGGTTGAACCGGGCGGATTATTGAATTGTGGGCAAACTTATCATAAGATTTGCCAGGAAGAGGTCTAGGAGTAGGGTTGCGGGATACTGTCTTTTTATAAGATACAGTGGACGGTCGGGACTGGGATGCACAAGGTTGTGGGGCAGGAGGGACAGGCTGAGATGTGGGTGGGGTTGTCCTGGTTACCTCATTGTATAGCCTGGAAGGCTTGTAGATGGTGGATGCCTCTTGATAAGAGATACCCTCACGTGCCATGGCAGATTTAATTGATTTTTGTCTGGCATGTTCCTGGCAAATCTTATCTGTAGCAAAGTGTTGTCCCGAGCAGAACAAACACTTGGCTAGAGACTCTTGGACATTGCACTGGTCTCCAGTGTGGGGTTGAGAGCATTTAAAGCATTTAGGTGGGGATCTACATTGAGACTTGATGTGGCCAAATTTACAACAACCTAAACATTGAATGGTTGGGAACTCGTACACTTCTACCTTCATTGATGAGTAAAAGGAGTATATATTACTGGGCAGTTGTTGGCCTCTAAATGTCAATACAACTGACTGTGTTGGTTCCCATACGACTTCAGACTCTTTTTTAACCTTTCTGTTCAGTCTTCTAGCTTTTATGACATACATGGAGGAGTTAGGGATCTCAATGGATTCCACAAATTCCTCCATGGGTAGGTCTACTGGGACCCCACGAACTACCCCCATTCTGGTCACATTAAATGTCGGTATTGAAGCTCTGTACTTCTGGGCTGAGAGCAAGGGAGACTTTCGAATTAAAGTGTCTGTAACAGTATTTATTTGTCAAGTGATGTTTTGACGCTATAACACGTTTGTCTGACTTTAAACTTGTTTGGAAAATTAATGAGTGGTCAGGAAAATATATTGTAAGGTTTAAAAAAAAATTAAGGAACGGCCGTAATGAGTTCTAGGTTTAGTCTTATCTAAATTATAACCGACTTGAAAATAAGGGGGTTCTCAATTCTTCTGGATGTTGTAATTTGTATTAGTTTTTAGCCTACAATTTCTGTATGTAAGTTTTGCCTAACGTACCTACTTAGCTACGAGTACACAGTAGCACCGAACATATAATAATCAAAGTAGTGCGGTGATGGAATTATGAAAAACATCACAAGGTAACCGACATGTTTGAGGACCACAAACTCTAAGGACATGCGTCACGCCCCACGAGAAATAAATGATGATGATATCCATTTACCTCGCAGCATCGCGCCGCCACTTCGAGATAGCGTTCCGCATGTTCGACCTGAACGGCGACGGGGACGTGGACTGCGAAGAGTTTGAGAAGGTGGCGGCGCTCATCCGCCAGCAGAGCAGCATCGGCTCCAGGCACCGGGACCACGCCAACACTGGCAACACGTTCAAGGTACGAGCCAGCACTTATTAAAAAAATATATTTTAGGACTTATCACACACAGCGCCATCTAGCCCCTAGCACTAAGCTTACGCTTGTATCATGGGTACTAGATAACGGATATAATACTTATATTCTTTTGTATATACATACTTATTATACATAAAAACGACCATATACATATATTTATAAGTATATTTTAAATACTGTTGAAAATATTTAGTTAAGCTTCATATTTTTATTTCTTTTCCATGTTTGTACATTTTTATCATATAAGACT
Source organism: Macaria liturata (assembly GCA_964023185.1). Taxonomy (NCBI): domain Eukaryota; kingdom Metazoa; phylum Arthropoda; class Insecta; order Lepidoptera; family Geometridae; genus Macaria; species Macaria liturata. Next base: position 3,285,613 of record OZ026811.1, on the reverse strand, counting down.
TCGACTGAAGAACTCTGTATCCATGGTCAAGAATAAATTATTAAAAAATAATAAAAAAGACTGGCTACAGTTCCAAGGAAAGGACTAATCACCATGGTGTCATTTACACTGGTAACACTTTCAAGGTACAGTCCATCATATCGGCTACTCCTCCTCCTTAGTCGTATTCCTCATTTCGGAGGGTCTTGACTCCCCCGTTGAATGATTCATTGTTAAAGTTCTCTTCGGCAAGTATATTGTGGTGGGTGCGCAGATCAAAAATTTTGATCAAAAGATCAAGAAATTCTGGATAAACTTGGAAGTTGATAGTACATAGAACACCAGTAAAAAAAAAATTGACTAAGTAATTATTCAGATGTAATAAAGATACAATTTATTACATTTCAGGGTATCAATTCGGCGCTCACTACATACTTCTTCGGTAAAAAACTAAACGAAAAGTTGACCATTGAGAAGTTTTTGGATTTCCAACATCAGCTGCAAAAGGAGATATTATCGCTTGAATTTCAAAGGAAACAACCAGGTTACTGGCTACTTTTGATTAATACTTAATTAAAAGTTCTTAAACACATTTAAAAGCAAATGATATTTGCTCATAAATAGATTGGCGAGAGCTAAAGGTACATACTTATATAATAATAACGATTATTATAAGTATTCGTAAAAAAACCGTATTCCGCGTCCGAGTTTAGTCAAAAGTAAAGAGCTTAAGTAAAGGTATAAAGTAGCGTAGTAAGTAAAGTAAAGGTTTCATAAATATTTGCCTGGTTTCCAGATGAGAACGGTCGCATCACGGAGGCTGATTTCGCAGAGCTGCTGCTGGCGTACGCCGGGTACCCCGCCAAGAAGAAGTCCAGAATGCTCAAGCGAGTTAAAAAGACGTAAGACCTTTAGTATTCATACTTATACACTGATTCGTAGGAACGGAACTTTTGACACATAAGTGTCAAAGTTCGACATGAATCCTAAAACCCTTACAAAAATATAAATGAAATCCTACCAAAAACATGAAAATATTGCCAAGTCTACGCAGGATATCTACTAGTTATCTCTAGCAAGGTCAAAAATGTTATAGTCCCTAAATAAATTACTATATCGAATTTAAATCGACAAATAACATTTCTGTATGATTTATTCCAGTTTCCGCGACCACGGCGTGGGTATAACAAAGGACGACTATCTGATGTTCTTCCACCTCCTGAACAACATTAACGACGTGGACACCGCTCTCACCTTCTACCACATCGCGGGCGCGTCCATCGACCAGCCCACTCTGAGACATGTGGCCAGGACTGTCGCACACGTGGACTTGGACCCACACGTCATTAATGTGGTCTTTACCATTTTTGACGAAAACAGTGAGTTTTTCTTCAAACATTTCTTTTGTGGACATTTCTACCACTTTCTACCACATCGCGGGCGCGTCCATCGAGATATTGAGACATGTGGCCAGGACTTTCGCACACGTGGACTTGGACCCACACGTCATCAACGTGGTCTTCACTATATTTGATGAAAACAGTAAGTTAAGATACACATTGTATTTGTGGACTTTTCTACCATTTTCTACTACATCGCGGGTGCATCCATCGACCAGCCCACACTGAGACATGTGGCCAGGACTGTCGCACACGTGGACTTGAACCTACACGTCATCAATGTGGTCTTCACTATATTCGATGAAAATAGTAAGTTCTTCTATATACATTAACGTTGTGGACGTTTCTACTACCTCTACCAAATCGCGCGAGGGTCGACCAGCCCACAAATGTGGCCAGGACTGTCGCACACGTAGACTTGGACCCACACGTCATCAACGTGGTCTTCACAATATTTGATGAAAATAGTGAGTTTTTCTTCATACATTAACGTTGTGAACATTTCTACCACATCCCCGGAGCTTTTTGCGTTTTTATCAGGGCGGCTTTAGTTAAACCTAAGCCTATTAAGTGTTAAAAAAATCTCTGCGGTCAAGAATTTTCAAACTCTACACTAGAATTTATAACTTACTTACCTAAAGACCTGTGACATCGACACTATGACACCTATAACTAAACAACAAAAAAAATGACACAAGTTTATTTTGTTCCACAGTGGACGGTCAGCTGAGCAACCGCGAGTTCGTAGCGGTCATGAAGAACAGGTTACTGCGCGGCCTCGAGAAACCGAAGGACACGGGATTTGTGAAACTCATGCATTCACTCATCAAGTGCGCGAGAGATACTAAACCAGCTATATTGGACTTTTAGTTTTATTCGATCTGATATAATACGGTTCTTTTAGACTTATATATGTGTTTGTCAAAAGTGTTAATTTATTGGACCTCAATGGTGATTTTGTACCACAAAGTACCTTAAAATATCACCATTATTGTGGCCCAACGAAATTTTAATATCACCTCTTTGACGAAAACTCTGCGATATAGACATCTAACCATTTTTAATCAGAGAAAGATAGACATCAAAATAGACATAGCTAGCAATGTACTGGATGACTAACGTGTAGGATTTATTTTAGAAAGTAAATATTTAAATCCTTCAATATTATAAACATAAAAAATGCCAACTGTCATAATAAAGTTAGCTACAAAAAATATAAATACCAAATTAAAGACACTTTCTTTGCAGTTTATGTCTTTAAACTTATGTCTTTATTCAAAGCTTACTTGCCTATTGTAAGAGCTACATCATTTAAATATTTTATTATATAATATCTTGGACTGAAATGTAAAGTTATTACAATTACAAAAATATAGATAAGTTAATAAATGGTGGGTCATATTCTCTTTCAGAGTGCTAGTCCGGCCCTACCAATATTTTTAAGTTTTAAATGTAATTTTATTTAAAAACATCTTAGTGCATAATTGATATGGCCATAGACAAATTAAACTAGAGTGAGTTTAATTTGTTTATTACATTATATCAACTTATACATAGATACAAGTAAATGTAAGGTCTGGTCGCAGAACAGGAAGAATTTTGATCACAATAAAAATATTTGTGCAATTACAATAGATGCATACATAAGAAATGTTCCTAAAAATCTTCGTATTCTGCGACCGAGCTTTATTAATTTTTTAAACTTGTAAAATATTTTGAAACTGAAATCTATCTTTAGTGTTTGAATTTAAACTGAGTGTAATCTGCATTTTGCTTCAAATTAATCATATTTATTTGCTTTTTTTTACATTTATTAGGTAGATTAGATGGACTTTTGAGGCTTGAAACCAAAAATTAAATTTTGTGCATGAGACTTAAAATTTGATACCTAAGGAATGTTAAGACTAAAATTTATGTAAGAAAATGAAATGCTTGCTTATTTCTATTTCTCTTACATATAACACAATTTCAGCACTAATCTATGACTAAGACAAAATCTATCTAAATCTATGACTAAGAAATCTATGAATGTAAGTAATTGTCTACAATTTTCGTTGTACAGGGAATGTTCAGTTTTAATTAGTTGAATATGATGTTAATCAATATTTGTTTTATGCTATTCAATGTGTAAGATTTATTAAAGCTTAGGAAAAAAAAAGTTTATATTTTGTCTTTCAAATAGTGTATTGCGTCATCCATGATTACATGATTATTGTTGTTATTGTATTGTTATACAATATTATATATTATGTTTTAAGGTTTTATAATATCCAATATAAGACCGGGTTTGATGATCAATTTAACTTTAATTCACAAAAAGGTTTTAAAATTGTACTCAACTAGTACCTATTTAGATAGGATCTCTAACCAAGTATATTATGTATAAAGTATTCGCAGTTTTTTAAACTAATTATACATTTTGAGAATGTTAATTGTTATTTTTCCTAGCTTCCTTACTCCATCAGATGTATTTTTTTATATAATGAGGTATGTCTACAGCTTTGCATTAGGTATACATTTAATATCTATATTTAAACCACATACCTACTTATACAAAAAATATTTTTGCGATCTTAAGAATCTTTAATCAGCGATTGTTTGTTTGCGTAAATGCATGAAAATGATGGCAGAAGCAGCCGTTTTGGCCAGCAAGATGTCGGGTGCAATGAACCGGCGTCGAGTCGGTTCGGCGGCGGCGCAGATTCACAGATATTGCCCCAGAAACAGCACACAGCTCCCGCCTTGTAAATCACTCGGAGCACGGGACGTCGAACGGAACGTCTCGCCCGCCGCGAAAAATAGACATAGTTTGATCGCGCCGGGAATAATTCTAGATAATAGAAAACGCCATTGGGCGAGCGACGCTGCGCCTGTGACCACGCGGCGCCCCCTGGTGAGTGCCGGCAGCCCTGACGCCGTCTGACCCTCCTGCCCCCTCCATTCTAATCGTGTTTTTCTTTTTCCTCGTATATCCGTCCTCTTCCAGCCAGGTGATTTATCCGGAATCTCCGTTGCCGTGTAACGGAATGCTTTTAGCGTCTAATTTGTTTGTTGTTTTTTAGCTGTGAATCGACGCCGAGGATTTTGAAGAGCTACGAAGATGCCGATGTACCAGAGGCCCCCTTTCTGGCGAGTGCCGCACCAGAGGACTGACCCTGAGGACGAACCTGTTAGGGATTTCGGACAGAGGAGGAAGGTAAGCCTTTAAAATTGTAAGCACTAACAACAACAATGAAATATTATACAATGATAAAGTAAAAATACAATCATATTACACAGTGAACTAGTGTAGAGAAACTACAGTGATCATATACTTTTTCATGGAAAATATGTGAAAGTAAACAGTATCTGTCCTGTCTATTTTTTCTTAAGTCTGCAACAATTCTATCACATTTGGCACATAAAACATTGAGGTGATTTTTACCGTTTTTCTCCTGAATCTGTGAGGAATTGATAGACATGTATACTGACGGTTGTTATATAGTACTACTATTATTTATTCTATGCTTATATTATAATTTCTTGTCATGTATACATTTTTATTTTTAAATATAATTTTAACAACTATGTTTGCGAATAAGAACGAGCAGGCACGTAGATAAAATCTAGGGCGGTATGAGTAAGAAGCTTTTCATATGAATACTCTGCCAAGTCGCATACTTTGATAATTACGCTCTAGATCTGCTATTGCAATACAATGTGCGTGTATTTTCATAAAACTTTTGTTTAATCTCAGCTGCTTTTTGCGGTTTAAAAGCTTTAATCGATATTATAGCTTTATAAGACATTAATAAGGATCTAAAAGTATTTTTTTTTCGATATACATTAAGGATAGGTTTACTATAATACGGTAGCGCCCGTAGCTCAGCTGGCGGAGCTTATCGCATGCGATTACCGATGTTAAGCAAAAGTCGGCGCGGTCAATCCTTGGATGGGTGACCAAAAAGTGGCATTCCTTTTTGGGCGCTTCCGTGGGTCGGATAACACGTTCAATTGTAGGTCCCGGCTGTCTGTCTAGTACGGCGGTCGGCGTTAAGCCATGTCAGAGGCCCTAGGGCGGCTTGATAAACTTTCGACACCAGAGACGACAACTATAATACGACAAAAAATTGATTATGTCAGAGGCCCTAGGGCGGCTTGATAAACTTTCGACACCAGAGACGACAACTATAATACGACAAAAAATTGATTATGTTTGACATACATATACGAGTATATTTCTTTCTAGAAAGAAATTAATAACGAAAAAAAAAACCGTTATATGAAATTTTATTTCTTGTAGGTAGGTACTATTCAACGTTCAGCCGGTACATAATGTATCAACAGTGTAACAGTTGTGTCGCTGTGTAAATAACAATAGTACCTATGTAGTATACAGTAATACGTATGTTTTATTGGAACAATGTTATACATTTTGTGTGCTAGGAAATAATATAAGTTTTAGTATTAATTTCTTTTAGCTGTTACAAATTTAAAACCAATAGGTACAACTCCGTTTTGATACATCGTAATGTTTCCAAATTTGTGGCACTGCAATTTGGCGGTCCAAATAAAATGTTATTCCAAAGGATTTGATTTATCGTAACCTCGATTGAATGCGTCAGTTAGCATAACTGCGAAATATATGTAGGTCACGTCTATTCCATTCGTGTACCGGAGTAAATAAACACAGGCAGTGCGCTGGTGCAGGCGTGCGCACTTCAATCAATCGGTTTCCGTAAATCGAATTGGGTCGATTACGAAGGCAGGGTTACACGAGGAGTTCACAAAAGGGGGGGAGATTTGCGGTGCGGCTAAATCTGCTCGCACTACGTCGCGTTTTGCCGCCGTGTACGCAGGTCGGCGAGTGTGCGCGCGCGAGTGCATCTCCCCTCTCGCCATGGGGCGGCTGCATACGTTCGTGGTGACGCTGCGGCGGGACTCCCGCGAGGTCAACTGGGGGCTGCGGCTGGTGGGCGGCTCCGACCTGGCCACCCCTCTCATCGTCACGCGGGTACCGTCACCAGCTTGCTCCTCTAGGCACCGGCGCGCCCACACGGCGCTCCGAGCCGGTGTAAACAAACGCTGGAGCCGGCAGCGCGCGGGACGCTTCCAAACCACACTTCCACGCTTTGATCTAGCGGCACTTAGGAACGAAACACAAATACTACCGCCTAGGCTTTTTAACAAAATCCTTGGCTCTCGACGAACATAATGACATCTCTCGAGAGACGTTTATTACAATTTTTCGTGATTCAAAAGAACAAAAGCCAAGCTGCGCGTCTCTGGTGTTATTTTCGTTAAGCATGTAGCCATAGCGGTTTTTAAATATCGGGTAAATGGCACATTTCTCGAGAGATTTATCTAGAACAACATCAAATTAACCAGAACAGCGACGATGTCTCTTTATACGCGATGTATTCTTGGATATGTATCGGTCGCCAGTCGTTCGACAGCTGCGTAGATCCGGCCTGACCTCATTGTCACCAGCTACTTTCAGTTTTGGAGACACTTTAAAAAACATCAGTCTGATTTTTACGTTTTCCGCGATTGCATTTTTGTCCTAGCCTTAAACTTTAGGTACGACCTTAGCGAGACAATTAACCTTACAGTGCAAATTAGCCAATCCATATTTAATTAACTTTAATATGCAATATTGGCTGCATCTCAAGATTTAATTGCAACAAATTCTCGAAAGCAAGGTCTTACTGATATCCAAGTTTCCGGTACTATTCTTGTACAAGCCTCTAGATGTAATGTTTTCAACAAACCTTTATAAATTTTCTTTCCAAGAATCAAAGACAAACCTTTAGCTGTAGTCAAATTAGGAAAGTTGAAGACGAGGAGTTGGAACGTTGTAAATAAATAACATTTGTTTATTTACTTAAGCGTGCTTAAGCTAAGGGTATTTCTTACATCTATTTCCACTGGGTAAACCACACTTCATGCTTGAACTAAATAACTTATTATAAAGAAATCTATTGTAGAGTTATGGTCCTTTTTGAAAACATCTCATAAAGCAGAACAAACCGATAACAGTTTTTTTTTCTCTAAATTTTAGAGTATATTGCAGCTATTGTATAGAAGTTCTTCATATTGAGTAACATTTATTTATTTCAAATCTAAAGTAAATTGGTTTCTTCTAGGCAAGCGTGCCACATCTTAGACTACAGTGGTCCTTAACATTAGACAGGATGTAGTCAAACGTAAGCCTAGTCCGTGTTAGTAAAAAAAAAATATTATATTGAAGAATATTCATAAGTAGTCAGTAGTTTAGTCGTTACCAAAAAAAAAACCTTTTACAAAATTTTTATGTCAAAATGTGTGCATCAGTCATTTTTTTTAAATTTTCCACAGTCTCAACATCTGATTATGAAATAACGCAAAAGATACAATACAATATAACTCAGCTTTATCACCTGACATTTACTTACTATAGCCTACATTATTACGACAAAAAATTGAACATTTTAAATGTGTAAATGTTTTACAAAACTCATACTTCAGAGCAAATGATTTTAAGCCAAAACCAGTTGTTGAAGTTTCCAGTTTTCATGAGTAACATAAAGCAGAAGTATTTACTTGCGTGGGTAGACATACTTAAGTTTTATTTATATCGAAAGCCTAGCTTAAGCCGACTGCCCACATGTTATCACGAAAAAATGGCTGTAAAATGTAAAACAACTGTAAAGTAGAAATTCTTCATGAAAATAAATGTTTTACGCCATGTTTTTATATACCTAGTTAAACTGTACATAGCACGTTTCCTGTTTTGTTTTGAAGAGAATTGGCGATAACTGGTAGCTAATTAGTTTCAGCGAAAACTCTAACCACACGTAGAATACGATTTTATCGCAATTTGTAAAGGATGTACTAAATTGCAGTTACGGTTCACTGTAAAATCTTGGATGTTTGGTTTTCATACCTTCAGATTGAGAACTAGAACGCGATCGTCTTTGGCAATTAACAGCACTTAGATAAGTCCCGTAAAAAGATTACAAAGTGTACTATACTTTCTCTATCAATAAAATTTGTGTGTTATTAGATAATGGCTTTATTTAATTTACTGTCAGAAAATTATCTATGTTTAAGTGAGCCCAGTCACGACAAGGTATATCCGAAAACCCGCCAGAATTTCCATCCACTGGAGCCATAAAAGTCGGCCGTGCAAATATATTCGCTGAAAAATGTTTATCTTTGACCCATCTGTTTCCCTTCAACCAGTGAGCGAATGCACTTACCATCTATCTCCCAACCTTGGTTCATCAATCGGGGCACAGCCTTGATTCCATTTTCTTTTACGTTCCCATTAAAAATGATTTCATTGCTTCCTCTCCATGTGGTCCGCCATGATTCAATATCCTTCTAGCCTAATATTTGGATAGATGTTACTCAATTCGTAATGGCAGAGAATATTTTTATGAGTCTTCTGCAAAAATAAATTCTGCATCATATTTTTCAGTGGTTTAGTCACTAGCTACGCCTGCGGTTTTACTTGCGTAGAGAGATATGATTATGAGATAATTATGCTCAGGTTAATTTAATAGATTCAGATTCAGATTTTTATTGATAAATTATGAAAATTTACATGTCAAATTATATACTTAAATAATCACATTATTCATACAATCGCACATATATTACTATACAGTATTACAAATAGTTACACAATTATACAATTATACAATTGATGTAGCCTGCGTTACTCCACAAAAATATATACGCTGAAGTTCACGTAACCAACGTTGTTTTACGCTAAAAACTGTTTGGTCAAACTAAAAGGTATCTCCTTTCCTTAGGTAATTCATCTTGTATGTTGAGGCATAGACTGTAACTTATGTTGTATCCTTCTTGCGGTGAACTCCCTACTAGTCCCTATTGGCTTCTCCCATGAATCTCTCATATCCCTTTTGTTACATTATTCGATGTCTCATATTAAAGTGCTGAAAAGTGTTAGGAAAAACTGTCGTATGTTTCCAACATCGTAGCAATTAGTAAGTTCATAACGCTCGTCACGTTTTGGCAGCGATTTAAAGTCTCTCTTGATAAATGGTATTTTTAACGTCGGCGTTTGAGAAAATGACTTTGTCGTGAAAAATAGGTCGGCATGTTAACTAATTTAGTTTACCCAAATTTTGCTGTGTTACGTAATTAATTACTTTTTGCCGAATGTTCTACGTACATTATCTACATAACAAAGTTCAATTTGTTCAATTTAATTGTGAAGAAATCTATTGGTTTTAGTTTTTTTTGCTACTATTTTATTGTGGACTAGCTGTGCTCGCGACTTCGTCCGCGTGGAACAGTTATTTTGGGCTACATATTTATTATAGCAAACAACCTCTTCTGCTTTATAAATTATAGCTGTTACCCACGACTTGAACCGTTTTCGCAGCGCACGCAACGGAAACCCTCAAAGATGAATAATTTTCCCCGTTTTTTCCACATTTACCATTGCTTCTTCGCTCCTATTAGTTGCAGCGTGATGTTATATAGCCTAACTAAAGCCTTCCTCGATAAATGGTCTATTCAACACAAAAATAATTTTTCAATTCGGACCAGTAGTTCCTGAGATTAGCGCGTTCAAACAAACAAACAAAATCTTCAGCTTTATAATATTTAGTACAGATATTGATTAGATTATAAATGTACGAGTACTTCTTATTGCTTCTCGACATGCATTGCTCCGCAAAACCTATATTCATTAATCATACGTTATTAGACCGCTGCAATCTCATTAAAATTAGGTGGCCCACACATTAATTATAATATCCAACCTTCCCTAAAAATACCTTGTGATTGCGCTTACGCGGGTCGGGTACTCGAGTGACGCGAGCGCACTACGCGCCTGTTGCGTATGAATGTAATGCGGATGGACGCTCGCCAGATGTAACGAGCGAAAAATTCGAAAACACCTCGCGAGTTGTCGCTGAGGATCTAGTCTCGATGAAAGATAGGAGTAAATATAGATGCATGTCCTCGCCATTGACTCGAGGAAGTCATGATGGATACGCGGAGCTGATGCGGCCTCCGCGCGATCACTCACTTGTTTTCAATAAAAAATGTCACGTTGGCTCGGCGGCGCGACACTTTTAGCCTGGACGCGGGCCAAGGCGGTGCATGCGTCCCGCCCCCCTCACCCCCCCTGGCCCGGTTACAAGGTCGTCCTACGCTGATGCACTGTCTAGTCTACCCTTTGAACTAGCCCCATACCTCGATCATTTATCTTCAGGAGTTGACATTGCGCAGCAATGTATTCAGTCCAATCAAAAATAGTATATTCCCTACCCGCAAGTAATTAGGAAACATTGTTGAATAATAATGAACAGCAATGGCATTGACTTTATTTACTACACCTTACACCTGACCATTGAAAACAAACTTGACCTTTTCCCCTGAAAAGTGTCAAGGGGATTTCCAGTTTTGTTTTCCAAAGATACTATCTAATAGTAATAGTTCTTGTAACACGTTTTATGTGTAGATATTCGATTTTAACTGGAGTTTCCAAAATTGCTCAAAAGCAATTCTCAATCTGTTTTTGAAAACATGTGCAGAAACGAAGCCCCTTTGGTGTAAATATTGATTTCTCGTTTTGAATCCGTTTGAACTTATTTCCGAGTCGCCTCTTGCGCCTGCGTCATGAAATATGGTGTTTTCGTTACATCTTGGTCTGTATAGGATGTTTACGTCGCGCAAACTTTCCTTTGATTATTGGGAAGAACTGTAAGTGGATATAGATATTACGAAGATTGTTAGCATATGTTTAAGAGTATAACTTTAATCCCGGTTTAAACACCAAGTTGTGCTGTGAACACAATTATTTAAGTTGTATTTTTTCTATTCGTTTCATTTTAATTTAAAGATTTAAACACGATGTTTTATACATTAACTTCTACAGCATAGGTGTTATGCATATGGTCTCTAATTCTAAGTTTCAAAATATACTCTATAATCTATTATAAATCATACTCTATAAATCATATAAGTAGTTTATAGCTCATCGTAATCATATTATAGTTTTAGTGTATAGTTTGTTTTTGTTTTAGGCTCTCTATCAACATCATTAGCCACAACAGAGTAGCTCTGCAAAGTGTAATTAGTCCGTGCCGTAATGTACTTTCATTATACATATATGTATGCTATCTTTCTTTGTAATCCGTTATTTTTAATCGGTTAAATGAATAATCAGTTTGTACTACTGTAGTGTAGTACGTACATGAATGATACTTTTAAGTTACTAATATAATTTATGACCTGTAATACTTATTATGAATAAATTGAACTTTATCTAATAATTTTCCCCTGTACTTCCAGGTGTCTCCGGGCACTCCTGCCGGCAAGGAGTTGATCCGGGGCGACATCATTGCGAAGGTAGACGACTACGACGCACGAGACCTGCGCCACGAGGACGCGCAGAACCTCTTTAAGAACGCCTCCAAGCAGATCAAAATTGTTGTGCAGAGGTAATGGAGACAATATCTTGTAGAATAAAACTTGGGAACTTCTTCTTATCGAATGAGAGTGGCTAGCGCTGGTGTCGAAAGTTTATCAAGCCGCCCTAAGGCTTAACGACTGCCGTACTAGACAAACAGCCGGGACCTACAATTTAACGTGTCATCCGACCCAGGGAAGCGCCCCAAATGGAATGCCACTTTTTGGTCACCCATCCAAAGACTGACCGCGTCGACCTATGCTTAACATTGGTGATCGCATTCGATTGCCTCTGTCAGCTATGCTACGTGAGTACTGATTAACCAACAATTAAAATTATTTGTAAACACCCTTTGAGGGTATATTGTGTTGTTCATGTACTAAATTATGCATAAAAGATCTGCAACATTTTATTGAAAACACAATAGTACAATAAATACTTTGACTTTTGACTTTTTTTGACTTTTTGATGATCGTAGTTAAAGTAGAAGCCTAAAAAAACTGAATGATTGAACTAAGTTCCACACACATTTGAAAAATGTTCACTCTATAACGTAACACCAATTAGAGACTAAAGTTGAAGTCTAAACTGAAATAGTTACCTACTACTTTCCGAATTTGTGAAACACCCTGCAGAAGAAAGTTAGGTGTACTTTCCTATAATCACGTAATCTTTTTTAGCGACGAATTTACACACGATATTTATCTTTGTCACTTGCAAAACTGTACTAAAATAGCATTATAAACGATTATGTAAACAATGAAATAGAGTAATTAATGAAATGGAGTCATTTGTACAAATTAGGAATAGGTCTTTTTAATTACTTTGTTATACTAGATTACGTCATCTCTTTTTAATTTTTGTATTCCGCGATTCACTTATTTAATAATTCATTTCCTTACTCTCAGTCTTGAACCACCGAGATACAGGCCCAGGCCTAGTTCGGGGTTCACTAAATAACACATTAAAGCTATATACATAAGTAATTAATATATTTCACTAAATTAATTGAACACTAGGCTACTTCTATATATTGTAATTACATAAATATAGTAAAAAGTTATAATTACTGTGCTAGGTCATGTACCAGTGTTTTTGTCAAAATAAATATCGTTATATTATATCTTAAATATGACAAAGGCATTCTCAAACTCCGTGGCTATGGCACAGGGGCGGGTCCAGTTCGCATCTGTACTCTGTCCCTCGCGCGGCGGGCAGCTTCGTAGGCCGCGTGCCCACGCCCACCTTCTACCACGAATATGCCACGTAAGGGGATATGTGGCCTCACACCTTGCCCTGCCGTGGGATTCTCTTGGTGATACCTTGTTTGAGGGAAAACGATCCATCAATCAAAAGCATAAACTTACTTAATGATAAGACTTTGATTCAGGTCTTACTTCTTGTGGAAATGCATGGCAGATATCATCTGCAATGGATACATATTAGACTATTTTGGCGGATTTTTCCGAGTGATCATTTCGCAAGCGGCAAAAAATTCTACTATCTATGATAGCGAGTTCTTTTCCTGCTTCAAAATGATGAAAAATCCGCCTACCAAAAAGCTTAAAAAGTTTCTGACAATAATTTAGAGCGTCACTGATTGACGGGTGATTTTCCTTGTGATAAATGTACACCGTGAGAATCGGGCTCCTGGGTGCTAATAATGTTATCTTGTGATACTGATTTTAAATTTTATTGCTGAACAGGTATTTTGAATAGAAAACAAATTTATTTATTCGACGAATCAAACTTCTTTTTCCTCCTAGGAAAACACGATACCAACAATAACTGTACCTATCGTTTATTCGTAGATATTCTCTAATTTATAACGTTCTTCCGGTCATAACTAATTGAAATTAGCCCACGCTTTCTTTCTTTAAAAAAATTCAAACCTAGTCAAATAGTAGCTATTAAAATAAGTCCTTGGGATTCAGGAATGCGAATGTCAAGAGATAGAGATTAGAAACATGCCGGAACTTAAAAAAAGACAAGATGTAGATGGTTTGATTCCACGAAAACAAAGCAGATTCCTATTTAGATGTTTGTTTTGACTATAAATATCTAACTAGCAAGGTTGATCACTGGTTACGCTACTTGCGATTGTTATTTCAAATTACTTAATGATTTATTTGGATTTCATTAAGACATTTAAAAATAATCTCATATTTATGCTCTTACTCGTACAAATGTAGGCTGTAGAAGCTGAATTGAAATGAAACACTAGGCTACATATAAGGGCCTCATAAAGAATAAACTTTATGGATTTAGTAGGCTGGCTAGGGCTTTGTAAAACATAAATTTGATTTCAAAGTTTCAGTATCACAAGCTATTAGATGTTGTACCCTTCTGAATGTAAAATCGATGTTGTATTGATAATCTACTTGGCATGTTCTTTGGGAGCTGACCACATTCATTTTAGATGCCCAATATACTCGAAAAGACCAAATGTACCTATTTAGATATTTATCCAAAATCCAACCCTACCGAGTGGTTTATAATTTTAAGTTAAAGAAACGTTATTCCTTCCAATAACATTACAAAACCGTCTTAACGGAAGATACCTACTACATATATGTATTGAAACAGTTGGTTTGAAGACTTGTGCGTAAAACACCAATTAAATCAGCAAATAACAAGTGTTTCTACCTATACGTTCTTGTGTATTTGAAATACATATGTACTTCCAATACAAACCTATATGTTATTTACTGATAATACCTATGTATTTAGAAAATCTTTAGCAAGTTATTTAGATATGTATGTGTTATAGTTTCACAAAAAATAATTAGTAGATACTTTTCTGTTGCACTATTTGTATTTTCCTGCATTTTTATGTTGTAATACCATTAAATGTTATATGTTGTTATTGCAAACGTCAACCTGAAAAGGACCTTGTTTGTGTGTTTAGTAAGAATCAAATTAGATTGTCTGATGGTTGCACCTAGTAAATATGCAACTAAAAATAGTCCTTATCGGTTTGTCGTTTGAGTCGATGTTTCCATTCTCATATTCATTCATACGTGTAGGGACGCGGACCGCATGGAAGGAGCAAGGAGCGGCACCCCCATGGCGCCTCGCTCACCCATCCCAAACTCGGTTGCAGCACCGTACAGGTAAATATTTCACTACATTCTGTTGTTAGAACATTTTCGCTGTACAACTGCAAATTTAGTTGCAACACATACCCACATTATGTGTGCGTAGTCACATTTCTAGATTACACTAGAATTTGTTAAAGTTATTGTGACGTATTGTGAAATAGATATAGTTCATCAAACAGACCACAAAGATCGCTGAAGGCAGGGAGGGGGTGTGGGAAAACACTTTATTCATAACTGCACTTTATTCATAATACAAATACCGTGGTAAAGACATCTTATGACTTATTATCTCCAGGACCCAGAGCCCGCTGCCCCCGCCCGCCTGGAACTCCCCCGGCAAGGGCCCCGAGTCGCTCCCCCGCACCCCGCTCCCCCCGCAGTATTCCCCCTACCCGCACCAAGTGGAGAGCGAGTACCGCACGCTGCTGCTGTCGCCCAACTCGATGCGGACTGACGAGTCACTCGATGAGTCCATCGGCAGCCAGGTGAGTGACGTCACTACTCACTATGTCACTATAGCATTCTGCTCCAACCTAGAAAAGGCAAGCTTGCGACACACCAAAGGCTCCCGGCGATGTAGTACTTTCCAGGTAATGGTTTGAGGCAGGAACCCTTAAAGAGTAAGAAAATAATTGACTGACTGTTTCACCCTTAATGATTCGCTTTACCATAACAAGGGAGAGTAAGTTTATTGCAGGCCGTATGAAGTCTGTCGTTTAAATCAATTGGGTGGTTGAATCAGAAAAATTTACGTGAAGAGATAACTATTCAGCGGCTTTAACGACGATCGGTTTATAGATATTTTCTTTGTAACTTTACATTCGTATTATTTGACTGTTTTATAGTATTAATCTCTGGCAATAGAGACTTGTTAATTCTTTGAAAATTAATTGAAACCAATGAAAGATATAGGCATCAGAAGAATCCACTATTTTGCAATATAGAAATCCAGATACATTCTCAAACCAATTTTAAAACTGCAAGAGGCATCAATACTTTGATGGCATGTTTTATTTTATTTCTCTCTATATTGGCTCATTTAGCCAAGTAATGAAATTCGAGTCACGTAAACAGTAATTGAAAAACAAATAAATTCAGCGAAAGCTACGTGAGACTTGATTAAAGCTCGCTGGATTTGTTGGTTTAATTTTAATCTGTGTATCCCAAACAAACCACGGTAAAGGCACCTCGACCTACTTCGCGTCACGGCCGTGTGAGCTATAAAACTTGCATGCAACAGCAACATTTAGCGTGCTCTAATCTATATCAGAGTAGGTATATGTTGCTTCTTCGGGTTTGAGATTTTTTATTTTTCCCATTGATGATTATTGATATTTGACTGTTTTTAAGGCGCTGTTACTTCAATAAATATAGAGAAAGTACATTGTACAAATTTACACATACACAGTACATTTCACTGAATCATTGCACAGATTCGAAGCATGAACTGCGTGGGTCGAAGTCAAGCTAATTTTACCCGAGGGTCATACAGTTTTATTACGGCGACATGTGTACCACAAGAATCTTTAATTCGACTATAACTTTAATGTTCTACAACAACAATTGAATTATTTGAACTCGCGCCAAAATTGAGGCGAAATTTCCTGATGACTCCTTTACCTTTAAATAATCAACCGGATATAGTTTTCGTCAAAACAAGCTTGTAATTTTCGCGTCTACTTATTTTTAACGGTGCCAATTATACGCGCACGCATTTAAATTACGCCTACGAAAGACTGACGCAAATAAAACTTACTATATACATAAGTGAAACCTAGAATAGATACTTAATAATGTCCTGGATGCCGTACAAATGGAAAAGGCATGCGTGACGCTCATCCTCAGGCTTGCCAATTTTTATTTACTGTTTTTGAAAATACTTAATGTTAAAAGAGATGGCTGAAGATTTTAGATTTATGACACTCTGTTTGACCAAAATCTATAATATCGAATGTATTCCTCAGACGATTTTTATTGTATTGTTAAAAGACACGGTTTCAAAGAGTGTTAATAAAAAATGTTTTAGTCCTTCACAAATCCAGCGAAATAGGTTATCTGGAGCGCGCTAAACTGATGTCTTGCGTCTTCTGGATCAAAGCCAAGGCGCACTCAACGCTAATGATGTTGAATTATAATATAATTAATTGGATCAGGCTGGTACACCACCGCCATATTCCAGCTTCGCTAGAAGGCAAAACCTGGAATGTAGCTGTAACTCATAGCCAGAACGTTCCAGAACGAATCTAAATCCGTTTTCTGATTCATGGAACGCAATAATAGAAGCGGCGTTTCTAATGCCGTTTGTGTAAGATCGCGCAATCAAATGTTACAGTTTGTGTGTACCTTCAACTGGTAAAGTAAACTTAACATGGTATTACAAAGTTTACAGTTAAAACAACACAATCTCAAGTAGGTAGGCCTATTTATATAAAAGTCTCTGAAGGACCTTAAAAAACGCTTTACATTGATTCTTCAGGTAGAAAATTTTTGATCTACAAAAGCCATTTCTTAGCGAAAAATATACCTTAATACTGTGTGACAATGTATGTCTTCCGCCGTTTTGTCCAGTAAAATTTAAGTAAAAAACGTTTTATTTTTGCAGCGTCTAAACATTAATAAGTTGGCAAAGCCGCTCTTTCCAATTTACTCTTTAATTTTATTCACAAATCATAAATATTGGACAGTTTATGGCACAAGGCTCTATCGTGGCACGCCCACGGTTGTTTTCCCGCCATATTTCCAAAATAGAATGCATTGAAATCGCGTTGTTTACTGGTGAGGGAGCGCTGGAGCAGCGCGCGCCAGTCCGCGATCACTCGCTGAGCGACACACGTCCGTGGCTACTAGCTCCACTCCACACCATGGCGGTCAACCCTAACTTCTTCCCCAACGGGTACCAGGACTCCATGCACCCTGAGGAGGAAGTGGTCTCCAACTGGGTGCGTGCTCTCCTCTACCTAACACTACCATAACACTGGCCCCTAACCCGTGCCTTGAGACATCGAAACACTCGACTCCCTTCAACGAATTTCGGTGAATTTCCTCGAACCGTTGCCTCAGATGTTCAAGCCTAATCTAATTTTGGAGCACTCGAGACTCGCGTAGTGTTACAAAATATGTGATGTAATAACCATCGGCGGGTTAACGACGTCATTTTTCCGGAAAATTTGTGAGTGATTTTATGTGTAGAGTTTTATAGCGTCGGAGAAAAGATGTAACTACCAGCACGAGTGATGTTGCCTAAGTATTGTATATATTTATAAGAAGTGTGCGCGTGCACGCTACTAAACAGGTGGTTAATTGTAAACAGATTTCCCTTTTCAACAGAACATGATGTGAGTGCACTCCTGATTAATTTATCGACTCTGGGTGCTGCTACTAATCTCGCGCCGACCACTGCAACACCCACATCAATGCATTAGTTTATAAAAATAAATCACTTTAATGTGAACGTTGGCTGTTTATTTCAATTTAAAGTGCAGATTTGAATTTAGTTTCTGGCAAAAATTGAGGCTAAAGAAGTTTATCGCTGTTTCGAACTAGTTAATGCTTTATAAACTACAATTACATCAAATTGTTAGGACATCTAATTGTATAACAATAAGGTGTCGTACTTAATATTTAGATACAATAATTTCGAGATGGAGAAATAACTGTGGATGCCCTCTGCCCCACACAGGGGACCTAGGAACATAAGGAATTTTTGGAATTCATCGCTTTATATATTTTCGTTTTAAAATATGATTTGCTTTACTATAGACATAAAAATTTGTCGTGCTAATTTTAGCCGTTACGACATTGAGAAAGTCGACATGTTTTCGCAAAACTTTGAACTTCATATAACATTTGAAAGTATTTTATATCTTTGCCGTTCAATATATCATCAAGTCGGTGTCATCTTGATTTGAATTTGCCAGCTGTTAGGCTATTTTCGCACCAATGTCATGTGGCAAACTTTTACACCCACTTGAACTTTCCACGCAAACATATGTATATATATATATATCTTATATCTATACACATACTACACATTATAACACGATATAAGCTAGATTATTCTCCATGCCAAGACGTATGAGCTCATGGCTAAATCCAAGACTATACATAATATATCATCGGCTATGAGCTATATCTATGATTGCTAGATTGAGATCAGCTATACTAAATCAATTTAAAATATTGTTGGAGCTGTCTCATGTTTCTATACAAACTAGGTAGGTACTTCTAATAATTTTACTACTAGTAGGTACTAAACTAAACCTTGTTTATGTCAAAAGTTTCTTGAATTTCCTAAGTTCGTTCTAGGGTCTTAAATTTTCAACAGTTTTTACAATTTAACGTAGCACGGTAATAGAAACATTATATTCTCTTTCTACAAGCTTCGATTTCAAAATTGTTTACAAGAATAAACTAATTCTAAACTAGTTTCAAATTTGTTGAAGAACTATCGAGAACGACTTTAAAATTTCGCACATCACTTAAATCATCGTAGAGGAAACCGTCAGCAAAGTATTAGTGGCATTAGATTTTATAACGACGACTTAGAAGTTGCGTCAGAGACGAAAGCTCTTGTAAACACGCGGGACGCAAATAAACGAAGCTTTTCGCTCATTGGCACATTTACGATGCCCAAGTCTTGTCGGAACAATATAAACGTGTGAAATTGTGTTAATTACAGATCTGACTAATCCCGGTTGGTTCTTGTATTCTTAAGTAAGGGATACATACGCTTTAGGATAATGATATACCCTTAATAATTTTCGTATGGATAAACTGTGAAGCCAAACACTGTGAATGTAAAAAACTTGCGTTATTTTAAGTATTTATTAGTTGAGGTACAAAAAGAACTGTTTTTTTTATAAAAGTTGACCTAAAATGTGAGCAAGAATGAAAAACCTTTTACCAAAATAAAGCCGAAGTGTGACGTGTTATTTATGAGATATTTCACAATTATTCATAGGTTTTGATTGCCAACCACTTACGTTCCAGTACTAAAAACCTAAAAGCAAACGGTCTACATTTTTTTTTATAGAGCAATGTAAAAAGCTTGTTATAATCATAACATATTCCACGAACATTTTACAGCCTTGCGATAAAATTAGCCGAGACGCGGCCCGACCAGCCTAAATAATCGCTTGTAATTTTATAAAATGCTGAAATATTTGTTACGAAATAAGAGTTATTACATCGATTTGATATAACCAACATTCCGTGAATCACGGCTAAGCGGTGCTATCTGAAATAATTTTATTTTATACATCTTACATTTTTCATTTGATTGTAGGTATGTTAAAAATGATAAAAATCATTTATTTGCACTAAAACATGATGTCATTTCACAGTTACAATCGCATTCAAATTATAATATGGATTAACAAATAAGTACTATTAATTTAGGAACATTTAAGAACAATTTTGCTTTTGTTGTCCCGTCTACTGCTTTAGGATTCCCTGTGTTGCAGTCGACAGGGTTCTTCCAGTGTGTGTGTTACTCACGTAAATTAAAAAAAAGTGTAGGTACGTACAGTGTACATCTATATCGATACGGTCTGAGAAATTCCTAGGGCTTCTATGATAGATGTTCCGTTTTCATTTGAATTTGTGAAACTGAACTGAGTTTTCCATACAACTGTCAAACGAGACTAAAGCTCTAGTGTAATTTTATAATCATACTCAAAATTATTTTTGATATTTACTAATACCAATAGGTACCTATATATTCAGGAAATGTAAATTTTTAAAGCGTGAAGGAACAGACGGGTTACAGCTTGCATTAATTGTCTTAAATAATACTCGACCATGGCTACACAGATCATAAATCCCTCCGTAACCACCGTCCAGTGTTTATTTTACGATGCCATCTCCTATAAGACAACAAAACGTATATTTAGATTGTTTCATGATTGCCAACTATTCTAGATCATGGCTGTTTAGTACAAACTACAGTAATTACTCGTTTTATTCATTAGTTTTGTTTTATGTATTCTCATTCATCCCACTAGTCACCTTTATTTTTGACCCAGGAGAACCTTTTAAAGGTACCACCCAATCTCGGGGAGGATTTACGGTGGTTATGTGGGAGTCGCATTGCCTAACCAAACCCTAAGCATTCCCACTAAAAACCTGGGGTGTTCCTCCTCCTCGTCGCTGATCGGGGCTCCGAGAACACTAGGCATTACTACTGCAGCAATGAACAAACACCTCGAGTAATTTTGGAACGGAGGTAGTAGGAATACTGAATACCAATAAGATATTCATACCAGATCTAGATCCATGGTTTTTTTAGAGCAATAGAAGATTTTACCGGTTATACTCAATCTACTATGACACGTTTGTGTTATCCATAGTATTAGTTGTGTAACACGCAATATTTGTTCCCTGCCACACGGATCCGGTGGTGGTCATCGTGTTATTACCACGTATATGACTGACACACCTTCCCCCGACCTTGCTTGTACTTATTTTATTATCCTCGTATTTATCTAACCACCTCTGTGTCCCGCAGCCATACCGCACTACTCCCCTGGTGCTCCCGGGCGCCAAGGTCCGCCGCGAGCCCGGCCCCACGGAGAGCTACCTGCGCCACCACCCCAACCCGGCGATGCGCGCGCCCCCGCACCACGATTACCGCGACACTCTCATGAAGCAGAAGGTATGCTGGTACAGGCCCTACGCCAGGATCGTCACGCTTCTCATTGATTCAGAGGCTTAGGGAGTTTAAGCTGTGGTCTGGTGGGACTGACTGATAAGATCCGATTAATTTTTGATACTTGTATTTTCACTTGAAGCAACAAACGCTGAGGCAATACAGTGGCTCAAGGTAGAACATTCCTACATTGGATTTAGGATCTGGTTTATTAAATACAGTTGTGGATCTGCTAGATTCTTTATGGCATTGGTTGAACTTCATCTTCTGTAGCAATATTAGAACCTGATGATGAATGAGAAGATTTTTTTCTTACATGTCAAATCATCAGCTAACTGCTAAATAGAGTCCAAACACTAATTCAATTTGAATCTTGATAACTTAATGTCCATGTTTTTGACATGGGGACTAGTAGTCCGTTACTTAAACAATAACAAACTACCCTAGTAAATTAAAGTCAGTCGGTTCTTAGCGAGACCACAACTGTCATCAAGTGATAGCTAATCAGTATTATTTAAGAGTATTATTTTAAGCTTTATACATTACTCAAAGCATAATCGATGAATTAACAACTTTTATTGAAATTCTCGTGCTGTTTCCAAATTTACGCTAAATAAATTATGTTTGTTTTGTACACGAAAGTTGTTTCTTTATCGATGCCTGTGTTTATGGGCTTTCTACCTCGACAGAGAGAGAGCTCAGGCCACTGTTAGATTTGTAGACTACTAAAATAGCAGCGAAGACATGCTATGTAGAGATTCACACTCTTCAATGCATTTGAAGAGTAAAACAAATGTCAGACAGAACTAAGGTAACTGTCAACAGATTTTCTATCTCATGTAAACAATCATTATGTGAGCACTATAGATAAACCATCATGTAGCGTAACTTGTAGCACTTCAATGCTCGATATACAGCAGTTTGTTGTTTTTGTAGTCTCTATGTTCTTGCACGACACGCACACATACACACCACTCGCACACTTCTTTCCAGCGATAACACTGTACATATTAATGTAGGTATTAGATAGCTTTGAATGGCTGCCATTATATGAATACATTTAGAGCTGAAAAGCTCCAAACAAAACGCTGCACATCTCTAAAGGAAACTTGGAACGATTCCGGCCAACTAAAAACGTCTGCCAGATTGGAAATTTCAAAATTATATTTTTGTATTTTGTGACTGTAAAATATAAGTGTCGTAAACTGTAAAAATAAAGTCGTTATAAATAGAAAACACTTCGCCTCATGAGTAAATAATATTTTGATTTTGTTTTTATCTCATATTAAATTTAAACAGAAATGACGACGTTTCAACCAATGAGATCTCGCAGTTTTACAACTACAAACTGTGGTTCGTTGCACTACGCGCCATAAAATGAAGAAAACAAAATAATACATTCCATACAATAAATAGTACTGTTTTGTGTACAGCTTGCAAAGTTGTATGGCGTTCAATTGGTTGATTCATAAATAGCGGCAGTGTTTCTTTTTATATCGGCTTTTCTATCAAAATCACAAAGCATCTGTGTAAGCACGAATCGGATTGTACATTAGTATTTTTGCTGGCAACTCAGGTGGCTGAATCCATGTTGCAGCGAGTGGTGGGCGAGGACGGAGCACCCAAGGTGGTTATTTTGTTGCAAACGCTTCACGCATGCGCGACAAACTTCTGATACGAAGCCTTTCTATCGACTTCTACTGGCTTGTATTGATACACTGAATCCATGGACCCAATTGAAATTTGTTGTTCAAATTATGCGCATGGTGGCGCTAGTGTAATCAAAGCACAAACCGCATTATCCAAAAAAAAAACACATACAAATATTGGCCAGATTATCAACTCATAGCTATTTTATATCTGAGATATTTAGCATTTTTCTGTTACGTTTTTATTCAATAGCTATTTTTCATATCCATTTACTGTGAAGGTTGAGATCACCATCCATTCCAGCTTCTTTTTTTATAACTCGGGTATAATTATCAGTCCATTTCCTTCTCAATAATATTTATAAAATGGATCCAAGTGTAAGCAACACTCCGCCAGTTTCATAACTTCCATCTGTCTATACGTCATCGTTTGAGCTTTCGTTTTGCGTCGGTGTATCGGTGTTAATGTAAATCATCACAGACATTTTATTTTGGGAGAGGTCAGCTACATTTTCCAGGCATATAAATATTATTTGCTAAAACAAATTGCATTTGGTTGAGGAAATTTTGGCTGAATGTTTGGTTTATTTTGTGTTGCTTGTATTAATTGATTATTTTGTACAGGTGGTGCACAAGCAATTCAACTCGCCCATCGGCCTTTACTCGGACCAGAACATTGCTAACTCTATCAGACAACAAACGTCGCCCTTGCCGTAAGTATCTACACCTGTTGAAACTAGATTCACATGAAATTGAACAAAATATAGATTGATAAAAGTAGCCACAAATTATAATGCAATAGTCACATGAGTTGAACACATTTTAATTGATAAAAGTAGCCACAAATTATAATGCAATAGTCACATGAGTTGAACACATTTTAATTGATAAAAGTAGCCACAAATGATAAGAGATATTACTTAAATACATACATACTAATGATTATAGATTTATTTATAGTAACACGATAACAGAGTAGATATGAATAGGCAAATTAATGTATCAGATGTAAATGCCGGTTCGGTTTAAAATCAAAGCGACCCCAATGGCGAATAGTTTGAAAGCCCAATGTCAGTCTCTCTCGACCCTGCATTTCTTGGCAACTATATCGGACATGGCGCAGTGCCAGACATAACATTTTACCAAAAACCAGACTGACACAGCGCACATTTTTGTAAATAAAATGTATAATTTGCACCATTGGAACGAAAAATTCCTTCGCTTTTACGCAACACATAACCGATAGGAAGATATAGGTGAAGATGCAAGGGCAATGCGCCTGAGCTGTAAGTCCGTCGACACACTCGTAACAAAGTTGTAAGTTTGCGTCTGATTTGTAACAATGCAATAATGAAGTATTTGTCTGCTTACTAGCTCTAACGGCCTATACGCGCGGCCGCAAGTTGTCAAGAGGCAAGTGTTTTACTAGAAACGCCGCCAAGCAACAGTCGACGCCCATCCCATGACGCATTAATGCTTTTTATATTGTTTTATTTCTGCTATCTGTCGACTCTGCCTCGATCTGTCTCGCTCTCTTCAGCATGGTCGGGCGACTCTACTCCACACATACTCGCCCCACGATCGCGCACCGCATTGTGTGATTCGCGGCGACACTCACACCAACACACTAGCATAAGTTACATATTTATTTTAATCTAAATATAATTAAGTTAGAACTTATTCTACATGATTAATGTTAGTATTTTTATCGACCTGTCCTTCCTGAAACACAAACACTAACCGTGGTCGTTACTAACCGCTTCCGCGCCCCGCTAACCCCACGTGCCGCGGGTCTAATGAGTTCGTTTCTGTTGCGCCCGCTAACCGACTAAACCCTAACGCCCCGCGGCCGCAGCCACAAGCCCACGCTGCTGTACGACCCCGCCAAGTCGGAGACGTTCCGCGCGCTGCAGGAGGAGGGGCTGGGAGACGTGGTGCAGGAGGTGCCGCAGCCCGTCGAGACCAAGGTGTTCACGGCGCCGCCCACCAAGGTAACCACCGCCTACTTAGCTATATCACACTCATAAATAGACAACAGTCGCAAGTTTGAAAGTCAAGTAATGTATTGACAGAAACGACTGAATATGCGGTATGGAGATAGCTTAGACATAATATCATGGATTAACTCAAAAGTCACCTTTTATTGTGGACTCAGATAGAACAATTAAGAATAATGTAACTTACTCATGATACTTACATGATAAAATTTTAATCTGAGTGAATTGTAATTTGGGTTTAGAAAAAAATACCTAGCAGTATAACGTTAGTAGTTTAGAATTTAGTAGACGTGTGATCGATGCTTAGTATCAGTTTGTAAATGATTTTTCCAGAAGCAAGCGCCGCCGACACCTAAACCGAGCAAGACGCCCGACGCGAAACCGAAAGGAAAACAAACGACCTTCGTAAGTATCTCAAATATTTCTCCAGAAACCTGAATTTCCCATTTTCAACGAGTACGTAGTACTGAGAAGCTTGAATAAGTGAGGTGTTGCCTTCATATTTTCAACTGTTGGAAATATCCACCAGTTACTAATGTAAGATTGATTAGACACCGAATATACCAATCTCACTACCGATATTCAAAAAAGCTTTCTTCAAAGTCGCTGCGGAAGGCATGTTCGTTGAGTGAACATTTATTACAAGCCCAGCAATAATAATAAATCAGACTGATTAATATGCACAAGAACCTTGCTTTAGGTATATGATTTTTTATTTTCAGGTAAATTCCCTGCACGAAGAGCACATCCAGCAGTCGAATTCCTTCAAGCGCCTGATGTTCCACGTACTCGGCGACACAGAATTCTAGACCGCGGCGCCCTCTGGCGGGCACTTCCTAGTTATGGCAAATAACATCTATAGTCTATACATCCTAGTATTGCGATATCTGTACTGGACATAGTCCCGCGACGCACCCCCGTGCCTCCCGAGGACGTGCCGTGTTAGCGACCGATCCTCCCCTTTCTTTCAAGAGGTCGGTTCGAGACGCCGATCAAACAAGTAACGAATAAGACTAACAAAATATTAATTTTAGGACGCTATTTATTGTAATGCTCCTGGCGGTGTGTAATATTATTTTTCGGTGGATTTAATCGTTCTAATACTCGAGTATTAGTGATATAATTTATATTTACCATAAGTAGAAATGTAACGTTTATTACTAAGTGTTGATTTTCTGTTTGTACAGAAATGATATTGTTTATTATGTATACAATTGAGAAGTTGAGTGTACAGTCTAGTCACTACTGACCCGAGCTCCGGTCACGTCACTGCACAGAATGTTCTATTCATTCACCCTAAATACAATATTTATTTTTACTTATTTTGTCATTTTATTTTATACCTATTTTTTATTTATATCAAAGCTTATGCTAGGTATGACACTACACTATCATTATATTTATGAAAACACGTATTAATTTCAAAATAACTATATTTATAACCCGAAGTTAATAATTAACGATTGTTTACACAACAAAATTAATATACAGTCTTACGAATTTCATGAATAATAAGTACTCAAATTGATCAGAACAAATGATAGTAATTTTGAGCAAAGTAAATAAAACATATTTGATGACTTATACATACAACAATATACAATATTATACAGATCGGGGTGACGGTTTCTGCTTCCAACATTATGTACACTATCACACCCTATATATTGAAAACACTATTCAATACCCGATGTCAGGAATAAGAACCAACTAATCTTCTGTCAGAACAATGTGAAACAATCTGATAATTAAAACGTGAAATAGCTGCAAAATCTGTAACTAATTGACAAGACAAAAGATTGGTTGCAGTTCTGAGAAAACTGCATGGTATACTTTACTTCACATAACAAACAAGATTCTCATATTATGTTCAACTCGTACATTAAATGTACGCTAGCAAAAGTACTAAGTCCATGTTAAACTTTTTGGAGAAAGATAAAGAATGTGGTGGGAAAGTACAGAGGTCTAATTAGCATTATTTTGTAATAAGGCGGATACATACAAGCTTGTTCTGAGATCAATCACAATACCAACAAAACACTACCAGTCCCTAAAGTACGCACCAAACATTATGACTATTACGTCACCCATCATAAACAAGAGAAATACATCGCACCACAGAGGAATCACTTTGGGAATCAACAAGCAGAAGAGATCATAAAAGCCAAAAGGTTTGGTGTTTCGATTGATAAATCATAATTTAAATTTGGACAGGAATTTCTAAACTAAACATTACATTCCATAGCAGAAAATATTCTATAGTTGGACAAGTATCAATAAATAAAGAAAAAATTTCGAGATAACCTCCTTTTTCGAAGTCGGTTAAAAATAGATGGTTTAGCTGCTATTCAGTACCTTAAATCTGAGTATAGATATTTTTCTGCCAAGGGTTGAATCTATATGAGTAAGATATCAGCACCTGAGAGCTCAGTGGTGCATTATATACGGTTACAAGCACTCTAGATGGAACACCGATCACAAAAGCAATATTTCATTATTTACAGCGGAATTATTCGTTACAATTTGACTTGGATATTATATTGTGATATGTTAACATACAAAATAAGTACATGAGACATTTTATAAAGAACGGAACTAAGAAGTATTCGAGGGTATTCTTTATTGTATAGTTACGTATGCTGAATGATGATTATGTTTAACATTTTTGTAATAAATAAAAACAATAATATAGAACAATTTACAAACATAATTTACGACTTTGGCTAGCTGTCAAGAATACATTAACATGTTGAATGTTATTTTTGGTGTTGTGGAATAAAATCAATCCACAAAATAAATCAATGTTTAGGGATGTTATGTCGAGATCTTTATTGAGATTTCATCAAACAATCTAGATGCTTCAATGATTTACATAACACTGTTATATCTACATGTTTTATAAATATGAATATTTCATCATTTTCTATTTATTCGAGAAGACCCGTCTTGAGTAGTGTTGGGACGCTAAAACTCACTTTGGGTCTCTATGTAAAGGAGTAAGTCGTAATTTTTATTGTACATAATTAAAATAGGCGCTGATGCCAAAAATTGAGAATATTATCTAGGTTTTAAACAAAATAGATTGATACACTTATTTGTCTTGGCATTACATTAAATTGATCATCATAAAAATATAACCTACATACATGGACTAGTTTCTTATTAACATCATACTTTGCATTATAACCATAAAATGAATTGATTAATATATTACAATTTTTAAAATATAATCAGTTGCAAAAAAAAGCTAAAAGTTTTTTTTCTATATGTACAATTAAAAGACATAAAAAGACAGGTATTTTTATAATAATACAATGAAGAAAAGATATCATCAAACGACATGATGTTAATAAATTGTATGCTTTATTTAATTAGATTTATCAATAATAATGCATTTTCTTTAACAATTGATTTCAATTTGAGAATGTTATTCGAAATTATAAAAGTAACTCGGCTTATTCAAACAGATACGAAACGTTCTAATATTTTGGACTGATATTCACTTTTTAGCACCAAATTCCATCTATTCATTATATCCAACTACTTTTTAGTCACAGAGAAAGGGTACATTTTTAAATATATATCTTATTGGCATCTGTATTTAAAGCTTTTTCTTACAATGAGTTATGCTTGGGACTAATTTTAGGCGAAAACATATATAGTTGTATACAATATTTATTGTTGTATATTATTTGAATTCACAGCGAAACTAATTTTGAAAACACTACTTATACATTTATTTATTATTCGAATCGTATATTAATGGCAGTATTTAAAATGGTGTTTCATGGTGGACAATAACCTTAAACAATTACGTAGATACTAATCTGAAAATACTAAGAATGGAAATGTATGGGATCAGATACATCAGCAATTTATGTAATGTGTAGGTTTGGAAATGAGTCCAAAATCATAATTATACGAACATTAATTTTATTATTTATGATTTTGGAGCCGAATAGATTAGGAGTATTTTATATCCATGAATAGTCAACAAATCCAAGATCTTCATATTTTTTTTTTATCAAATAGATTTTTTAACTTGCTCAAGATTACAAACACATAATTATTGCACTAGAACGTAGGTGTAGCATTCAGCCATCACAATCAATAGTTATTTCAGTTAAATACCTGCTTATTTGATGTTAAATATTGAGGGGTTTTATGTAAATTATCAAACGTTTTAGGCGGCGTTGTACAATGATATAGGCAAAGAAGAGACTAAAATCGCTCAGAGTAAAATCTACTGATAGTAAACTATTGTAATATTTGGTTTGAGTTAAATTTTAGTGCATGTTTATGTGGATACTATCATTCGAATGATTTTATTTATTCATTGACGGTATTTTCATGATAAAGTACTATTCCAGCTTGTTCTCTACCATGATTAGAAATAATAATTCATTCATGAAACTATATCACTACTGCGACTAAATTTGTTTTTATTTTGCAGTAAATTTGTTTTATTCAGATTAATGGAATCATGAGAGAGCCTACAGAGATTCTACAATAAAACAGCAACAAGTTGAAACACAACACACGTACAAATAAAACATTAAAGTTAAGAGTACAATAATAGGTAATAAAGGTATAGTTAAAACTATGGAAGTATCAAAATATGATTGTCGTAAATAATTGGGACATTGGAATTACTCTATAATTATTTTTACACAGGCTAAAACTTGAAATCATCGTTCTGTTATATTTAACATCGCTCCAATGCTTCGATTCTATATGGCCTGTCTAAAATAGATCCAGCTGCCTTTACACTATTATACACGTTGTCGTTACACTCGAAATTCTTTCAGTTCCATGACCGATCATTCCCAAATTCCACAAATCAAGTTAGGTATTGTGATATCTCTAAAATCCTGCTACTCTTTTCACAATCAGATCAATAAAGAAGCTCATGTTTAAAAGTTTCTCATTACAACTTACAGCGATATTTTCAAGCATGATTTTCTTCAGTATTATGTCCAATGTTTCCAAGTCTCACATTTCAGACAGGCCACACAGACAGCAGCTAAGATAGAAGACATAAACCAGCCGACTGCTACTTCCATACTATATACATACAAGTATTTACAAGGAGAAAACAAAATGTCACAACACAGCACTTGTAGTCTCACATCGGGAGATCATTGATACACTGCACGCACTACACCCGACCTACTGTCACTCGTCACACGCACCACACCTGATTCACCAGCCGGAGTTTACACTCTGCTGGTAGATGTTAGCAAATAAATTGATAATGTGAAACGATTTCAAAAAATTAAATGTTTAGTGGATATTGGATATCAGTAATTTAAGTTTGATGACGTCACGATACTGTGGAAAGATGATTTAGTACCAATAAATTAGATTGGTATGACTTTCATGTTAATCAAACTTTACTACGTTATATGAGCACGACAACTGTCCGTACATCTCCCACCGTTATCAATCCTACTCCCCGCCCGTAACAAAATTCTTTCACATCATCAATAGTTTGCAACATGTAGCCACGTGTCCGGCCGCCTGTCCGTCCCGTCCTGTCCTGTGTCCGTCACACGTAGTCGTCGAAGTAGACGACGTTCCCGTGGCGGAAGGGCAGCAGATGCTAGTAAACCGTGTCGTCGGGGTAGAGCAGCAGCAGCGGCGGCGGCGGCGTGCCTCAGGAGGCGTGCGCCGCCAGCAGAGACTCACGCGACGCGCGCAGGTTGGGCAGCGAGCGCGCGCCCCCCGCCCCGCCCGCGCGCCGCGCCTCCAGCTCCAGCAGGGACTGGATGTTGGCTTCCAGGGGGTCCACCGAGATGTGGTACACGCCGCTCTGCCCGCTCGCGCACTGCATGTACGAGGTAAACAATACTTATAGTATACGGAAGGAACAGTGAGCGTGTTCCTCACGACACAGGACAACACCTAGTGTGGGGATGATCAACCAAAATCTAATCATATATAGCAAAGAATGTTGTGTACTAGATTAAAATATCTATCTATACAAAATAATAGATCAAGAGGATAGAATAGAGTTTAAAAATTTGCAAATATGTACATAGTAAAAACATAAAAGATATTTGAAAAAAAAAATGGAGAATACATTAACCGATAACAGAACACGTTTCTGCAGTTTTTAGAATTCTTGTTTATTTGTGTGCGCATCACACAAAAACGGCAGTACGGCTCTTCATGGTTTTTTGTATGTAGGTAGTATAAGGTCCGAGGAGTGGCATATGCTACTTTTTATTAAGTATTTAGCGAACTAGTTATTGAGGAGCATGTACTGACCCTGGGCAGCAGCGGCGGGGCGTGGTGCGGCGGGTCGAGCGGCTCCCCTCCGAGCCGCGTGTCGGAGTAGCGGCGCGTGTCGCGCGGGGAGGCGGCGCGCGCGCCCGACACCCGCCGGTGCGGGTTGCCGCGGTACGACTCGAACCCGCCGCTCTCGTCCTGCGACCACACAACATACTATTTCTTACAATCAATCACATACAATCTATCAAATAAATCTAAGGGTCTCATAAAATAGAACATCTTTATGAAAGAAAGTGGTGTTAGTTACACCATTAATAACACAACAACGACTGAACGGATTTAGCTGAAAATTGGTGGGGAGGTAGCTTAGAACCAGGAGACGGACATAGCATACTTTTTATCCAGTTTTATATTTAAATAAAATCCAGAATCTGCTTATTTATTGCCTCTAAGGCGGAACAGAGCCGGGTCAGCCAGCTATTAATAAATTTCAAATGTGAGTCATTTGAAATGAAATATAGGAAATAAATTAATACTAAGGCCTGCTTTACATATACTTTTAATGGACCCAAAACTAGACAAAAGCTTGTATCTTAGAGGTCTGATAAGATAAACTAAGTGCTCATACATTTTCTTGAGAGGAAAATCAACGATATTATGTTTGAGAAGGACATATAACATTCATATTATTTAAGTTTTGTGGTTCTTATACTTCTTTTATATATTAGACTGGCTACCTCTAAAAAATAAAATAAAATAGATAGATAAATAAACTCTTTATTGTTGACACATATTAAAGACAAACAGTAAAACAAATTATCTTAACTAGTGCCAGCGGCGCGGCGGCCTTATCTGAGCTCTTTTTTCTTCAATTTTTTCTAGTATTGAGAGCTTTAGATAGGAAACTTAGTATAAGCTGGAAGTAGTACTTAGCATATTATATAATAACTATAAGTACTACTTATAGCAATAAGTACTACTTAAAGCAATAAGTACTACTTATAGCAATAAGTACTACTTATAGCAATAAGTACTACTTATAGCAATATGCGAGTTTCCTATCTAATGTGTAGTTATTAAGTACACATTTACCTCCTCGTGGTAGGCGGCGGGCGGCGGCGGCGGCTCGATGTTGGCGACGACCTGCCCGCGCAGGCTGCGCTCGCGCCGCGGCCGCTTCACGCGCGCCGGCGGGGACGCCTGCCCCATCGGGAGCTTCTCCGGCGCGTTCTGGATCAACAGGATCCTGGAATATTAATAAAAAATGCCTTTATTTTCCTGTATCCAAAAATATAGTTATGATTTAAGAAGTTTTTTTTAAACAAGATAGGCGCACGCTTGACTACAACTCGCCTGATGTTAAGCAACGTTGTAATCTACGATCTAGCGCGCTTGCCTAGAAGAAACATAAGAAATTATACATTTCACTTGTACAGAAATACGAGCTAAGTTAATATCAAACTTATAGTCAGATGCGGAATAATCCTGGAATAACAACATTTATATTTTTACACAAGCGTTTGCATAGTAAGAAGTATGGCGTTGTGTGAAATGACTCAGATTTTTTATTTATTTAACAATGTTGGCGAGAAGTAATAAAATTATTAAATCAACAAAGCTGATTATACTTTCTTTTCTTTTTAGATTCAGCCTTTTTCGCGTGAGGAAGAAAAAATACATAAACAGACACACTTAAACATACACACACCTACACATTTTAAAATATTAGTGTGTTAGTTAAGTTTATGGATAATGGGAATACATTATTTTTATTTAACCTAAATACCTAATAGTGCCAAGATTCTTGAGCAAGTTAGCAAAGCTCGTTTTCAAGGAGACTTTAAGATAATAAACACACAATAAAAACCAGATACAATCGGACACCAAAAAGAAACAGTATCTAGTACGTACATTGTTGTGTATACCTAGTACATAACGAGTATTACCTAGTCATTCTGCCGTACCTAATCCTTGGTAAAGAAATCTCGCATACAATAGGTAGCTAGCTCGCTATGATAGGCGTGACAACAATAACTAAGCCTTACAACATTGGCTAGGCTATACAAACGCATGTTTCCTTGTTCATACTTTTACAGGTGTGCTATATACATATATATGTTACGGCTAATACCCGAAGTGCGGCTACACCTAGTTTTAGCCGGTTAGAACTAGGTGTAGCCACTTACTCTTGGTTAAACCTAGTACGAGCCGATTGTTTTCGGGTAAAACTAGGTCTCAAGTCCTGTTGTAGTGCAAGTGTTGGACTCGAAGTCACTTGTCTGTGACAGAAGGTAGATTAGGTTCGTTAGGTTGTTTTCTACCACGCACATGCGACGACGAGCGAAGCGAGGAGGAGCCAACTTCTTTCAAAACATGTCTCGATTCGGAGTTTAACCAAGACTAAGTGGCTACACCTAGTTCTAACCGGCTAAAACTAGGTGTAGCCGCACTTCGGGTATTAGCCGTAACATATATATATAACAATTCACAATGCATTCAGACTGTCTGTAAGACTAGGCTGTTATTTGGAGTGTCGTGCTGAATATGTATTTGGAATAATATTATAATAATATCATTTTTCTTATGCATATATGGTACATGGTTGGAGGATTTTTAAGTCAGTAAACTTTACATACAAAATAATAAAAATATCTACATAGGTATTACAAAAGCATATCAAATTGTAAGACATGCTTAATTTTTCACGCGAAACATTTATTAAGAAAAAAGCGTACGTAGAGTAAAAAATACCGACTTCAATGCCCGTTTGTGAGACTTTGTGTAAGGATACATTTTCGGCTACAGCGGTGCTTCGCACCAGGCGGACTGTAGTCAAACGTTAGCTTATTATTTATATATTATTACGTGATAAAAAAAGTTTTTTTTTGTTATTTCGTTAACGACAATGACCTGTTTATAAATCAAGCTTCTTGCTGTCAATTACATACATAATTACATATTTTCTGGATCAGCACTAGTAATAATAAACTTTTTTAATAACTTCAGGGCATATTCTGCTTTTTTGTGCATTATCAAATAAATATACATGTAAATAAATAAAAGCAAGTTTATGTTGTCTGGCCGCTAGCCGGTAGGTCGGGCAAGACCGCCGCCCACACGGAATGAGATTTTAGTGTTTACTAGTGCTCGCGGCTACGCTCGCATTAAGAAGTAAATCTTGCATCCCCTATTTCACCCCTTTAAAAGTGGCATTTCCAAAAATCCTTTCTTAGCGGATGCCTACGTCATAACCTTATATACCTTCAGTCCAAATTTCATCCCAATCCGTCCAGTGGTTTGGTTGTGGCTTTGCGTTGATAGATCGCTATCAGTCAGTCAGTCAGTCACCTTTGATATTTAGATATTGTGATTGTAACCTGTTATGCGCCCTCCAGCGGTTGCAGAGGTGCAAGTACTGCCGGCACTGGATGTACATGAACACGGCGCCGCCCGTGAACCCCACCGCCACCACCACCAGCTTCGTCCAGAACGGCCACGCTGCAACAAACAAAGTGATGATTAAACCTTCTCTTCGAAAGGTCTTATGTCAAAGAAATCACTGAAGACCGAGAAGGATGGCTCATATGACACAGACAAGACAAGTTAAGCTCTCAAATTTAGGTTGATTTCAAGACAGTACCGGGGTCCGGGTCAACTTCATTCTGATCATCCTCTTTAACCTACTGTTGGGTAACTGCTCAGGTTATAGAAAACTTAGTAGCAATTACCATACTCTAGTGTTGCTTTGGACACTCATGTGAGGAAAGACAGATCATAGTGATCGTTGATTGGTAATAGGTTACTATAATAATTAAAACTAGTAAATTTCGTACCTATATATTATTTAAAAAATATGCTAAAATAAAAACACTTATGACCAAAACATACTGATACCACAACAGTCAACTCGATATGCAATAACATAAAACAAAAACAAAAACCTGGACTAAAATCATACTCAAACCCTTCCGAAGGGTCTTTGACATAAAAATAATAAACAACACAAACGGCGCAACGTGATTGAACTATCACGTCTGTTATTTAGCATACCTCGTGGGGCTTTACCGTGGCTTTACTTTACGAAACAGTCTATAAAATCATCATCTCGCGAAAGAGTTGAACAAACTTACTCAGCATGCATGAAGGTGTGAAGGTCACGACAATATGCACAAGCGTACGACACAGTTGTAAGTACAATAAACTTGCTCTTATACAGGCTAATCAAAACACTGGGCAATTTGTAAATAAAATGTTATCTTTGGAGTTACGTTAAATGAAGAAAACGTTACAAAGAAAATTGTGTTATACAAGTCGTCTAGAAAATGTATAGTAGTCGTCCAGATTGCAGTGGTACGAGCATATTCATACGATACTTGAAGAAGATTGTCATTTCAGACTACACCTGGCCAGGTGAATGACAAAACAGGGAGTGTAAGCGTATGAGGGAGGAGACTATTACCCTGCAGTGGGTTCCAAGAGCTATTAAAGATGATTATGATGATAATTCAAGGAATGTTTATGACTTTAATGATTTTATGTCTATAGGTGGTATGTGAACCACAATGAGAAATAAGTTTATTAAGTTAATTCGTTGTTTTATCAATTGATCTAAATTAAATAGGTGGAGCCTCGATACCAAAGCAACATTACTAAGGATCAACAACTTAGCTTATTAGGTCTTACGTAGATAATGACGTCCGTTTAATGAGAATTTGATATAATCGATGTGATTATGTACGTCGGCGTTTTCGTGTGAATTTTTTGCCAAGAATAAGACCCAAACAATAACTTATTTTTAGAATGAAGATATTTAAATGTTAAAAGATAAAAAACACTGCTTCGAAACTTTTGGTCCGTGGGGTAAAAGCACGAAGACTTTTATAAAAAATATAAAATAAAAGGTTGAATGACATCAATAGAGACAAGAACGCTGGCTGGTTCCTTGCGCAAAGGATTTCTATAGCAATCCAGCGTGGGAATGCAGCCAGCGTTCTTGGCTCCATACCACATGTAGATGTTTTAAATTTAGGTTAAATGTACATACTCTTATTTAGTTTTATTAGTAATAAAAACACTTAATTTTAAAATTTCATTGTTAAAGATAAAGATAAAGATAAGATAAAGAATTTTTATTGATAATGTAAAATTGTAACATACATAGGTATAGGTATAAGTACTAATATCACAGAATATGCTACACAAATTACAATATCTCGTCAAATTGAATTTAAGTATAACATTTAGTTTTATAAAATTTTAGAAGTTACAATGTCTAGTTTTATTAATAAAATAATGATATTTTTTGTTATTAAAATCATGTCAAACATAATAATAGGTATGTAATCATACAATATGTCAACTTAAATAAATCTTGGTACTGTCACTTTAGCTGTATAGGGGCTAAAATGACAATTTGGCATCACACTCCTTACCTAGTAGTTAATTACTTAATTTCTAAGCAAGATTAGAATCAGTTACTAGTTGACTGTAGTCATTTTCAAAGTATTCTTTAAAACTGTATAGTGTCTGATCTAACAATAATTGTTTGACACTATTGCAAAATTGCTGATCATTATTCAAAGACTGAATGTGTGCGGGGAGTTTATTGAACAGTTTCTCTCCCATTATAGTGGGTAGTTTCTTAGTCATACACAGCCTAGGCACAGTAGGTTTTAGCAATACTCTGTTTATCTTGGATCTATTTGAGTTATAAGTCTTAAGTTTAAACAAATGTGGATTTCTTTTTACAAACTTTACAATCTCTAATATATATTGCGACACTGACGTCAATATCTTCAACTCTTTGAAATGGTTTCTACAAGACTCTCTATATCTACCTCCCACAAGTACTCTTATTGCTCGTTTCTGCATTATTAACACTCTTTCAAAGTCTGTAGCATTGCCCCATATACTTATGCCGTATGAAAGTATAGAGTGTATGTATGAATAATAAGTTTCCTTTAGGTGCTCTGAGCTTGTTATTGGTTTCAACTGTTTTAATGCATAAACCCCTTTAGCCATTTTTTTACAAGTATTATCAATATGTTCTTTCCATGTTAATGAGGGATCTAAATCGAATCCTAATAGCTTTACATGCTTTGCATATTCAGTTCCATTCTCTAATAATAATGGAGCTTCTTTAAAGTTTGGTGACACAGCATTGAAGAACATTATATTCGTTTTATTAGTATTCAGTTTCAGACCATTCACCGTAAACCAGTTTTCTAACTCTCTTAAAGTTTTATTTATACATTTCTGAAGTTCTTCATGTGAGTCAGCGGTTATAATTACTGTCGTATCATCTGCATACTGGATTACTTCTCCTTTTATTCCACTAAGGCATAAATCATTGAGAAATACCAGAAACAAGGTATTTCCCAATGACGATCCCTGCGGAATTCCTATATCTACTTTCTTTGGTGATGATTTATGACGTTGTTTGTCTATTTTTACTTCGACAATTTGCTCTCTATCTTCAAGGAATGATTTTATAAGTCGGAGAGGTTTTCCAGTTATTCCGTAAGCTGAGAGCTTCATTATTACAAGGTCATGACTTACAGAATCAAAAGCTTTCGATAAGTCTAGAAATATTGCAGCCACTTTTTTCTTATGTTCAAGGCCATCAATAATCGTTTCTACTAGCTTTTGAGTCGCAGATGTAGTCGAGTGATTCTTTCTATATGCGTACTGGGCATTGGTGATCATATTATTCTGACTCATATGGCTCATAATATTGTCTGCCATCAGTGATTCTATAATTTTTGAGACTGTGGGTACTATTGTTATTGGTCTATAATTATTCACAGAAGTGGTTTCTCCTTTGCCTTTATATAATGGTGTGACTCTGTTCTTTTTTAGCGTTCTAGGATATTCATCCGACTGAAGAATATTGTTAATAAGGAAAGTTAGATGGTCCCCCAGACGCAAAATTATTTCATATAGAAAAGATCCGGATATATCGAATATATCCATCGTCTCTGATCGGTCTATCTTTCTCTTAGCTATCTTCATTAATTCAAGGGGAGTAACATAATTAAATTTAAAATTATCCGATGGAAGAGATCCCTGTATTTGTAGTAGACCCATTGCTTCTTGTATGTTTGGTGGGTTATTTGTCTTTAAGTTTTGACCAATTGAAATAAAATAATTATTTAAGTAACTTGCTATTTTTTCTTTTCTTACTTTTATTTTGTTCTCGTCCAATAGATCCCATGTCCATTCTTTTATGTCCTTGTTTGTTTCTTCTTTAATTACATTCCATACCTCCTTTTTGGGGTTTTTCGCATTATTTATTCTACCCTCAATGTGTTTTTTCTTACTTTCATCTAAAAGTTTATTCTTTAACTTGGTTTTTATTTCTATTATATCCTGAGTGGATGTTACTTGTGGGTACTGTCTCTGAATTTGATATAGGTCATGTATGTCTAATTGTAATTTTATTATATCTTCTGAGATCCAAGGACATTTTTGTCTATTTCTTACACGCCTTGTTTTGATTGGTAAGTGCACATCCATGTACCATATTAATTTATTAAAAAACTTTTCAAATGTGGAGCTGTCATACACACTAAATAATGTGTCCCAGTCTGTAGCTAACATTGAGTTACATAACTCTTCTATTTGATAATTTTCACAAAAACGCTTTTCAACATATATAAATTTGGGTATGTGTTTCTTGGCAGTATTCAAGTATACTAATTGAGCATCATGGTCGGACCCAGTTGCTGTAGCAATGTGCTTAATATTAATGTTATTTTCTGGTACATTAGTAACCACACAGTCAATTGATGATTTAGACCCTTTATCAAATCTAGTTGGGAAATTTACAGCATTTCTAAATTTATAGGTCTTTAGGATGTCATTTATTGCTGTCCGTTCTGAGGATTCTAGCAGAAAATCAACATTCCAATCTCCCAAAAACAGAATTTTGTTATTAGTCATATCACACAATAAACTAAACAGTCTATCCAGGACTTTAGTCATTTTTACAAAATTACCTGCCCCGGTCCTATACATACCTATGATTAACAACTTACAGTCCTTCAAGCTAATTTCTATACAACTTAATTCACAATGGAATTCATGACATAGCTCATCTATTTTAGTACATTTCTTATATTTTATCTTATTTTTTACAAATATGGACACCCCACCATGAATAAAATTTTGTCTCACATAGTAACTAGCATGCTTGAAACCCTTAAAAGCTATATTTTCTACCTCACTATTATTCAGCCATGTTTCAGAAAAAACCATTACATCAGGGCTGTATGATTCTGCAAGAACTTGTATTTTTGACATTTTATTCCTAATACACCTACAATTTAGATGCATTATTTTAAAATCTTTTTCTAACATATTACAGTTATTTTTTGTGTCATTTGGCCTAAAAAATCATTTACAGTCAGTGATTGCTGCACATTTTCTTGATTTATTGAGCTGTTGGATGCAGCCTGAGATTCAGGTTTTGTTAAGTATATTAGGTTATCAATTTGTTTAAATCTTAAAGTTATTCCAACATAAATATACTTCAAGAAATCGGGTGACAAGGATTTGCGTTTTGTGTACATAGTTTTGGTATATGAATTTACATCAATTACCTTGATTCCCGTTGAGTGTGATGCCAATCCGTACATTTGGTCATTGATAGCATGCTTCAAGCAATTGTCCTTATTACTAGATATATTACTGTACCTATATGGTAGTGTGGTCAATATCAAGTTAATATATTTACTATCACAATGATAGATCAAAGATTTGATTATTGAGATGTCATATTTATATACATGAGAAGTTAATACAACAATATCATCTCCTTTGCTCATTTTTGAGGTGTAACTTTTGACATTTTTGAGTACCTCGGTGATGGGTGCGTTCGGTTTACAGATTGTCAGGATGTTGTTATATTTATTTCCTGAATTGTTTCTTATGTAGTCAGCAACTGACTGTCCAAAGTCATCACAGAATATCAGCATGTCATGTTTGGTTAGCTCCACCAATGGTTGTTGAGTAGGAAGCGTGTCAGGTACTGGTGGTGTCTGAAAAATAACAGAGGTTAATACACTTGTTTTTTGCAAAGGCACAGATGTAGGTTGACTCTCATCTTTATTGGCACACGACTGGCTCGGTTCAGTCGATGGGCCAGATTTGTTTATATCCTGGGTTGATGGTTTGGTAGGCTGAGTAATTGTAGACTTATTTATTATATTATTATTATTTTTTCTTGACTTTTTCTTTGTTTGTGAAATGTTTTTAGTATTGCATGAGTCCTGTTTCCCTTTCTGTTTTTGTTTCCAATTTTTTACATCCAATTTTGGCCCTAAAGGAGTTTTTAGTTTTTTGTTTCTTAAAGTCACTTTTGTCACAGTTTTCGCAGGGGTTTTACATTTTACAGATTGTTGAGATGTAATTTGTGACTGTAGGGAGCTTATTTCTAGTTTTAACACATCATTTTCTTTTGTAAGAACTTCCATCTTAGTAATATATTCAGATTCTTTCTCATGTAGTAAGTTGTCAAACTCATCAGTTTTCTTTTCATATATTCTTAATGTCATCAATGTTTCATCATATAATGAGATATTTTCCAAGTTTTTCTCCAGTATTTCAGACATTCTAGCTACATTGTCATTTGCATGGGCCAATTCTTTCTCTGAGTTTACAAGTTGATATTTTAGAGAGTCATTTTGATCTATGAGTTGTTTGTATTGTTCCACACACTCATCCTGTTC
Organism: Macaria liturata; assembly: GCA_964023185.1. NCBI lineage: Eukaryota > Metazoa > Arthropoda > Insecta > Lepidoptera > Geometridae > Macaria > Macaria liturata. The sequence goes on along the minus strand of OZ026811.1, from coordinate 3,244,468 downwards.
ACTCAATAGTTTCAGGTTTAGTTTCTGTGCTTTATCCAACTCAGCATTCAAATAGCGTACTTTTAGTTCAGCTTCTTTCAGAGCTTGTGACCGAGTTTGTGCCATATTTGTTAATTAAGTTACATATACATATATAAAAGATGCGCATATATTAGTATAATTTCCGTAAAATATATTTTTGTGTCGTGCAGTCATGATCATTAGGTACAAAAATATTATTTTAAAAAGATATGACTTTGTTAGTTGAATGGATACAATTCAGAGTAACATCTCGCAGCAGCACTGTTATCTAACACATAATTCGAACGTAGTAAAAACCGCAGAAGATAAAAAAGGCCGAATTGAATGAGTAAATGTGTAGTTTCTCTGAAACATATTACTAACAGTAGTAGGTGCCGTTGAAAATCTTGGCAAGAAAAGGAGACAACACGGTGATTTTCAATTGGAACCAATATCCCAGAATTATCTCTATTACCTTATTCCCACATGTGTGATTGTTGTTGTTTTGAACATTTCTGCTACATCAATAACATTCCTATCTACGTATAGTCGTATAACTTACTAAACTTATAACGCCATGAACAATCGATCATTTAAAATACACATACAGCTATTGTAGGTGGAGTAGCGGTCAAGTGGGCGAGTGTGCGCCAAAACAATCACAATAACATAGGGCCAGAGAGGTCAACTAGACTATTCAACGTGTGACAAGTCACTACTGCTTTACAATTAAACTAATGAATCATTGTTCGAATTTTATACACCTACGAAAATATGATAGATTGATGTTATTTACAGAACTATTAAATTCCGTAAACAACATCAAATTAATTAATTAGGAAAACCGTACATATTAACGAAACTATGTATTTTCAAAATGTTATAATTAAAAGTCATGAGTATCTGCGCAGATAACTTTGTTGCATATAGCAAGACCTAGAAGTTAATTACGTCGCTCACTAGTTTTCTCCTGCATACATTTATTTTAATTTAGTAGGTTAACAAAGAACTCCGAATGTCTTCTTTTAGACCTTGTAGCAATTTTCAAACTAATTTAATTTACTTATCTTTCTCAATAACTTACTTACTTACTTCTTACTCACTACGGCACTAAATAATTAAATAATACCTATTTCACAACAACTGTCAGGGTTCTCTAATAACCTACTGCAATAGATTATATATCTTAGACATGTTTAAAACGCAAAGTTTGTATTGATACGGCATGCAATATCAAGTATTGCCCAAAGTATGGATCATCGACCTCATAGCCACCTTTGTAGATGAGCTTCAGGCGCTCTGGTGATCATATGCCTGACTGCTGACTGCCATGTATAAAAAACTGTGATAAAAAAGGAGGCGGTTTACGATAAAAAAATAAGACAAAATATTCAAGATAACGAATTCTACTTTCTAAGAGCTCGTATTTACGTTCTAACACGCCTTCGCTACAGCTTATCGGATTTGTTAACCAATATAGCATGACCATCACAGAATGCCTTGACGAGGTGATAATACTTGCTTTATTTACTTACAAAGTTAACTCTATTTACTGGCTACTTATATAAGAATAAGGATAAAAACCTAAGACAAAACGCTTTATTATAAGAGGATAAATGGAATAAATAAATGCCAATAGTATCAAACATTATGAGCTAATTTACTCAATGTTATATATTCCCTAGCTATAACACGCTTCAATGATGATAATATAAGAAATTTAAGACTATCGTAAAGATGCATACAATCTTAATTTCTTAAGCAACTATTTCTTCACTTCCAATAGAGGTTACCATTGACCGTGAAAGGCGATTACAGATTACATACAACTACGAGTATGTGTACTTGAACTACAATATTCCCACACGCGTACAGCTTGTAATGCAAAAGAGAATAGTTTATTGTAACGCTAATATAAACAGCGCAGAAATAGACACATTCTTGTAAAATCTCAAAGGATGTTTGCAATCAATAGATCGACTGGCAATGTTTATATTGTTTATCCCCAGCTTCCCGGAAAGTTTAGGTATCCGACGGTCGGCATCGCAACATGTGTTCTTGTTTTCGTAAATTCGTACGTTGCTGTAGCTTGCCATGATTTTACATAGACTAGTGTTTGCGTGGTAACGGGGTAGGTACTAGGTAGGTAGTTATTGTAGCTAAAGTATGAGTAATGTTAGCTTAGATACAAAGGCAGGACTACCGCGTGCGAGGTACGGATATAAAACTTTACAAACATTTTGTGGACGACATGAAAATTAAATAGTGGTTTAGTTTAGTAAGAATATTATGCTAGCTAAATATTTAGAAAATGTCTACGGTAAGAATGTTTATACTTTTAGAATCTTCAAATTCTATTCTTTTTTTAGGGTTTTCGTTGAATACGAAAAATTAAAAAAAAAAATTAAACGAAAAATTCTTAACAAATTGATAATATTGTACTACGACATATTTTCTCGTACTTAAAGCATAAGAAGCCAACCTTGTATACGAAAAGAACATAAAGATACAAAGAGTAATAACACTGACTCTTTAACACTTCGGTTACATCAATGTTTGGCTCTGTTGAAACGATTTTCATAAAACCCCCGCGGATGACACACTACGAGTACATGACGGAATGACCTTCTACTGCGAACTTCAATGCAACGTTAGTTTTGCACATTTTAACTGACTCACTATTCTACAAATACATGACACTAATATTATACACGCGAATTTATATATGTATATCATAAGTTTGCGTGTGAGTTTGTTTTGTCTTCATGCTCAAACGGCTGAACCGATGTGGTTGAAATTTTGCATGGAGATGCATTAGACTCTGGATTAAATAAAGCATATAGGCTGCTTTTAATTCAGTATTAAATTGGGTAACACCGCAGGGCGCTGCTAGTTGCGAGTTGAAAATGAATCAAATGTTTAATTATAATGGAATCTGAGTAAATACTTAATTAACAAGCAAATGGTTAATTAACAAGTCCAAATTAACAATACATTAGGCACCGAACCGAATCACAAAATACACTTTTGAATAATTTATGGAAATACATGCTCGAAGCGCGCAAGGCATTACAAAGGAAAAAAAATGTTATCCGTCTTGCTAAATGTACAAAAAGTATAAATAATACGGCAACATTATCTTGAAGACGAGATGTATCTAATCATATCGAGCTAGCATAAGCTTTTCTAACTTAAACTAGGTAAAGGAACAACAATAGAGGTTTTGATAATAGTCCCAGCCTCTCAAACAATGGCTAATAATGATGCCGAAGTAGCGAGATAATCACACATCAAGATAAACCATCCTAGCCGGCTCGAGCCAACCGACCGTCCGAGCACGCAATAAAACTGTATACAAGCACTAATTATAATTACACCTGTGCTTATTACAGCATAAGTACCTATAGAACTAGTTATCACTTAATAGCTCATAACGGCAGTGAGTCATACGCCAATTATGTAAACAGTCTCATTCGCTACATTCGACATGTTTGTTTACTCTACGAGACCTGTTTCACATCTATTTTGATTCGGCACTGTGAAGTGATCTCGATTAAATATGAGATAATGAAAACAGGACGGCCGTGGCGGACTGGACAACTCGATTTACGGTAATACAGCCTAGCTGGATCAACAATGTGAATGAATTGGATGATTGATCCGACGCGACAATTAACCATTTAGGGCAAGTCAAAATAAAACTTGTCGCTGTATTTAGCAACTTGATTTACGACTTTTGATATTTTATTTATTTACTCATCTATTTATACGTACAAGTATAATAAAGCTGAAGAAGATCCAAAATCTGTATATACAAGATACTAGCTGTGCCCGCGACTTCGTCCGCATGAAATAGTTATTACCATAAAAACGGTTCTAGTGAGTTAATTTTAAAAGATAGACATATACTGTTGCAGACATTTTGTTAGATCGTTTCAAGAGAAATAATTCTTTCATACATATCTTTTTTTATATCTTGAACCGTTTATGCAGCACACGCAACGGAAGCTCTCAAAGATGAATAATTTTCCCCGTTTTTTTCACATTTTCTATTGTTTCTTCGCTCATATTAGTTGCAGCGTGTTGTTATATAGCCTAAAGCCTTCCTCGATAAATGGTCTATCCAAAAAAAATAAAAAAAAAATCTAAATTTTTGTCTGTTTATCTGTGTCACTGTTTATTTAAACGCTCATAACGCAAGAACAGCTGTACATCATGGTTTTATAGTTTAGGAGTGCGCGAGCAAGCCGCGGGCGTACCACTAGTTCTGAAAATAAAGCTCTGGGGAAGAGCTACTTTATATAAAAGAAATCAGCCTTTCTAACGAGACTGAGCGAGGGGAACAATCACTCACCAGTCAAATTTAATGACCCAGACATATAACTGTACCCAAAGCTTAAAATATCTTTAGCATCTAAAAATTCAGTTATTATACCAAAACACGAATAAAACTTGAAATAGCGAGTTAGTTGTCAAACCAGTGGTACCGTGTTTTTGTTCATGTCTAGAACCAGATCCATCAAACCAAGCTAGGAGAGTAGTCGTGCTATTTTAGTAATGATAAATTACATATGTAAGTTTGATCGGGTGATTGCAGCTTTATAGGATTAAGATATCTTTACATAATACATCAGAATAAACGGACTTTGTTTAATGAATATAAATGGGGTGACGAAAGTCATGATGAGACAGTTATTTGTTGTTCTGTATACATATGATTTGTTTGATTTATCTGAGCATTGCTGTACTATTATTTTATTTCTGCTAAGTGCTAAACCCGCACTAAGGTTTCCTAAGATGGCATTCCAATTTTGCTATTTTAGTCAGCAAGTTTGGCTTAGTGTTAGAGAGACCGAAACAAGTAAGGTAGCGGAACACAGAATGTCGTTCGTAAGTTTTTATGTGCCTGTTAGTCATTTATGTACACATGTATAAAGGTACAGGCATAAACACTGTCATGACATCAACACTTGTATTATGAGTGTTACACAGGTCTATGACCGAAGAGTATCCAACAGGTTAGAAAGAGATATGTTACCAATAAGCCCCCGGTTGACCTCCTCCACTGCTCGCTCGATGAGCACGAAGAGCGACCACATGACGCAGAGCGCGGCCACGCAGTGGAACAGCACGGCGCAGCACAGCCGCCGCCGCTCCACGCCCGACATCTCCAGCAGCCGCCACTGGAACGTACACAAGAGCTGGTTAGCCACCTGGCTCATTGTATCGCCAGATTTCGACGAATGCAGAAAAGGACATGTCTACGAACGTTTATACTCCGTCCACGCATTTAACTTCTTCACAGCTAACGTAAAATATATGGAAAATTGTAATATAATGCGTTTTAGAATTTTTAGACAATTCTGTAGGAAGGCGGGTACTAAAAGAAGCTTGAGAGTTATCTGCGTGCTTACATTAGTTCATTAACGATCTATAATATGTCAATCTAGAAGTGTAGACAGACTGAAATGTATATTGTTTTTGAAGGAGCTGAACACATGAACATATTGTGTGTGCACGCATGCACTGACTGAAAACATACATTTTATCAATTGCACATTGCACACATCTGGCTTTCTTAAAGTTTAGATATTAAATCTAGTGAGACTTAACCAGCATCATTATAAGCTAATATATGTAAATATACTGGAAAAGATAAATAAATTTATCGATGTACATACATAATATTGAACAATAAAAACGTATAGAATATTAGTCAGTCATCACCATAGTTCCTAGCAAAGAATGATTAAACATGGACAATAGAAACCGCCTAATTTTGCAGGAAATTATTAATTAAACTAGCCAAGACATAAAAAAGCGCGATTTACATTAGCGTCCGTCCATAGGTCGCCTCGTAGCAACGTACATATATGTATAATATATTTACTATACACGTATATTATATATGTTCGTAGTTTGTACTCAGGATCCAAACAGCCAATTATAAGCAAATAATTACCGACTTGACCTTTGGTGGAAGGATGTTATATAACCATGATATTGGAGCATATTCTAGTTTTTAGCGAGTTTTTATTTCTTTTTCACACCTATAGTAGAACAAAAGTTTACATTCTCGGACTTAGACTTCTAGGCTCATACCTTGTATCGTATATTTCTTACTAGCTGGTTCCTGCGCTTCGTCCGCGTGGAATAGGTATTACCATAAAAACGGGTCTATTGAGTTAACCTAAAAGATAGACATAAGTATACTGTTGCAATCATTTTGTTAGATCATTTCAAGAGAAATAATTCTTTCATACATATTTTTTTGATATCTTGAACCGTTTTCGCAGGGCACGCAACGGAAGCCCTCAAAGATGAATAATTTTCCCCGTTTTTTCCACATTTTCCATTGTTTCTTCGCTCCTTTTAGTTGCAGCGTGATGTTACATATAGCCTAAAGCCTTCCTCGATAAATGGTCTACTAAACACAAAAATAATTTTTCAATTCGCACCAGTAGTTCCTGAGATTAGCGCGTTCAAACAAACAAACAAACAAACAAACTCTTCAGCTTTATAATATTATAGTATATAGTATAGATTTATATTGCTTTAAAACTGGCTTATTCCACACAGGTGGCAGTATATTAACATGAACATTACACAAATATTACAAATTCGAAAGTAAATGCGTCTGGGTCTCTGCAAATTTAGGCCAACCGTCTGAACAGATCTTAACGAGTTTAGTCACAAGTATAAAGATGGAGATGTGGTGTTGGAGAAGAATGCTCCGAGTGTCATGGACAGAGTTTCGGACAAATGTCTCCATACTGCAGGAACTCGGTATAAAACAGCGTCTTTCGGCTTTAGTACAAGCTCGCATTCTTAAACTTTTTGGACACATCTCAAGGCGAAACAACGACTCCTTGGATCGCCTTGCTGTTCAAGGCAGAGTAGAAGGCTCTAACCGCGTGGACGATTTCCGATGCGATGGACCGATCAAGTGAAGGCAATGGTGGGCGGCCCTGTGCATGAGTGCACCAGACTGACCAGCAGCAGGGAGAGATGGCGGGACATCGTGAGGCGAGCTACATCTGCCACCCAGAACAATACTACATGTTGACCACGACCACTCTGGCAAGAGTGTTACGACTGAGAAGAATAAAGATAAGATGCGGTAATGGCCTAACGTATATCCATCAACAATAACATTAGCATTCGTACGTGATGCAGGTAGGTATTTAATTTATATTTTTATATCTGTTAAAACCATATTTAATTACAGAGGTTTATAGCTTTTGCCCAGCGGAATGAAGTGTTCATACGTTATTATCAATATTAAAGAAAGGTCGTGTGCTCAATCCTTGGATAGGTAACTGAAACGTAGTCACATATTTACGTACTTAGTTGCTTCCGTAGGTCGGATGTCTCGTGAAATTATAGGTCGGGCTGTAAGTCGGTCATTACGCTATATCCGAGGCCCAATAAAGGCTATATTTTCAAACAAACTTAATTACATATATTATTAATGGTAGTTAATATTATTATCATGAAGTCCAACGGAAAACTGTTGCGTATAATTACGTAGCAACAGATTAAAATCCAATCGGGTATAAGAAAGGGTCTCTCGAGGGCCGTGTGATCGCATATTTCAACATACGTAGCTACAGATCCAGTATTGTGGCGAGTTACAACACTCACCTGTTGACTGGTGCCGTAACACAACTATGCGAGGGTGACATACTTGAATTATATTATTAAAGGTGGTATTTTATAGAAATGCCATATTTATGTACTCACACTCATGGCTTAACGTGTTTTCCTTTGGGGTTTCCATGATATTGGGTATACAACAAACCGCCACTAATAAATAAAATAACAAATTGCAACAGGACAACGCGAAATATGACTGTTATTATAAGACATGTAAAAACAATAATATTCATTAAAAAATATCAAAAATTCAATAGAGATTATCATTATAGGTCACTGCAATTATTTTTGTACAAGCAGTTAGTAATCAGTAATCAAGAGCGGAACTACGAGGCAACGATAAATATGTTACAATTTACTTAGTTATTGTAAACTCAACACATAATCAGACACAGGAACATAAATGTATAATCAGTGTCATGACATCAGTAAATGTGGTCAGGTCAAGCACAGGAGATCCTTCTACATACATAATACTTAATGGTGAAATAACAGTGTGCATTTAGTATAAAAAAGCTATTATTCCATAATAAATACTGCACCATACATGCTTTATTGGAAAAATATGTTTAGAATAAGCCACAATTTCCAAACTATTATCATTTTTCTCTGAACACATGAACCAGATACACAAATATTTTTTAAATAAGCAAAGCAATATATTAAAATCCTACCAGAAAATTTAGAAACAAATTACACTAATGAGCCACTATAAGTAAAACAACATGTCTTATACATATGTATAACATACCATTTTAGAGTATATACAGGGAAGTAGTTGGGCATTAGATAACATCATGTAACAGACACATTAAGCTAGCCTACAGAATACCTAATAGTAAAGTGTTATGTACTGCTATGCTGGATTTGCCTTTGTGGTCAGTTTCAATCCTCACTAGGATTATAAATCTGGTTTGACAACCATTTTACAATGTTTTATTATAATATTAAGTTAATATGTTACATGCTTTATAAGTTTCGTAAGAATTCTTCTGACTAAGTGTCTAGACACAATACTGTGAAGATCAATTTATTTTCATTACTATTTCAGTAGCAGTACCTATAGGCACATATGAATATTTTAGATTACAGAATTCAATGGTTTGCAGCCCAGCCTAGTTTACTTTTTTTTCATACCTACATATTTTCTATCAATTATATAATCACAATACTCTGATATGTGGTTCACATGTGGTTAGCATAACAATGGCAAAGTCATTCATATTTAAATTAAATACATATTGATCTGAGTGCCCACCACAATGCACTTACCCAAGAAAACTTCCTCAGTGAGTAGAGTAAAGTAAAGCAAGTTGTTGTCAAGTGTGAGCCTATTTGATGTAAAAAAGAGTAAAGTCTGTGGGGAGTCATGACCCTCAGTAACGAGGAACATGATGCAATGAGGGAGGATACAGTGTAGATATTTAAGGCAGAGTGGTATAAGGATAAAAGTACCTATATCACAGCTGTAATAGTTGAAGATTGAGAAGATGCTTACCTCATTAAATGGCTTAATCTTGGTGTGCATTATAAAATTAAACTTGCAGAGTTCACATGATCTCGTCTCTGAGGCAGTCAGCCACTGTTGTAAGCAACTTTGATGGACATACTTCAAGCTACCTGTAACCAATAATATAGCATTTCAACTCAAACTATTTAAATCTCTTGGGATGGATAGACTTCTGATTTTACATAACTTTAAAATTTATATATATATATATATTTTTAAGTAACTATTTTTTTGTGTTTGTTGAGTATTTCATACTTTTTTTAAGTAATTGAAAGTATGTGTTCTAAAATGCTGAGTGTAAAGCAATTATTTAATGTATTTAGTAAGGAATACATTCTGAGTATTTATATTAGCTTAGCTTTTAATTATATTAGCTATCAAACTGAATCATGCCTACATAGATATAAAATTAAAATGCTAATACATGCAAAACATAACCAGCTAGGGTGTGTGTTTGAATAAGCCAGCAGTAAGTGTTATATGAATTGTATGTATAGTATACTACCACATACTATTTCATTAGTATTTAAGAACAGCAGCATTCTGTTTAATATGTGTTTATAATGTAAACAAACTGAAGGAATGTGAAGTTTCCAAGGCCACAGCTGATTCATTAGAAATAAGTTTTCCTTTATTGTACAGCCATGTCATCAAAAAGAAATTATAACAAAGGCTTTTACTGAAAATATTGATAGACTCTCTCTCTCTTTGCGTCGATACCCCAATGCTGGGGGTCGTGACCATTCATGTCATCATCTTTCCTTTTACGATGTTTCGCCACTTTCTTCTATTCCCAGCGACGTGAACTGCATCTGCTACACTTGTGTTGAGGGCAACTTTTATCTGATCAGACCATCGCGTCGGACTTCTCCCTCTAGGTCTTTTACCCTCCACTTTTCCAGTAACAATTAATTTCTGCAGATTGTCTACGGATTTACGTGCAATGTGTCCAAAAAATTCCAAAACTCTCCGCAGACAAATGGTTGATAATCGGGGGAGGTTATGAAGTCGGAGTTCCTTAAGAATAGATTGATTGGTTCTGAACGCAGTCCATGGTATACGCAATAATCTCCTCCAACACCACATCTCAAAGGCGTCTATTCGTTGGCGATCTTTAGATTTGAGCGTCCATGCCTCTACTCCATAGAAAAATATGGAGAACACTAAAGCATTAACAAGAGAGATCTTCGTTTTGTTACTAATACTACGGTCCTTCCATACTTTGTCGAGCTGCGACATGGCGTTTTTAGCCATTCCAATTCTTCTTCGGATTTCTTCCTCACATGATCCGTTGGCGCTAATGTTAGAGCCCAGGTAAATGAAATGGTCAACATACTCCAAATTTAGTGTACCACGGAGCTCCAACTTAGAAGCGCGATCCACAACCATCACCTTGGTCTTTGAACGATTAATCGCTAGTCCCATTTCCAAACTAAATTTCTCCATCCTGTCTAGCTCAAACAGCTCAAACTAAATAATAACAAATGATCAGGAACAGAATAAACCAACTAACTTATAAGTAGGTAATTAGTTTATGAATGATTATTATTAATTTTGGTAGATGTAAATAATTTAACACAAAATATGATTTTTTACTGCATTATTTAATTATTAATCTATTCTTTTTATTTAAACAAAATACTTCTTCATATCTCAACATACACAAAAAACATAAAAATACTTAGCTTAATAGGCTAATATTTGTATTAATAAAATATAATTATAAACATAAATCTAGAATTATTTGTGTATACTTTTCAATATTGTAGAAAACAAATGCGTATGTGTAAAGTTGTGCTCTTGGAGATAGATTTTATAGATAGGGGTCCTCCATGTAACAAAGGTGGTAAGTAATATTTTCTCTGGTGTGGGAAGGGTCTTCTTACCTGCACAGTAGCACGGCGCCAGCAGGGGGTTGTGCGGCTCGCTCTCGCAGTGGCATATGCGGCATATATCCCCGCTGGAGTTGCTGCAAGACGTGCGACTGCTGCCGGACCCAGTGCGGACCACCTCTCTGCCACATCCGCCGCCCCATTCCCATGTCTCGATGTCAGAAGAGTTTTTAACATTTATTTGCTGCACTGGCATTTTGTACCTCCCGATCGGAACACTCAACACTTTACACTCGACATTTTTATTTACAAATCTATCGAATTGGTTATCGACAAAGCACAGTCATATATCCCTTTTAATATTTTACACAAACGACTTATTACTACACAAAAATAAATAAAGCAAAATAACCATTTTTTCTAACATTTCGCAAATTGATTCAATGTATCTTTTAATTTTAGCTTTACAAGAGAAAATTACAAAAATTACAACACAAAAACAGTGCAGCAGCCATCATATTTCTGACACAGAAAATAAAATAAAAGAATAAAATAAAAATAATAACTGAATGAAGGAAGATCGGTAGTTTCGAATCTGTGGATTTTGGAGCTGCGTCTGGAAAAGGTTGTATCCGAATGATTTGGTAGGGTTGCAGATTTGAAATTTCAATTAGTCGATTCATGTCTCTTCCCTACACTACTATAGACAACGTATGGACTGTCACTATCAAATACTGATGAAAAGTTTTTGTCCTTCTCTATGGTTTCTTTTGACATTTGTGTACGGCACGGCGCGTGTTTCTTGCAGTAATTTGCCGTGAATTATTATTTATTTCATCAAAAAATGGGGGTCCCTGATGAGATATTGGCAGAGCTTAACTCGCTTGTTCACGGATATTTGACGGGCGTTGATAAATCTTTAGCTCAGAAGTTTTTACAGACCACAAAAGCGGTAAGCATCCTACTCCTACAAACCACGTGTGGCGGCTACTCACACGTGTTCTTTTTACTTATAGCTTGTATCTATTTACTGGATATTCTCTTGCTTAGGGCCATCATTGGCATATTCTGTTATTTTTTTTGGCAATTCATGCGTACTATGCCTAAAAAACAACCTAGCAATACATACATACATACATGTCTATCATAGGTACGACGTTAAAGACGCCATGGATCATATTGTTGAAATGAATGAGATTCCTCCGTAAAATTACATATCAAGCAAACGATGAAGCATTTCCAAATATTTATTTCAGAAACCTCTAACCAAAAACGCACGCTCACTTCTGGACATTTACAAAACCGCAAGGCCCCAAAAAGCTGCACAAGACGACTCTGACAGGTAAGTTCATTATTTTATTACCATGACTGCTAATGTGAAGTTACATTTAGTATCATCGATTGTCATGAGATGTAAGGTCGCTTTCTTTGAACATATGCAAAGAGGATCCCTGTATGAATTCCCACAGTTGATCCTCGAAGGCAAGATTCTGGGAAAAAGAAGCCCTGGCCATCAAAGGATGAAATGGCTAGACGACATCAAGAAATGGACAAAGCTAAGCTACCCACATCTAAAAGAAGCAGCATGGGATCGCAAGAAGTTTTGCCAACTGACCTCCGAACTTCAATATGAAGATGGCACCTAATGATGATGATTAATTATTTGCAAGATGAAGAACAGACAATTTACACTTCTGTAAAATAATAAATTGTAATTCTATTCAGCTCCAGTGAAGAAGAGCAACCCAAAAAAGCACCACAAGTGAATGGCAAAGCACCGGCAGCCAAGAAACAGGAGTCTTCTGATTCTGAGAGTTCAGAGGATGAGAAACCTCAGGTATGAATAACATCAATGGTTTATATCAGATATTGTTAATTTGTTTCCTTTATCAAATCATAGAATCTGCTACCCTGACAGACGATAAGTTGGGTTATGAAACCATTTTTAAAAAGCTGTAATGATGTTAACAATATAAATGATAAACAATGATTTTATTAAATCTTATTCGTCACTACCTCTGAACATAGTCTTGTACAATTTAGGTATCATAATTATTATAGTGTATAAATTTCTAATAAATCTACATTTTCTTTCAGGCTAAAACTCCAGCGCAAAATGCTAAGGCTACCCCACAGGTATAACTTGTTTTTATTTTAAAACTTTATATTAATTACATAAATAAAATAACCTTTTAATACTGTTATAAATTGTAAGGGTCACATTTTTAAAAATGATGAAGTAAATATAATGAACAATTAATGATTTTACTAATATTTATTCGTCACTACCTCTGAAAATTTTATTACAATATTTTGCTTTTATAATTATGATATGCTGGTTACTAATACTGATTTCCAATTTTAGGCTAAAAAGCCTGCACAAGCAGCCCCTGCAAAGAAACAAGACACCTCAGACTCTGACAGTGACAGCAGCGATGATGCCACTGCAGCACCTAAGAAGCAGCCAGTGAAACCAGCCAGCAAGGTCCCAGCCAAGCCGGTGGCCAAGAAACAGGAGTCTTCCTCAGATGACAGCAGTGAAGATGAGGCACCAAAGAAGCCTCCACAAAAACAACAGCCTACCAAACCTCAAGCTAAGAAAGCTGAGTCTTCAGACAGTGATGATAGCAGCGAAGACGAAAAACCCAAGCCACAACAGAAAACACCCGCCAAACCGGCAACTCCTGCAGCAAAAGCAACTCCTGCTAAGAAGGCTGAGTCCTCAGACAGTGATGACTCCAGTGAAGATGAAGCTCCCAAGAAAGCAGCTCCCAAACCTGTTGCCAAGCCTACACCAGTCAAGAAACAGGAATCTTCATCTGATGACAGTGACAGTGACGATGACAAGCCTGCAGCAAAGACCCCAGCTAAAGCCACTCCAGCCAAGCCAGCTGCAAAGCCTGCACCTGCAAAGAAACAAGAATCATCTTCTGATAGTGATGATGAACCTAAAAAGGCTGCTCCTGCTGCTAAGGCTCAGCCAGCTAAGAAGAAGGAGTCCTCATCAGATGATAGTGACAGCAGTGAGGATGAGAAACCCAAACAGAAACCTGCTGCCAAAGCTACTCCAGCCAAACCAGCCCCAGCCAAGAAACAGGAGTCATCAGATGACAGTGATGACAGCAGTGACGATGAGAAAGCACCTGCAAAGGCTGTACAGATGGCCAAACCCACCCCAGTGAAACCAGCACTTTCTAAACCAGCTAAGAAAGATTCATCATCAGAGGACAGTGATGACAGCAGTGAAGATGAGAAGCCAAAAGCAAAAACACCTGCAAAGGCTACACCAGCTAAAGCAGCCAAGAAAGATTCTTCCGATGACAGTGATGACAGTGAGGATGAAGCCCCTAAACCTGCTGCAAAGCCAGCCAAGAAAGCTGCGTCCTCTGATGACGATTCCAGTGACGATGAAGACTCCCCACCAGCCAAAGTGGCCAAGAAGGCAAATGATGAACAGGTACAATATTGTGATGATTTTTTATTAGCTTGGAAGATAATTAAATGTTTTCTTATATATTTTAATATAATGTTTTAATTTGTGTTGCAGACTAATGGCTTCCAAGGTGGTAAGAAAAGGAAAGCCTCTGGTGGTGAGGATGGTGGCCCAGCTAAGAAGCCTTACAGCAATTTTGTGAAGGTATGGTATCATGCCAATTTTGGTGCTTCAAATGTTTCAACTCCATCAGTAATTCTGAATAGTTCTCTAGACTCAATATTTACCATTATGTTAACTTTTTAACACAATATAAGTTATAATAGTGTATTCTATATAATTAATTAATCCATATTTTATCATTCGACTTTTAGGGCACAAACTCAGCTTCTACACCCAATGATAAAACTGACAAAAAACCTGTGCCTTTCCGTCGAGTGGTAGATGAAGTAGTGGAAGTGGACCCTAGACTTAAGGACAATTCGTTCGATGCCAAGGTAAATGCCCAAAAACTGCGAAGCCAAGGCAACTCCATGTAATGCTAGCTTGGTCAAGTTACTCTGTGGCTCACAATTTCGGGCATTTACTATTAGCGGTCCTTACATAGGGTTGTCTTGGTGTTAGTAATATAAGTACATCTCTCCATCAGGAGGGCGAAAATGCGGAGGAAGACGGTGACGAAGAGGAAGGAAATAAGTCTGGCGGCGGCTGGGGAGACAGGGGCTTCGGCGGCAGGGGTAGAGGGTTCAACGACCGCGGCAGGGGAGGATTCAGGGGTCGAGGCGGAGACAGGGGAGGACGCGGGTTCGGAGGGAGGGGAGGGTTCAACGATAGGGGTGGGCGTGGTGGACGTGGTGGCTTCGACCGTGGGGGACGCGGGGGATTCGACCGTGGGGGACGCGGGGGATTCGACCGTGGGGGACGCGGGGGATTCGACCGTGGAGGACGCGGGGGATTCGGGCGTGGAGGCCGGGGCGGGGACCGCGGCGGCCGCGGAGACAGGCACTCGTGGGGCGGAGACCGAGGGGGATTCAACAAGGGGGGGTTCAATGACAGGAAAAGTTTTGGAGGAGATAATTCTCAAAACAAGAAAATAACTTTCGACTAAATAGGTGAGCTCACTTTTATCATAGGATGATAATTATTGCTTTCCATCAGATTACACATTATGTATATAATATATTATTGTGTGAACTAAATTACAAAATATTATTCACTTGACTGATACTCAAGTGTAAAGTATTAGAAATGAACATACAAACTGAATCTTTAAAAAAAATACATAATTTAAATAGAGTTTCTAATTATTACCAATTATACCATCAAAGGCATCCCAATCTCCAGGCTTGCGATTTGTAACAGAGTGACGTGTTTGCAGAGTGGCGCTCGCGGTTCTTGGGGAGAGCGTGCCAACCAAGATTTGAAGCACACGCGCGGCAAGTCATTCAAGCATGAGAAAACGAAGAAGAAACGCGGCTCTTACCGCGGTGGTGCCATCGACACCGGCGTACATTCTATCAAGTTTGAAGATTAAGGCTCACTAGCCACTACTGACATAATGATTTTAGTTAAGTATACTTACACTATATTTACCAAGCCTTTCTTTATAGTACCTAAGTATTTTTTACAGATAGCATTGGAATATGGTTAATTTTGACTGTCTGAACTTTATAGCCACCTTCAAATTTATCATAGACAGATATATTTTTCTACTTTATTTTTAGGGGTCCAAACAATGCCCAATTTATGTTTAACACTTGAATGTTTAGCTGCTTGTGTGCTTTGTTTTAATCTCTTGTATGAAGTAAATGGTTTCTTAATAAAACAATAGATAATGGACAAAATTTTGATAATTATTTTAGCAATTTATTTGATTATTATATCCTTTACTGTTGGTTGGCTTTAAAAATATTTTTTTTATTTTAGTAACTACTGATAAGCTTAGTAGGACATTTAATAGTGTGTACAATTCAGCAGCTTGATTGAATAAAAAAATGACTTCATTCCTCGACAACAGTATTGTACATTGCTGTACATTATATTTTTATGCAGTCTTATCTATGGTATGAATATTGTATAAGTTTTAGAACTTATAGATCTATTGTTTGACATCAATACAGTGATTTATACTATTATAAAAATGTAAGCTATAGAAAATGTTTGTTGCACAATGACCCTATAATTATTGCATTTATTACAATTTCAAGTAATAGTTTTTCAGAACATTTCTCATGTCTCAGCTAAAAATTAATACATTTTTGACGTGTAAATAGAATATGGTTTTGTGAAGTAAGTTATGTAAATAAACTATGATAAGAAATAAGAATTATAGCCTACTTAATAAAAAGAAATTGAATATGATCATATATTCAATATTTAAGTGTTATTAGATTTAAGACTGTCGTAAAATAAATTTTATGTTTAAAACTACTTTTTTATTGTTAATTTTAACTCTTTGCCATTTATGTACATAAGTACCTATATTATTTTTTCATTTCAATGAGTTCCTATGGATATAACTGGTTGGAAGCAGTGGCTAATGGCTTGGGAACATGTAACGTGTATACTATTATGTAGTAAGAGAATAAAATACAATACAGTACATAGCAGGGCTTGTATTTCTTTTAGATTTTCGTAGCATTGTTTTGGAGACGAGTTGATTCACGTCCTGGCACATGCGATTTAATGGTAGTGCTTAATTACTTAATACATAAATGTTAAGATTTTTATGTATTTCTTTCTCACTCATTATATCGCTTCATAGGTAGGTACCTAGTTCCTTTCAAACCGTAGCTCTCTCTACGTTTCAAACGGTTTGAATATGTTTGATGCTCGAAGATGTTAAAGCTTTAAGCAAAAAAAAACAATCTTGACAATGGAATAAATTTTCACTCGCTTGTCAATGTCAAGTCACTGTCACAAACATCTGTCTGGTCTGATATTTGTTTTGTTGATTGATTTCCTAAAAATGCAGTTTATTCATATCAAACAAGATTAAATCGCTAATCTTGAAAATAAATTGTGGGCAGTATATATTCAATATCTTTTTAATTTAACATTCAACCTTATTGCGGGCGAGGAATGTTTCTAAATTCTACTTTGGCATTTTATTGTTCTTAACCTCAACAGTGACTTGATTTCATATTTATTCTTTCACATCTAAACTCCCTTGTAGGAGAAGCGATAATGCTAACTCAACTTAGAGCCGTTTCAATAATAACACGAAGATCGTATAAACATTTTGGACACAAAAGGCAGCCAATACCAGGATTCACAGTTCTATGGCAAGGATTTCTCACATTCACTTTTATGGGAATGTGTCTCGATTGGAATAAGTAAGTACTTATTAACGACGTCTTGTTACTACCTAGCCTGTCTAAATATGCAAACATCAGTTACTTCAATATCTTTCTGGTCAAGTTTGTCCAGAGTAAAAGAAGTACCAATATAATATATTGATACTTATGCTTACCTAAAGATGTAAGTATAGAAGACTAAGATGTCTGATGATCATAAAGGTAGTATAGATATTCAGCTACATCAATGATAAATTAACAGCACTGTTTGGTGTTTTCTGTGTTAAAGCAGGGTCTCCATCATCCAAATCAGTTATGTTTAACTGTGAAGAAGTAACAAACTTATACACACAAACTTTCCTCTCTATAATATTTTTTTTTTACACGAAATAGGCTAACATTTGACTATAGCCTGCCTGATGTTAAGCACCGCTATAGTCTAAGATGTAGCACGCTTGCCTAGAAGAAACCTATTTACTCTAGATTTGAAGACCCCTGGGTTATAATTAACTGGGAACAGGGCTCCAGGTAGAGAGTTCCATAGTCTCGCCGTCCTTACTATGAAGGTAGAAGCAAAGCGCTTCGTTCGAGTCTTTGGAACTTCCTCCATGAACCGGTGACACCCCGATGACTTCCTGCTTGTTCGACAGTGGAATGGAGACGGAGGAATTATGTTGTGAAGCTTCGTTGCACACTCACCGAAATGTAACCGATAGAAGACTGACAGGCTAGCAACCTTGTGATGATGTTCCAAGCTTTGGAGTTCTTAGCTCGCCTCTCAATCGACTCCAACGCCTCAAGCTGGTACTGGGCTATATTAGTCTGATAATGGGATTTTATTAAAATAAGACAGATTATAAAAGATATTGTATAGATTATGTTTCATGTGGAACATTTCCTAATAATAATTACAACAAAAGCAAACCTAGCAAGTTTAGAACCAATTGTGGTTAAAAAAAATTGTTGTTAATTGGCTGTTGCAAATTTTTTTTTTCAGGATAGGCACTTGGGTGTTTGGTGATGATAGCAAAAAAGAAGATCTAGAGAAAATCGCAGAAAAAGTCAGCTGATTTAATGTTGAAGATGTGACATGGTAAATAGTTATATAAATTATATTCTTGTAAATAATACTTAATTACAAAGATCTAGTGTTAGATTTAATAAACTTGTTTGTTTAATATCTCATCTTATCATTTACATAATATTATAAAAAAAACACTACATACATAGAATAGCATATTATATTAATAAAATCTCAACACATTTTTAGTATTTTTACATAAGCTCTAGCTACAAAAAGTATGTACTTGTATTTAAATTTAAATTAACTTCTTATAGTTTATCAATTCACATATTGTATGTAGGTTATACAAAATCCATTTAAGGTTTCAAACCAGTGTAAAATATCATATGTGTATATGTTTGTCCAAAGATTTCAAGGCAAATATTTTATTTCTTGGAGACTAGAAGTAGGTATATAATATAATTATTTTTATATCACAATTAAGTAGGTACAATTCAACTTATGAAACTGTGTTAACTTCATCATTAAAATTCAGTAGTATTTGAAATATGATTAGTAACTATAGGTGAAACAGCAAAGCTGTCTGTAATGCTGTGTTTCCTGCGAACTACAATCAGGGGTCTTCAAATCTAGAGTTAATAGGTATCTTCTAGGTAAGCGTGTTTCACCCTAGGCTGCAGCAATGCTTAACATCAGGCAGGCTGTAGTCAAACGTAAACCTATCCCACGTAAAAAAAAACAAATTACTACATACAAAATGAATATGTGAGTACTTGGTTTTTTTTTATCTAATAATGCACTTAGCATGTTCACATCACATGCACATACAAGTTTATAACACTTCTCAGGATCAGGGTATGATCTTTAGAAAGGCCACGATTGTGATACTTAAATAAAACAAGTTTAATAAAATAAAATAGTTTATTAAGCTCACATATTTCATGTGCGTATGCTACTTGGGACAATGTCTAAATAAATATTTCTTATACTAAGATTATTGTCAACAGTAAATATAAAAATTTTGATATTTGTCAATTTCTTATTCTACATGGTAATATAATAGTAAAAAATCTTAAAAATGATTATAGATTGCATTTCTATAAATATAATGAAACATAGTTGTAATGGTTACATAATTTTATATGATTATCCTTCAGTAAGAAATGTTGGTGCACCAAACTTAATGTAAAACCTCTCTAAGGCATACTTGATGCCTTGAATGCTGAATAATATTGTTTACTGTTAATGTTAGTTGACTGCAACATTCCGAAAGCTGTGTACAAAGCCTTACTGTTTACATTAGAGAAAGATAAAAAGTAAGTATCACAATATTGCCAGCGGTTTCATAGAAAAAGCACCAAATGGTTAATTGTAAATATACTGATATTAGACGAGGGTTAACAGACTATTTACACCATGATCAATTTAAAAAGCAATACAAAAATGTATCAAATACACTGTAAAATTCATAATCCCAGAACAATTACTCAATGACTAGTTTACTACGCAATTATGCAAACATTTTCGAACAAATTTTCACTGTAATCATTTTTTATTCCCTAAACAATTTTGCTTAATATACTGATAAACAAGATTATAGATAATTAATAACAAACAGAGAAGTGCAGCATGGTAGTGTATTGGCATGTTGTAGATAGCGCTCAGTACTCCAGTTTTCTTCTTATTGACACTGTTTATTTTCTTTCCGTATTTGTCGAACTTTTCTTCACAAGGCTTCGACTCGTAATTTGTATTTAACGCTTTTGTTACAGGTTCTTCTTTATGATCATCTTTTGAGACTTGTGTGGTACTGCCAGCCGTAGTTTTGTTGCTTCCAAAGCTAAATGATTTTTCTTCATACAGTTGGCTGACAGTTTGTTTAGATTCCTGTTTTGTCTCTCGCACCTCTTTCACGACTGCGGGTGAAGGCGTCTTACGCCCTAAACATACATCTAAGCTCTCTTGGAGATATGTATCTATTTTAGACAGCTGTTCGGACACCAAGATGTTGGCGAGAGGACTGTGCGCTCTCAGAACTGGTTCAGTAATGTTCAAGCTCTCCCTAGATGTTTTGAAAGTTGTCTCATTGATGTTTAAACCACCCTCCGAAAAAGGTTTAAAAGCCGCATTGCCGTCCACGCCGCCCTCGCTGCGAGCCCTAAATGCTGGCTGAGCAACATTAAAGCCACCCTCGCTGGGTGCTCTGAATGCTGGCTTCACAGTGTCCAGTCTCTCAGACCCCTCTCGATTTTCGACCAAAAACTCATTAGTAAATGTGGTGAAGACATCTTTGTTTCCTATCGACTCCTCCATTCTTTCGTGGCTTAATATATCTCGAAGAGTATTATCGGACTCGAACAGCTTTTCCTTGCACAAAGAGTTAACAATTTTGTAACTTTGCAAGTCTTCGAAGTCATTTTTGATGTACTCGACCGGAGTTTTGGACGGGGTCGCCCTGAATTGGGAAGGTGTAAGGAGGCGCGGGCAATCGAAGTCGGTCATGACGGGCGTGAACTTGACGGTGATGACGTCCTGGTTGGTGACTGTCTCTGTTTTGACAATGTCGTCTACGTAGGTATGGTCGTCGGGGTGGTGCTGCGAGGGCGAGTCCGTGACGCCGTGGTGCGTGGAGCGCTGCACGCGGTCCACGGTCACCTTGCTCAGCAGCTTGCCGTCCGCGCTTCGTATGTCGGAAAACAACCCTCCCTCGAAGTGGAGGGGCGTTTCCAACTTCCTTGTCCGCTGCGGCGAGGGGGTCTTCAACACGGGCGCAGTGATGGGAGAGGGAGAGACGGGGCGGAAAGTGGTGGTCGAATAAACAGTGTCAGAGTTGTAAATAATTCGTTGAGGGCTCCTAGCGGGCGTGAGTCTTGCAGAATGGCCGCCCTCCCTTTGCGAAGAAACTCTGTCCTTCGAGGTTCTTTTTGCACACCTGAAAATTTTATAAACATAGGTAGTTAAATCATGCTGTAAGTAAACGTTATTATCTGATATAAAATTTACATTCAAATTGATTCACCTGAAATAATATTACTTACACTAGAAATATTACAAAACGAAGCTAATCTATAAGAAATAAACAAGTACACGTGAGTGTGCCTTGTAAGAGTCTCATGCTCTATCGGTACAGTAGGTACTACAAAACATATTTTTAGAAATTATTTTCTAATCATCAAACACACATACAACAATAAAACTTCAAATCAATATATGTATCGTAAACATCACAATAATATAAAATAGTATTTGAAAATATAATATACATAAACATAAAATAGCCAAAAGTCTACTAAAACTCGGAACGAATAAAAAGTGTTAGAGCAAGTTCTACAAGCAATATATTTGGAAAACGCTACTTGATGCACGCATATTTTACTATCAAATGACTTCCTGATTTTTGGGAAGTTTGCAATGGTTCATTCGTGGAAATAAGAGATAATAAACATATGTACATAATTGTATTGTTAATTTATGTATATTAAAGTATGGGGCACACGTTGGAGTCACACACGGTGTTATTTGGGGTCACAATGATCACAGTAGTGAGGGAGCGTATGACGAGCGACGTACTAATGCGGTATGTCCAATTATTTATATATTCATCTTTATTGTATTCCCTTTGATACGCATTTTTAAGGAAAGGTATGTACTCCAATGTTTTGCAAACTTTTAATTATTTTTTTATAAGGGAATGTGTTTGTGAAAGGAAACGCGATCGCTATTTTCGTGGATTCTCATTCAAATATCACACTCGGGATATGCACGATGCGGAAAAATTTACATTTTCCACCGTATATGTATGTACATGTGCTTATGTATAATCGTGTAGGTACACGACGATTCCAAATATAACGCTCTGTTTGTTTAATACGAGGAAAATATTATTATGCGTCATCAAAATAAGTCGGTAAAGAAAGATAGCATGGAATGCAACGGCTCAATGGGACAGAGTTTTGTTCGTTAGAATTTATTAATTTGCTGTAGCGTTTTGACTATTTTATGTTTGTTCTTAGTTACGAAACACGTTTGGAACAAAATCGTGTACACGTTCGGTGCAAGCGACGCAAGTATGTAATACATATACATCGACATAGAACAGTAATGGACCTGCCTTATAACATTTTGAAAATGAGCCCACTCTGGGTTTCAAATAAACAGAGCTACAATTATCATACACGTTTGATGCTCTACTTACCCGTCGTCTTTATACAGGAACATGTCCTTTTAAGGGTGGCTTTAGTACGTTGAAAACAACAACTTTACTTTTAGCTTCCAGATAAAATGGAGAACCAAAATTATTTTTCGCAAATTTCTACAAGTGATAAAATAAAAATTGTTGCTTATTACGTCTTAAAGCCGCCTTTATAGGTTATGTTAGTTCCCACCCACCCTATATGAGGGCGATATTTGTGCCGCGTTTCAATTTCAAATTCAATTCACGAGATACAAGTGTAAATCTGTTTTTATATATATTATATATTTCATTTCGGGACTTTATGAGCATATGGCAGTCGTATATCTGGTATGTGGCCGGCCTTACTACACTATGTCGACAACATAGCGCCGCTAGCACCGACGTAAGTATTTAGTAGGGTCTCATCATACGCACCGTGCAGTTGAAGCACTGACTGTGGTAGTTATTGCTGAGCGCCTCCACCCACCTGTCTCCCGCCTCTACGGGGAAACCGCACGCGAAACATTTCGTCGTGAACAGCTCGTTCCAGTCTGAAAGTCATTTATGTATCGCATCATCTAATAAGTAAAATACAAAGATATTAAAGGTCATATAAAAACATGTCTGTGAATCTCAACAGGCACAGGGTTAAACATTAATAAGCTAAAAAACCATTGAATAGTAATTAAAGTAAGTTTCATATAAGTAGCGTAGTCCTAATAACCCTGTGGCGTATTGAAACAGAAAATTGACAACAAATAATACCTTACGTTTACTTCAAAGCGAGAGTGAACTGGTTTTATCTTGGAAACGTCGTAGTTCGAAACATAATGCATTAACATCAGGGAAATTGGGGCCTAGCGTATTAGCTTGAGTTTATGTCATAGATAAAAACTATTATTAGTCTATGCATGACAAGTTTGCATAGTACTTATAGAGCTGACCTTTTTTTTATTTGTTTACCCACACGGTCCCGGAATATGTATTTATTTATCTATTTGTATACCTACATCGTCAAAAAATTACCTGATTCACAGTAAGGCAGACCATCTTCTAGGAAGAAGGGGTTGTTTCCGAACAGCTTGCCGCAGTACACGCACGCGAAGCACTCCGGGTGGAAGTGCTTGCCGATGGCGTTCAGGCAATCCTGGAAAATTACATTCAAACGTATTTTTAAATTATAATTTTTATGACTGACCTATATTCGAGTACTACATGCGACTTTAGGAAAAGGATCTAGACGTCAACCACGATGTATCCGCCCAAGATAACTTTTAATTAAATTTTGCGGGGAAGCTACGACTCTCAGTAATGAAGGTCTCAAGGAGGAAGATAGTTACGTTTTCTATTCTAACTTAAAGTCCAAATATGTTGCCAATATAATATTAATAAGTACAATATAGATATATGTCGGTACTTACGCCTTTAATCTTCGCATGGCACTTATCGCAGGCAGGCGCGATGTATTGTTCGAAGCAGTACTCGCAGTACAGCTGGCCGTTCTCTTCAACGAAGCCGATGTCCTGCAGCGGCCGCCTGCACGTCGCATTCACGCAGATGAAGTGCTCCGGGCACCAGATGCGACCCAGCGCCGTGATGAATGGCCCTCTGGAACGAACGATACTAATATTAGCAAATGGAAAGCAAGCAAGTTGGTTTTGATTTGTATATCTGTACCTATTTACTTGTTAGGGGAACACGCGTGCTTTTAGTAAAAACAGCTACTTTTCACAGAAAAACTTACTCAGAATATAGATTTTGGTTTCAGATAGTTACAGATGCTAATAATACGTTACCTGGTGATAGCCTTGTCACATTTGTGGCATACAGGTGGGTATAGTCCGTCAGCGATGTCTCCCGCAGTGCCCGATGTCATTGTGCTCAGTGGTCTGGCGATGATGTGAGAGTCTCTCCTTCCATCGTCGTTTCTGGTACTTTTCTTTTGTCTTCGCCTCACGACGGTTTCGGTTTCTGCATCATTTTGACTGTCTTTACCGATGTCTTTTGTTATTTTGCTGTCCGTGGTGTCAATGTGGCTCTTCAAGGTATCACCATTCAGTTCTGGTTTTGTCGATTTATAAGTATACAAAGTGTTATCGTGCAAATTAGTTGGCAAATCATTTTTGTGCACATCATCATGAATGGCTGAAGGTTGAATTATTTTTGACAGTTCATTTTGTGATTTTTCGAAATTATTTGTTTTGTTCCATGGTTTGTTATCGTTTAAGCCGATACTTTTGTCCCCAAATTTAGACCCGTTTTCCAAGTGACTGTTTCCGTTTGTTGCATCTCTTTCGAACATTTTTCTTTTGGTCAATGTGTTCGAGTAAATGTTGTCAAATTTAGTATCTGCCTGTTTATTATCATTGTTAGAATTCATGCCATTTAAAAATGAAGACTTCTTTCTGAGGGTGTCAGAATAATAACCCTCAGATTTGTCTTTATTAGAATCGTCACTGCTGGAGTAGCCACTGCCGTTATGTGATTTGTCACCATTATTCAAAGACAGGAAGCTGTTGTTCAGACTTTTGGGAGTGAAGTCGGAAGGCTTCCTCGGCAGAGTAGTGCTCACAGGCTGACCTATCGGCGTACTGCTGTGTACGTTGAAGGTCGGAATGGGTGAATTAGGGATGGGAGGTGGCATCGGAACATTGTTGCCACCCATATTGGCCGGATGATTGCTCATAATAGTTTCTTTAATTTTATCTCCAATGCTTACAATAGATGGATCTGGAGCTTTGTAAATTCTATCAATATTGGCATTAGGAGCGCGCCTCAATGTATTTTCCCGGCTGTTTTCGCCTGATGATAAGTTATCAGAATTGAGAGGATGTTTAGTAACTACGGTGTCTTGTATTTTATCAGCCATCGATTGAATGTGATCAGCTGGTTTAATTTTCCTTTGTATTCCAATTTCATATCCATTGAGTGCCATTTTTGCCATTTTCCTTATTAGTCTTTCTTCCGCAGGACTCTTGAACTCTTGCTTATGTGGGCTGGTCGTCGTCAGT
This sequence comes from Macaria liturata, assembly GCA_964023185.1. Taxonomy (NCBI): domain Eukaryota; kingdom Metazoa; phylum Arthropoda; class Insecta; order Lepidoptera; family Geometridae; genus Macaria; species Macaria liturata. The sequence goes on along the minus strand of OZ026811.1, from coordinate 3,218,532 downwards.
ATGTCGTTAGCTGTTAGATTAAAACGCACATCAACAAACATGTTAATATTAGTCTAATCATTAATAAACATCTACTTACTACAGACCTAACTGTATAAAAAACACACATTACTTTTTCACTCAGTCAAACCATGCAACACACAAACAACAGCAACACCCCGTAGTCACCTAATGTTCCCATTGCAGGAGGCGCACAGAGGCACGCGGGAGCCAGGCACTGCCGCCTTGTTCAGGACGCCGCGACCTCGCTTCGGAGCCGACGACACTCCGAAAGTTTTGCCTCGAGCGGCAGCCCCTACACTCGGACCTGTCGATGGGGTAGGATCACACGCTGGACCTTGGTTAACACCAGAAATCGAAGGCTTTGGTGGATAATCTTCTATTTTTCTACTGGCATTTGCAACATTTTGATTAGTTTGGTTAAAAGATGAACCTTGAGAGGTTGACAAACTCATGACAGGAGGTGGAAAAACTTGTTTAGAATTAATGCTGGAAGGTCGCACGTTACAATCCATTTGTTGGATCTGTTGCTGTTGGTAAGAGTTAGAAGTAGATGAACCCCCTTTTCTTATCTCTATGACCTTGGCAGACTGTGTTCTTTCGTATTCTTCAATTGATTTTCTTGTAGTCTGCACTTGCGTGTTACCGAATTCTGATACGTTTTGAGATTGCATCTGCCGTTGCGCATAGTTCTGTTTATTTAAAGAGTCTTCTTTCACTTGCATATCGCCAGCTCTATAATTTTCGCTCTTGAAACCTGTGTTTGAGAATTTTTGTTCTTTAATTACAGAAGGTTGATCTTGTGCCCAGCTGTTCACTCCTGATGTGTTGTACACCTCTACATTTGTTGGGTGATCGTATTGAGCCAGTTCATGTTCTCGCCGCAGGTTGGACGTCGCTTGGGACAGTAGTGTATGGTGTGGTTGTCTTTGTGGTGTGTTCTCTTTGATGCGGGGTGCTTGAGCTTTCAATGGATTTGGCGGAGGACCTTGAGCTGGAGAGCGAGATCTCAGCTTAGGAGTTGGGGACCGACTGACCTCGGGACTGGATGGTTCAAAGAGATGACTTTCAGGTGCCAAATGTTCAACTGTCACTAAGTTCATTTGATAGTGAGGAATAATTGGTGCAGGTTTGTTAATCATACTAGGAGTAGATGGTCTGCTGCGGATAGGCGATGCTCGCAAGAAAGTTTCATCTGACACTGGTTGGAATGTCATTGAAATAGGCGTATCTTTTTGGCATTGTTTCGGAACCGTGTAAAATGAAGATTGCTGCATTTGTGGTTGTTGTTGCATTGGTTGATATGTAGGTTGCTGGACAGGGGTTTGGATTTGAGGAACTTTATAAGAAGGTACGGGAGCCGCATAAGTCGATTTGGGCTCCTGTGATTGACCTCTGGATTTAGTTGGGGGATTCGAAGATGGAGTGACGGGACGTTGTAAAACAGCAGGAGCATTGCAAAGCTCGGGAGTAATACCCCTTTGCGATGGTAGCATTTCAAAATGTTTTTGATATGGAGGAATACTGTCTGGTTTATGCAGACCTGATTTAGATCTAGCAGAAGTAGAAGAGAAAGTCTCTTTTTGATCTAATTGTTCGAAATAATTTTGAGCCGTTTTTACAGCTGAGTATCCTTGTTTACTCATGCTGCTGGATGACATAGCAGATTGCATAATAACTGATTCTGTTACAGAAGTTTCTTGTTTCGAACTTGTATGTTTAGCAAAACTACTTTTCATTTCGTTGGAAATAGGAGGGAAACTAGCGAGTTTGCAGAAATCCTCCGGCTGTGGAGGAGGAAACACTTGTTTAGCTACTGGCTTAAAAGCTGAAGAGTCGGTTGACGATTGGAACGAATTATTTTGCATTGAAGAAAATTCGGACTTGTCTTGTTTAGACATCTGTGTAGTTTGAGTAGCAATCGGTCTGATAATTTCGGAAGAAGTTGACTGCAGCTGTAATGTCGATGTAGAGGAGGATGTGGTGGTAGATGTGTAGTGGCTGGCTTGGTACGGCGCATTCAAAGGCATTGGACTAAACGGTCGTTCAGGGGCTATAGTGAGCGCATCTTTGAGCGAGCCTCGTTCTATAGGCGCTGGAATCGTAGCCGTAGGAGTAAATGGCCGATCAGGAGCAGTAGTTAAAGCATCAATCATCGGTGAACCAGTCATTTGGCGTTGTGCGTTCTTCGGTTCAATGTTAATTTTAAAATCTGGCGGTATGTATGGAGCTGTTTGCTGTGGCATTGGTATTGGCTCTGCAGGTTTCTCAGGGGGATTATATTGTTTGATAGGTGGAATCGGTGAAATCGGTCTTTTAGGTTGCTGTGTAAACATGGGGCTTTGTGGTGTCGGTAATGGTGCAGAAACAGGCACAGGAGCTTCAGTCAGAGGTGGCTGGTTGATATTTTCCTTGTACTCTGGTTGATTTATTACAGGTTCTACATAATCTGTGTTGGTAGACATGATTTGTGGTTGTTGTGGAGACGGTAGAGGTGAGTATGGTCGATCTGGTGCAGTAGTCAAAGCGTCAATCATAGAGTGCTCTTTGAATTGGCTAAAATCAACTTTAGATGTAGCAGAAGCATCGAAGTTCTGTTTTTCGACAGAATTTTCTATTATCGGGTTATTATTATAATTGGTCGTCATTGATTGTGTATTTTCACAAATCATATTAGCGGATGAAACATTGGTCTCCGTTTTCTGATTATTTTCCGTTATTTGTTGAGTTTGTTGTACGATGTTGTTATTCGTCACGTCGGCTAATACGGCATCTTTAAGTGTCACCTGAGCTTGTTCTTCTTTACGATCTTGATTTGTACTGCCGGATTCGTTGATGTTTACATTTTGAATATTTGTGTCTGTTGATAATTGTTGTTCCGATACATTTTCTGAATATTTGATTTCATTTGACTGTGTTGCTTCTGCCTTTAGAGCGTTTTCAGTTTTGATAGGGTTGCCAGATATCTGTTGGACAAATGGAGCAGAGCCAGATTGATAAACTGTCATGCATTGACTAGCTGAGGATGATTCCTGGGAAAATGATTGAACAGTGCAGCTAGTCGTTTCTTGAACCATTTGGGATTGATGACTTTGCATGATAGATGAAGATTCAGATTTAGTCTCTGTTTTAGATGAAGAAGCTGCCATGGATGATAATGCGCTGGACGTACTTGACATGTTGGTAGAAATCTCTTTCTGTTCTTGTGAAGTTGAAACCTGCTTTGTAGATTGTTGCACACTGGCAGCAGATGCCGTGCCACCATTGTTCATGCAGTTTACAATCTCCGGTACAGATATTGTTGGTATCGGACTGATCTCGCGCTTCGCCGGGTCATCTTCGAGGGGGTTCGGAGGGGGCCACACGATGCTTTTAACGTTTTGTGCTGTTAGTGAGTTATATCAATCGGCAGGTTACGAGTCGGGCGGAGGAAAAAAATAGATGAAAAGAAAAGTATTAGTTATTTTGAAGAAAGCCGCATAGTGCATTTGTATAACTAACAGCGATAAAATATTTAATGAAGCGAGAATGTTATCTGTCGGCCGATACTGTCGTCGCGTTGCATGAGACATCGCTCGGCGGTCGGCCGGTGCCAGGACGTGGGTTATTTTAATGTTGCGAGTGACATTGGCTGCCGTGGCATCACACTGTGACGTAACATTATGTACATAACTCTGTAAATAAATATAGCTGATACAAGCCGAGCTGCGCTAATCTCTAACACCTATTTATAAATTACCTTTTAAAAACGAAACTGGCGCCTCTGTTGAAAATAAACACATATCAATACCAATTTCCGATTTTGATTGCTGAAATAAGTTCGGTTTTCAGATCTTTTCAAATAATACTGTGTAGGTTTTATCTATAGGTTTAAATTTAATCCATTCATACTGTTTCTATCTGGGACACATTCACACTCTAAATGCCTTATAATAAAATATACTTTCTTACTCCAGGTTCAGCGCAACATTAAATGAATGAGGTATATTCGTTAGCTTTGTTTGCTATACTTTGTTGTTGTTATATTTTATATAGCAAAGGTAACTCGCTTACTCGGGGCGAAGGGCGCGGCTGGGGCCGGCGCTGGTGGGGCGTAGCTTGTTGGGGCCGGGGCTGGTGGGGCGTAGCTTGTTGGGGCCAGGGCCGGTGGAGCGTAGCTAGTTGGGGCCGGCGCGGGTGGTGCGTAGCTGGTTGGGGCCGGGGCCGGCGCAGTCACGGGCCGCGCGGGCGACATCGGCGCCGAGCGCGGAGACAGCGACGGAGAGTAAGCAGACCCGATGGATGAACCGAACGGCTTTGGGCCCGACAGGTTGCTGTTGGGCTGCGTATTAAAAACAAAGGTAACATTATATAAAAGTGAAAGTTTTGATATGGATTATTTTATATAACATTTACGGCGAAATTTATCAATTGAGTTTTAAAATGGAAGTAGTACCTACCTATATGGTCCCGAGAGTGACATAGACTATATTTTATTTCGATAACACGCGGAGAAACAAGAGAGAACATTCATCGCGTTGTTTCACGAAAGCTCATAATAATCAACAATCATTTGATAACTGATAACTCATTTTTTTAAAGTACCTATCAAGATTTTCAATTTATTAGTGTTGTAATGTTACTTACGCTGAATAGAGACGAGGAGCCGTTGGAGTAGTTGTTAGTGGCGAGCGGCGGGAGAGGCGTCGAGTACGTGTTGCTCGGGATGCGACCACCGCTGAAACAAGCCAAGGAAAATTTAGATAAGGATAATCTACAAGTACAGCCAATGAAAGAGCTGGAGATACCTATAAATGTTGCAACGCACCAAGCATCAGAACGCAACAAATGGCGACAACTAGTACACAAGATCCAAAGGAGTCACGATCCTCAGCAGTGAGGGATACGACTAAAGAGAGATACAGCTAATGTAATTTGAATCAAAACAATAAAATAACATAGGTAAATAACTTTGCCTAACGACTTTTGGAATAGGTAATGGTATGTGGTAGCTACTAAGGTATAACGAAGAATTTGAATGTTGTTCCTCTTTTACACCACAACGGCGCAATGAATCATCATGGTATTTGAAATAGGGTCATTAAAGGGATAGTAAGTAACTAAGTATAGGGCGTCAAGAGTAACATAGCCTACTTTTCATCCCGATACAACACGGAAATATCCTTATCTTGGAATAAATGGAGCTGGATGGATGATTAAGGCTACATGACGTAATTTGAAATGTAATGAATAGTTTAAGTATGTCAAATGCGTATACATTATGTATGTATGCGTTGATTAATTTAACCATAGCTTTGTTGTAGTTATGTCAAGTGTGTTGAATTTATCACGCGCTGAGTGCAAGAATGGTGGACCCCAAACTAGGCATAAGCCTGTATCTTGGGCATCCTTACATTTGTTTTTCTAATAACTGATGATCGCGCTTTCATGTAGGTACCTACTACATGTTTTTTAAAAATAGGTACATAATGTGAGTAGTATTTAAAATTTAGTTTTAAGAGAGGCAATGTAGAATGCTGAATTAAAACAAATTTTAAGATCATCTTTGTATTAGTTTTCCGAAACATGTCGAGCTAATTATAGCGACAATTTATTGACGTAAGTGCTAGCCGGTTATTACAACTAAATTTAATCGTGCCTTACGGGAACTATAATGCAGTCATCTTTGTATAAACCATATTTTTAGCTAATAAATAAGATTTGATTTATTTAGTCAAATATGGTGGTACTCACGGTGGCACGGTGACGGGCTCCAAGTGGGGCGCGGGCGGGTTCTGGCGCGCCACCAGCTTGGCGTGGATGTCGCAGTACAGCTTGCCGTTCAGGTTGTAGTAGCCCTGGTTCTTCAGCGAGGAGCCGCACGTGGAGCACTTGAAGCACTCCACGTGGAGGTTCTTGTCCTTTATACGCACGAACACGCCGCTGGAGATACGACAAATGTTTATAGATTATAGCAATAGATATTATTTCTGTTTGCAAATTAACACAAGTCGTATTCGTTAAATGCTGTATTTAACACGTGACGTGTATTTGTAAATGAGTCACAACTATATTTACACGTTGTATTGTATGTATATGAATAAAGTTTACTTACGTCTAAGTTCTAATCATGCTTACCGAATAACTCGTGCATATTCGTCCCTTCTGTCAGGCAAACAATTACCGTGCTCATCTAATGAACAGCGAAGTAAACACATGCTCAGTGATTATAAAGTACAGTATACATTTGCGTGTCTAATATAAGTATGTACGGTCATTCCGCTGAACTACAACAGATACTGATACGATGAAGATGAATGAAAATACGAAGTTAATAATGAAATGCTTAGTTTACAAATATCGCTCTAAAGTATCGGAGTTATTTGAAAGGAATGTATTCAATGCAGAATTAAATTAATACTGAGCGATATTTGCACAGTTTTGCGCTTCTCTCCGGGAGACATCGATATTTACAAGCCACCGGAGAGAATCGCAGAGAAAAGAACATCGAGACAAGTTTTATCTACCACAAGATAGTTTCGGGCACAGGTCGACACGGTCGCAAACACGTCTAGGCATTCCGGCAG
>OZ026811.1:3028741-3211766 GCA_964023185.1 Macaria liturata | reverse complement strand
TGCTTAGTGCCTACACAGTACCTATGGACACTTGCATATTCAGATTCAGATATTTATTCATAACAAACAGCAGTTACATGTCAATACTTTAAAAAAATAAATCAATTATCACATATTTAGTCATAATCAAAGCTTAACTTAACTTGTGCATATGAACTTCGATGTTGGTTAGAGACAAAAGTGTCTTAGAGAAAGTAAATTAAAATAAAATTATATCATCAAAATAGAGTTGCTCATGGTATCTTTCATGTAAACTTTAATGGTGCTGTATAGAGACACAAAACGTTGCAAAGAAAGAAAGCCATTGACTCTTTTATATACATCAATGTATCTAGAGTCGATTTAAAGGAAAAAAAGAACTTAAAATTATATCATCAAATTAAACTCGCAAAGCAACTAAAAAATATAAGAACTCTTCGAAATACTAATAGGTATAAACTACGAAGAAAAGCTTTCATTAAACATGCAATTAAAATAAAAACTAAAATAATTCTTACAAATAGGACTTATTCTAGACTACATAAAGCATCAAAAAAAAACATTAAATAGATACTAGTGCATAGTTTTACTTCAAATAATGTTAAGTATGAAATTCAATAAGCGCATGCATTTTTTTGCGAACCAGCAACTCAATCTTAAGTTAGTTACAATAATTTGAGTTCTTATCAAATAAATAAAATAAAACTTTCGGACTTACCAGATCTTGAAAAACGCGTTTGTGTTTATCAAAGTTATGGGCCTTCCACTAATTCTAACACCATAATTGCATCTACAATTCTACAACGACTAACTAAAACAGGTATCTATTCGCTAACTTACCTTTAATAGCCAACATATGCGTATACTTTGATTTTATAAGCATATTATGTACTTAATACATCTAAGTATTTAATGAATTATCGTAAACTGTTCATATTTAAACTTATTTCTATTTAATCACTACTTATTTACTTATGTGTACGTCAAATAATACGTAATTAATAATTTATTATGAGTATAACTAAACTTATAAACATAATACTATTTCAAAAGGAAACTCGGTTAATAAATAATTCTATAGAGATTCGGTTTGAATCAGTACAAGTTTATAAAATTGCAATTTAATGACTCAGTTTGATTTGTAGTAGTAACAAAATATTTTTTAGGAAAGTTTCCCGTTGTAATAAAATTAAAATCAGTTTGGGAGTGGCAAAATTTTATGAGAGTTAGTTGCTATATCAAACTGCGCAGGTAAAGTAGAACCAGTCGCTTTAATTCGTAGATATTTACTGCAAAAGCGGTTTGCACAAACTTCTGACGGCTCAAATAACTTGCACGGAGTCTATGTATGCTACACCAATTTACCCCTTTTTTATTGATCAATATCGATTTATCGATAACTAAACAGCTTGCTTACTTTAACAAAGTTTTGTCTATATCTTGATAGTTTCAATAAGTGAAAGAGCCAAAACATTGTTTTACTCAAATAGCATAATAATTGTCTGTCAAGGGAGAGTAACTGCAGACACCATTTTCCAAAAAAAACGATCAGTTCAGTTAGGCATCAATACGTCTAAATGTAGTTTGTAGTAGATATACATATTTCACGATATAATGTTTAAGTAAGCAGCTGTTTATTTAATCTTTAACTATTATTTAAAAGTAAGGCAGTAATCAGATATACTTATGAATGAAACCAACCGCTAGAATATAAAACGTTATATTCGATCGCTGTCGCACCTCACCCGCGGCGGGCGCCGGGCGCCGGGGGCCCGCCGCCTTGTAATAAACTCTATAAAAATAATTTAGATAATATTCAACTACTCCTCTTCCACCTCGTCGTCTGTCGTGAACTCGCTCTCGTTGCCGCCCTGCGGAAGAAAGTACAACAGTCGGTATAAAATAATATTATAAAACAACAACAATAATATTATACAAGCTCCCTGCGACCATCAAAGAAATGTGTTTTCATTACGAAAGTGTTATTATTCCATAAAATTTGTTTTGAACGATGAAACAATTTGACATTTATGATGTAGGTACCTAATCTTAATTGTTTTTTATAATCTTAATGTTATATGGTATTTGCCCTTATCTCTTAGACCATTTATTTAACATGCCAGCATCGACTCAAGAGGAACTATACTCCAATAGGAAAATGACTGTATTCAATCGCGAAGCTGGAAAAGTTTTCAGCGAAATGGTAATTGCAATTTGTAATTCAACGATCAACTACAGGCAAATTTTTTATTACAAATTTATTCGAGTTCCACAACTGGAATATAGTTAAAACTAACACATGCCTAGTATTACTATTAATCATGATAGTTCAGTGGTCTATTTCATTTCGGGCAAAAGTACGCAAGACGAGAAGACATAGTTTTCTCAGTGAAAGACATCATCTTCTATCCCACGACAAAATGTTATTTTTACATGTTTATGATCGACCGTCTCGTCAGCTGCTAATCCTTGTTTATGTTCTCAGAATTTTGGGATATATTGCACTATTTTTGTATAATCTTTCGCCAGTAAATAGCTTTGCACAAACGCTATAATCAATATATTTTTCTGAGAATTGAATGTGCCTTCTTTCCTCAGCTGGACTATTAAAAAACTTTGGAGAATATTTAAAAACTCCAAAAAAACGTAACCGCCTAATTAGGTTAAAGAAGTTCTGGCATCACAAAATTTACAAACAATAGTAATTAACGCGCTTAAACGTGGCACTAATGACCAAACTTGGTTCTTATCTATTCAACTATTGATTCAGGCGTTTCTTTGCGGATATACTCGAGTACTGTATACACACAGTTAAAATATTTAAACGCGATCGGAAACTGTAGTGATTGCTTCTGCTTGGCGACAGAAAAACAGATAAAGTCTACCTGTCTCCGTATAAGACACCTAGCCTACTAATATATATAAATAATTAGCAACATTTTTACACTTAACCGTGTAAAAAAATTTAATAAGGCATTTTCGACCTTTGGCTTACTGAACGAAGCACGCAACCATAGCAATAACATAATGTTGTTTTGTTAAACCATACACTAGCATTCTACTTTTTTGCTCTGTATCGGTAATGTCAATTAATTATTAATGTTTTATTCTGTCTGTGCAAAGAGCCGTGGTATATATTTCTAGTGGATTTAAGAAAACACAGTTTCCGGTAAAGCGTTTGGGACACTTTACCGTCCGTACAATAAACATAGAAAGTAGTTATCATCATATCGAATAAGAGTGGCCAACTCAGGTGTCGAGAGTTTATCTAGCCGCTCTAAGCGTCTCTGTCACCGTCTGCCGCAATAGAACAGCCGGGACCTACAATTTAACGTGTCATCCGATCCACGGAGGCGCCCAAAATTTAATGCCACTTTTTGGTCAGGAATCCAAGGAGTGATCGCGGCGACAATGAAAGTAGTTATAACATACCTGTTCGTTGTTATCAGACTCGGAGTCGGAGAGGTCCCACTGCGGGTGCTCGGCCGGCACGGCGGCCGCCTCCTTCACGTCCAGCTTCATGTCCTGCTGCTGGTCCATGCCGATGTACGAGTCTACCGACAGGGAATAACAGAATAGTTAGTAAGGGGAAAATATAAGACTAGACCACAAAGACAAACACACTACAAAAGAATAGCTATTTTAATGCATTAAATATTAAAAAAATACTAACTAAATAAACATTGCTCTTTCAAATTTCTTTATGGAAACAATTTTATACACGAATAATCGATTTTAAATTTGCACTGCTCTCTTAGTTGAACATTTCTACCATTCCGCAATTCATGATGAAAATTTAGAGTAAAGACTAACGAAAAACCTTTTGCTCTGTACCTAAATATGTCTAGATCGTATAGCATTATAAATAAATAAATAAATAAAATAAATAAATATTTCAGGACATATCACACAGCGCCATCTAGCCCCATACTAAGCTTACGCTTGTATCATGGGTACTAGATAACGGATATAATACATATATACTTTTCTTTTCTAAATACATACTTATTATACATAGAAACGACCAGACTCAACACAAGTAATTACAAATTTTAATATTCATAATTACTTGTGTTATGCGGGAATCGAACCCGCACCCCTAGATTAGAAGGCAGAGCCACTACCAACTAAGCTAACGGAGCATTATAATAATCGATTTTAAATTTGCACTGCTCCCTTAGTTGATCATTTCTACCATTCCGCAATTCATGATGAAAATTTAGGGTAAAGACTAACGAAAAACCTTTCCTCTGTTCCTAAATATGTCTACATCGTATAGCATTATCATTTTCACAAAGGATTCTACTAGCATCACCATTTCATATGAATCCTCTTTTGTAGGAAAACCTCTTCAATGAGAAGTACCTGATTTCATAAAAGCATTGCAATGTAATTAAGTTGTACACCAAATAATCATTTCTAACATGAAAGGAAATGTAAGAAACTTTTGCCAGTCAATAAAGACACACTGCACTCGCTCAGACAAAAATAATTTCACGGGTCGTTAAGACAAATCACATGACGTCTTTTCATTGAACTCACTATACTCATATCTAAAAGTAGCGTAAAATGTACGCCACTGACCGCTTACTATCAGACGGGCGGTCTGCTCGTCTGCCAACTTTCATAAATAAAGCCTTGGATTTGTGAGTGGGCGTATGTCGTAAGAATACATACGCGCACCCGCGGGTTTACTAGTTTTACTACTACTATGCTAGTAATGTCCCAAGGTTTGTGTGTTTACGACTGTATGTCAGATGGAAACTGCCTGTGCTTACTCCCACGATTTTAGAGAGAAGTCGTATAAAAGCGTGGGTGTGAATGCGGATTTTGTAGGCGTTGCTGATGTTTTTAGCTCACTGGACGAATCGGTAGTGCGGAGGACTGGTGTGACAGTACTAACATTATTTTTATTGATGTCATTGTTCTTGACTTCCTAGACATAACCTTTTTTTAGAAAAGGACTAAGCAGATGGTTGTCTAATGCTACCATTGTTGCGTTCGTTTACAATTACCGCACCGCAAATTGTATATATACCCGCAGATTTGTCTATTACACAGTTCCAGTCGGCTACAGCCGATAAAGGCGCTAGCGAAAACACACGTCACACGCCTAGGCCTAGTATGGAATGTCTGCGGCTCAAATTTACGTTGGTAATACAACCAGCTGTTCTTGCCAACCCTACAATTGCAAGGAGATCGATTTCAGTAAAACGGACGCCATTATTTAAAATATTTTTTCTTATTTTGTTTTGTATTTAGTGTCAAAGCGTTTCTATTCGCTTCAAATTTTCTCTTCATCAGGCAAACCGAAACATTCGAAATGTTTCAATTTATGGTACAGCGTGAGTTTTATTCAAATCGGTTCAATGGTTCTTAAAACATGGGTATCCACCTAAAAAACCATCAAGTTTGTTGTTTGAAGTCGGTTAAGGAGCAGTCGCAGCGGAAAAGCACTACATATTTCTCCAGAGTTTCAGTTACAATGGATTTCCGCAAAGTAACCCCTGATTCAATATCTTAAGATGGGTATCCTGTATCGACTCATTCTGTGATTTCACGAGAATTTCGTACAGATAATGCATGAAGTCATTTTCATATTTAGGATACAAATAGATTAAGTAATATCATATTCTGTATATACAATAACAAGACACAGATTATTTTGTAATTGCTTAACATACTGCATTATTTTAAATTGTTAATATAATACTAAGTTGAAAACAAGAACCTGCCTCTCTACGACACAGTTTTTTTACTAAAATGTAACATATTGTTTGTTTACAACAATAAAGTTAACTTTATCTTTATTTCAAGTTAAGTCGTAAACCGGTTTCTTCTAGGCAAGCGCGAGATCGTAGATTATAACGTTGCTTAACATCAGGCAAGTTGTAGTCAAGCGTAAGCCTATATCATGAAAAAAAAAATTTAAAATAGAGGTGTTTGTACCGGAGCGCAGGCAGCAGGCGAGCGTGTAGAGGCCGGGCCAGCGCGGCGCCGTGAAGCGCAGCTGCAGCTCGTGCGAGTCCACCAGCGCCGTTACGTGCGCCGGCGCCGTCAGCAGCGTGTGAGACTTGCGGTCGCAGATGTAGCACCACCAGAACTCTTGCTTCTCCTGACAACACCAACAGAACTGGTTTGAGACTAAGAGGTGAGAACTGATACCGTTTTAAGTGTTTGAAGTAGTATACGCAAAGACAAAGTGGTCCTTCGAGCCGGATACGGAATTGCCTACTAATCATTTCTATTTATTTATTTATTGACACCGGGACATGAAAAGGGAGGGATTATTGTCTGAATAGAACGAGATACTAATAAAACTCTCTTGAATATGTCAGTTAAGTAAGTACATAAGGTCATATAAAGGTGACTAACTCTGGTGTCAGAGTATAATTAGATAATTTAGCTAAGGCGATTTTATTTATCCAAGTTTTGTTTAAATTGTAGTGAAATGACTTATGTGTTTTCAACGTGTGAAATTAGGTAAAGGAACAAGCAACTCACCAATGGGAAGTACGGGCAGTGCACGGGATGCGAGCTCTTGGACCTGCCCTCGAGCCGCTCTCGCTTCTGCAGCCTCTTCTGGAACTTGTCCCACTGGTCGTCATCATCATCATCAGCCGCGGACGCGTTGTCGCGCGACTCGTCCTCCGACGCGGAGTTGTTGGAGCCCGCCTCGTCTGAACTGTTCTCGTTCTCGGATTCGTCGCCTATAGAAGGAGATTATATACATTTTTGATTGAAACTAGAATATTTGGAGTATATTCGTCGTAATACGATGTAGAGTATTTAGAATACCTATTTATTTCTTTGGACCTAAAATCAACCAGTTTTGCCATTTACGCCATAAAATAAATAGACGCAGTAGAGTATTTATCGTAGTGTCTCAACCGCCCAAAAAACTTTTAGTTAGTATATCAATACAGGACAGAAAAACATAGAAAGACTCGAAACACGATAACATTTATAAGTCAAAACTTTTCCGCTGTTAAAAACAATGACAATAGATTTTTTATATTAGACAACCAAGCATTTGACCATCAACGATTCACGATACCGTGTTCGAATGCATTGATAAGTCTTTTTTGCCTGTTCTATAATGTAACTGGATCTCAAATTATGTGTAATTCTTAGATTTCAAAAAGTTGTTAAAACTGACCTTCCTCATTCTTCTTTGGTTCTTTAGGTTTCTTAACCTTCTCTCCTTCTTTGACATCATTAACGGGCGGCGCCGCGACCACCGGCGCTGCTTTGACCTGTTTAAAAATTTTATTACCCGTTAAATTGTGTGTCTCGACTGTTTGTATTAGTAAGTCGCTAATACAAACAGTCTACTAGTTAAGCTATGTCAGAGATACGATAATATAGATAATAGTAATAAATAAATGTTTCGAGACATATCACACAGCGCCATCTAACCCCATACTAAGCTTACGCTTGTATCATGGATAACGTATATAATACTTTTCTTACGTAAATACATATGTACATATACACATATACAGCAACAACCAGACGCAATACAAATAATGGCAGGATATAGCCAAATATTTGTGTTTTGCGGGAATCGAACCCGCAACCCTTTGAACTAAAGGCAGACAGTCTACCAACCAGCTACAGGTCAGTTATCAATAAGAAGTTAAAGAAGAAGAAGAACCAGGCAGGCTGTAGTCAAACGTAAGCCTATTTCGTGATTTAAAATAACCTGTTTATTGGCGGCGGGTTTCTTGGTCTTCTTGTTGTGTTGTTTCTTGGTCTGCTGTTTCATCCAGACAGGTCTCTTGACGGTCTCCTTCTTGTCGTTTTTATCGCCGTCCGCTTTTTCTGTGTTCTCACCGGTCTCTTCGCCGTTTTCGTCTCTGAGAAAATTTGTATTAGGTGTTAGATTTATTGACTTGAAATAGTAAATATTACTATATATTTTGAAGACTACCATCAGTTTAGCTACATTGTAATGAAATTAAATCCTACCGGTATTGTTAAAGCGAGAGCGTGTGCGAGAGTGTGTGCATGTTAGTTGTTCCCTCTTAAATTACAAATTAGGGTCTTCAAATCTAAAGTTTATAGGTATCTTCTACGTAAGTATGTAACACTAGGCTGCAGCAATGCTTAACATCAGGCAGGCTGTAGTCAAATGTAAACCTATCCCACGTAAAAAAAATACAACTGAACCGATTTGGATGTAATTTGGTATGGAGATTAGGCCTGGGATTAGCACACACAGGCTACTTTTGACTAGTTAAATTATATTTAACTAACTAAAGTCGAATGATTATTCGTATAAAGCACATGGGGTGTGCCTATGTAAGAAACAATTTACAAATACATATGTAAGTATGTACGTATGTACTTATAACTGCTATGTAACTGAACTCTTTTACTGGCTACAAATAAACGATACCAGTATATAGATAGTATACATATAATATAATAAAGCTGAAGTGGGTCGAAAGTCTGAACATTGAAGATAAATAAAAAATATTGTTTGGAAATACTTAGAATTGATAACAGAACACATTCCAACCATTTATATATTTTTGTCTGATTCTATGTTTATCTGTGTCTCTGTTTGTCTGTTTATTTAAACGCGAAATAATGCGAGCGAAGCCGCGGGCGTCCACTAGTTGATGAATAAATGTCGTAACACTAAAGCACCTGCTTTACGTCATTCATGTTCTATTCTCAGCAAACCACAACCATATCGAATTATGTTTTATTACCAATATGTTGTGAATATGTGTAAATTAGTATACCTATATGTTACGGCTAATACCCGAAGTGCGGCTAAACCTAGTTTTAGCCGGTTAGAACTAGGTGTAGCCACTTAGTCTTGGTTAAACCCCGAATCGAGACATGTTTTGAAAGAAGTTGGCTCCTCCTTGCTTCGCTCGTCGTCGCATGTGCGTGGTAAAGCAACCTAACGAACCTAATCTACCTTCTGTCACAGACAAGTGACTTCGAGTCCAACACTTGCACTACAACAGTACTTGAGACCTAGTTTTACCCGAAAACAATCGGCTCGTACTAGGTTCAACCAAGACTAAGTGGCTACACCTAGTTCTAACCGGCTAAAACTAGGTGTAGCCGCACTTCGGGTATTAGCCGTAACATATACATAGTTATAACCAAATACAAGTTAGTATTGGTAGAAATAAATTGATTTGTTCAGTATTTCATTGAGCTAGTGTAGTTATAAATGTAGTGAACTCTGATGTTGAAAGTTTATCAATCTTGAGCCATTTAATTTATTCAACCTGTCCGTAGCCTCGCCTGCGGCGAAAACAGATGAACAGATAATGTTTTCTCTTTAGAAATACAATACCTAAACATTTCGATTTAACTGTATTCTGTAAATAGGCTTTAACATTTTATGAGTCGTCAATAATTTGATATCACCACTTCGCTTTCTATTCTGTATTTTCTGACAATAATTGCATTCGTTTTTTATCCTTGATATAATACTTTTTTTAAATTTAATAATAATCAAGCAAGTTTACTTTATTTGAATTTTAATTTGTTTCGTATTATTTTTATTCTTGTAATTAGTTGTTTTTTTAATGTGTATATAAATAAATAATGTGACGTTAGAGGTGCGTAGCCACGATCTTAAAAAGTTAACTGTCAGTGTTCCGCCTGGTCCCCGTGGTTCGGTACGTCAATGTCAATGTGAATGACACGTGAGCCGCTTTTCGGAAATATACTCAACCTAACCTATCTACAGTTTTCCTCTCGTTGTGTTTCGGAATATATATCAAGATTAACTGCATCTTTCGGACTTTTCATTGCTTCACAGCACCAACAACCCTTCGTCGGCCTGCAGAGGCCCTACATAGTGTTACACTGGCGCCCAACTCGAGGCGAAATCAGCGCCCTGAGACGAACAAGATATTCGCTGTCGACTCCGACACGTCTGCAACTCTGCAATATGGCCGAGCCAGCACGTCGACGCGAGATAATACAGAGCGATCGCGAAGAAACCACGTCGGATGAAGACGAAGCGATTCGTGGCCGAGATGACACAGTCGTCGATGCCTCCACGCCGGTTCGATCGACGCAACGGGCACGCCGCGTGGAGAACTTTTCCGACACCGACACAGCACGTGCGAGTGCCCGAAGTGCGCCACGCACGTTGGAAGTTCAGTCCACGCCAAACGATATGCTCGCCTTCATGGAAGCTTTCGCGAAGACTCAAGCCGAACTCAACAGAAACCTGATAGAGAGTGTGCTGTCCGGCCCGGCGGCGCCTGGACGCGCTGCAGCTCGACCCAGCAGGGCCAGCAGTGGCCGCTACGGCGACCCGGGACATGGAGGCAATCTGAGTAACTGCACCGCTCGATTTGATGGAGCCGAGCGAGACCCCGAAATACTTGAAACATTCTTAGACACTGTAGAAATATATATGGAGTGTGCAGAGGTGAGCGACGAAGTAGCCGTGCGAGGCCTACCGATGCTCCTGACCGGCGACGCCGCGCTTTGGTGGAGAGGCATCAAGAAGGAAGTCTTAGACTGGCGGGACGCAGTCACCCGACTCCGTGGCATGTATGGGCGCCTCAAACCAGCGTACCGGATCTTTAGGGAAATGTTCGCCCAAGAACATACCAGGGAACAACGCAGCGAGGTGTTCGCGTGCAAAATAAGAGCACTCATAAGCGAGTTACCATATAAATTGTGTGAGCCAGCAAAAATTGACATTGTGTATGGGCTCCTAGACAGGAAGATTAGGAAGCACCTGCAGCGCAGTGTCATCACTTCTCTCGATGAAATGATTGTGAAACTAAGGGACCAGGAGGAATCAATGGCAGAGGTACAAAAAACTGTGAGTAATGTCAGTAAACTTTCTATACAATCCGCTAAGTCATTGACTTCCCAGCCCCCTGCAACAAACAATGTGTCCACTCCTCGTAAGAAATGTTATTATTGCAAAGCATTTGGCCATGAATTGAGTGAATGTAGGAAAAGGCAGGACAAACATAATGTTGCTAATAAACCACACTCTGTGTCAAATGAGCAGTCCTTGCGCTGCTATGGTTGTGGGCAAGTAGGTGTTATTAAATCTAAATGTAACAATTGTAAAGATAGAAAGGTTTCCACCAATAGTATCTCATTTAATACAATTCATTGTAACAATCAATATTCTGAGAAAGTTAACTCCAGTTGTGCTGCGGCAACCTATGATAACACCCCTACACATACTCCAAGTGATAAGTTGCATGTTTTAAATGATTTCATACCCATCAATGAGCGGTCAGTTGAGAAGTTAGGTAAGTATTCAGATAGTGCGACAGCTGAGAGTCCCTATTCTAGTAGCGCGACCACCGAGCGTCCCTATCCTAGTAGCGCGACCACCGAGCGTCCCTATTCTAGTAGCGCGACCACCGAGTGTCCCTATTCTAGTAGCGCGACCACCGAGCGTCCCTATTCTAGTAGCGCGACCACCGAGCGTCCCTATCCTAGTAGCGCGACCACCGAGCGTCCCTATTCTAGTAGCGCGACCACCGAGCGTCCCTATTCTAGTAGCGCGACCACCGAGCGTCCCTATTCTAGTAGCGCGACCCCCGAGCGTCCCTATTTTATGACTGAATGTCCCCATTCTGATAGGACGACTGCTGCAAGTCCCTTTCCTGGACATCAGGACAAATACTTGTCCGAGTCTATGTCATGTTCATACCATAATGTGTGTATTGAATATGATCAACAGTATTCTTGTAATGAAGCACATACTAATGATTCAGAGCCTCGTTGCCCTTCACCTGAAGAGGTAATTAGACCTGACAGAAGCGGTGATCCCATGGTTATAATCAATGTAAAAGGAAGCGATGGGGTTGCCATCCCTGATACTGGAGCTTCACATTGTATGGCTAGTCGGCTGCTCCACCAACATCTATTACAAACCAATACTGGGTTTAAAGAAGAACAGCGTACAATACGTTTAGCTGATGGCTCTGAAAAACCATGTACTGTTTTTAACTTTAGTGTTGATGTCACGTTACAGGGTCATGTAATACCGACCTCTTTTCTCGTGCTCCCCGGGGCGGACACGAGGACTATACTTGGGCGTGACTTTATCAAACAGGCAGGGATGCTGATCAACCTGCCTAAAGGAACTTGGAGTTTCATCGAGGAACCTGGATGTGAGTATGAGTTTGTGAATTCTTATAATTTAACACCTGCGTATAGTGTGGATGTTCTGAGCACAAACAATGAACCTCAGTTATCTCTGAGGGCTGATGAGGGTATGCACCTGATGGATGAACAGCGCGCACAGCTTAACCAGCTGATCACCAGTAAGGTACGCCGCTTTGATCATCAGGGCGAACCTACCAGCTTTATTACTCACCGCATCAATGTTGATGCAAAGCAAGCGCCTATTGCTTCCCCGCCGCATCGCATGTCCCCTGCCAAGATACCTATCTTACAAAGAGAGCTAGAGAAGCTGCTACGCGCTGACGTTATAGAAGAGTGCGAATCGCCTTGGGCGGCTAACGTCGTATTAGTTGCAAAGAAGGACGGTGGTACGCGTCTCTGCATAGATTACCGCGAACTGAATGCTGTTACGGAGCCGGACCGATACCCGCTCCCGCGCATAGATGACGTGCTCCACGCTGCTAAAACGACTAATTTTATGACTACCCTTGATTTGCGAACTGGTTACTTCCAGGCGTCCGTCGCTGAGGAGGACCGTGACAAGACCGCCTTCGTCACGCCACTCGGGACTCACAGATTCAAGCGTATGCCGATGGGGCTACGCAACTCCGGCGCCACTTTCCAACGGTTGATGGACAGATTCAAGTCGAACCTCCAGGGCGTCAACCTCCTCTGCTACCTCGACGACTTGGTAATCTTGTCTGACACTTTCGAGCAGCATTTGATGGATCTGAAAGCCGTATTCGATAGACTCGAGCTCTTCAGTCTCCGGGTCAACCGCGAGAAAAGTTGTTTCGCCAAAGATTCGGTAAAGTTTTTGGGTCACTTGATTGTCCCCGGAGGCATCCAAGCCGATCCTGATAAGACAGCAGCCGTTGACAACATGGCTGTCCCAACGAATATAAGACACTTGAAGTGTTTCCTTCAGACTTCTAGTTGGTTCCGGCGTTTCATCCCCAACTATGCAGAGGTAGCGAGACCGTTGACCTCCCTCTTGAAGAAGGATAGCGTTTGGCGGTGGGCCGCTGAACAACAGTCCGCTTTCGAGCGAATTAAACAACTATTGGTGTCCTCGCCTATACTGAGGCAAGCTGATCACGCTCAGCCGTTTGTACTAAGGACTGACAGTAGTGGATACTGTCTAGGGGCGGTCCTAATGCAAGGAGAGGGTGTAGATGAGCGCCCTATTGAATATGCTAGCCGACTTCTGACTCCCGCCGAGCGCAACTACACGACCACCGAGCGGGAGGCCCTGGCTGTCGTGTGGGCCGTGCTCAAGTTCCGCGGATACATCGATGGCGCTGAGATCATCGTTAAGTCAGACCACCAACCCTTGAGATGGTTGATGAGTGTCAAATCTCCAAGCGGACGATTGACCAGGTGGGCGCTAACTCTTCAGGAGTTTAACCTTCGTATTGAGTACACCCCGGGTAAGTCGAACGTTGTAGCTGACACGCTCTCGCGCCCCGCTTGTGCTGACGAAGCCGATAGCTGTGATCTGTGTAGAGTCGTTGTTGACTTACCCGCCATTACACCTCTTAGTTACAGAGAGCGACAGTTACGAGACCCTGAAGTTCGTAAGATCCTGGAAGACCTGGAAGCAGAGGACGAACCGTTTAGGGGGAGACCCTGGGCGGATCGTGGTTATCTTATATCTGATGGCGTACTTTTCAGGTATAGCCCTGAGCACAACGAAGACGATGACGCCCGTTTGGTAGTGCCTGTGGATGAAAGGGAGAAGATCCTGTCCGACTACCACGACGCTCCCACCGCCGGTCACCTCGGCGTCGAGCGTACTTTACAGCGGATAGCGTCACGCTATTATTGGCCAGGCATGAGGAGTTCTGTGGCCGAAAGGATCAAGGAGTGTGTCTCGTGTCAGAGGTACAAAGCGGACACTCGTAAACCAGCAGGCTTGTTACAGTCTCCGGCACTCACGCAGAGGTTTGAAGTAGTCGCCGTCGATCTGTTTGGACCACTCCCGGTTACCAAGGCTGGCCACCGCTGGATACTCATCGTAGAGGATGTTTGCTCGCGATGGGCAGAGTTATTTGCATTGGAGAACGCTACTAGTTTAGATTGTGCAAAGATTTTGATTGAAGAAGTCTTCTTGAGATACGGCGTTCCCCGCCGTATGCTCAGTGACAACGGAGCTCAATTTATTAGTGAAGTTATGCAGCAGGTATGCAATGTATTCGGCATCGACCAATCGCTGACCCCATACTACCACCCGGAGGCTAACCCAGTGGAGCGCAAGAACCGCGATCTCAAACCGCAGCTTGCCATTTATGTAGGGCAGGACCACACCACTTGGGATACTCAACTAGCCACAATTCGGTTTGCTATGAATTCCGCCGTCTCCCTCAGTACTGGTTATTCACCAGCCATGCTCACATTCGGACGCGAGATTCGAGCGCCCGCGGACGTCGCTCAGGACATGCGCACCATCGTAGAAGGCGATCGGTTCATTGCCAACGTCACGCCATATCTGAAACGTCTAGCGACGGTACTCATTGACGCTAGAGACACCCACGAAAAGACCCAGGAGGCTCGCAAGAGATATGCCGACAGCAAACGCCGACCTGCGCCAGACTATAAAGCTGGTGACCTGGTTTTGTTAAAAACTCACGGTTCGAACGATGCTGGTCCTGGTCAGACCCCGAAATTTATCCCTAGGCGCGACGGTCCGTATAAGGTTAGAGAGGTACTGAGCGATACAACTTATCACTTGGAGCGTGATACGGGTGAAATTTTAGGAAAGTATCACGTGTCACAACTGACACCTTTTGTGGGTGAACTACAACCACCAGTACACCAGAAACGTAGAAGAGGCCGCCCGCGCAAGGTTGCTTCTTGACTTGCTTAATCCTAATGGCCTTGCCTAATTATTTTTCATACTTCAACTTGCACTTTCTTGAATACTTACGTACCTATATTGTTATATCCTATATACACGTATCGTCTCATGCGAAAATTTAAGTAATTTTTCAGTCATAAATTGTAAAGAATGCGAGTTGTTTACTTGCTTGCTTACATTGGCCACTCCAAACGCGAGGACGCATTGTTTGAAGTAGAGGGGGAGTCTGTGACGTTAGAGGTGCGTAGCCACGATCTTAAAAAGTTAACTGTCAGTGTTCCGCCTGGTCCCCGTGGTTCGGTACGTCAATGTCAATGTGAATGACACGTGAGCCGCTTTTCGGAAATATACTCAACCTAACCTATCTACAGTTTTCCTCTCGTTGTGTTTCGGAATATATATCAAGATTAACTGCATCTTTCGGACTTTTCATTGCTTCACAGCACCAACAACCCTTCGTCGGCCTGCAGAGGCCCTACATAGTGTTACAATAAGATTTTATGTTGATGTGAATTGATTGTAATGTGAATTTCAAATATGGGTCCCAGTAGCCCGAAATGTTTTTTTTTTTAATACTAACTTGATAGCCTTCTCCTTGATGGTGGTGTCTCCAAACAGCTCCTTCATGTTGGTTCTCCGGAGGAACACTGTGACGGTCACTATCGCGCCCGCCGTCACTACGGTCGGGTTTTCGTCGTCAATTACTGGAAGTAAAATAAATGGTGATGTTACAACTGTTTTATATGCTCGATCATCTAAGTACTGTTATATACCTACTATAAGTAAGTTTGTATGAGATTGGCCAATTCTGATGTCAAATATTTTCAAACCACTCCAAAGGCTTCTGCTTTTTACTACTTTAATCTATTACTACTTTACTTTTTAGTAAAAAGGAAAAATATGTTTATTTACAATTTGAAAACTTAACCTACACATTACAATGTTCATATTTTAGTTAATTTACAATACAATAGGATTACAGTATTGCAGTATTTACATTAGACCCCAAACTAGGCGTTAGCCTGCATTTTGGTGGTCCAATCACAAAAGAACCTGTTATTCTAAAAGTTGACACTAGTAAAAGACAATAATTTCACTATTCTGATGTATAAATCAATAATAATCACGGCTATGTGTAGTTTAGTTATAGAAATGTTCATCCATAGTAATGATCACTGCACTATGACAGCTGGATACCTAAGCAGTTGGATGTAAATGTCGCGTTTTTTGCTTGGGATGCCTATGCTTATTGTCATATTTTTTTTCTATTTATTATTGACAAGATCTTTGAAGATATAATATAAATAAATTAAAGTACTTACCGTACTTACCAAATAAAACAAAAAATATCTTACCTTCAGTGTTAACTTGGAAATGTATATAGGGCATATTCCCCAGCACCTTCACCAGTTCATCATGCTGCTTATCATTGAGGAACCTCAGCACCTGCCGCCTCTCGTCTCCCGGCAGCTGCGCCAGCTGCAGCAGCGACTTGATGTGCTTCTTCCTGTTGGTGAAGTACTTGAGGTGGTCCTCCGTGATGTACGGGAGCTGCAGGAGAGGGGACTTGTACTCCCACAGACCTTGCACTATCATTGGGGAGAGTTTCATGCAGTTTTCTATCGTCTCGATTGTTGGTAGACGGGGGACTGAAAGAAAGAAGGGTTGGGAAATTAATTATCTTTAAATTCACACACACACAAATTCTTAAATAAATAAATATTCCGGGACACACAATGACATCTAGCCCCACACCCCACACTAAGCAAACGCTTGTGTCGTGGGTACTACATAACAGATATAATACTTATATACTTTTCTTTCGTAAATACATACTTATTATACATAGAAATGAACAGACAAATAATTATATATTTTTTTTAATTCCTAATTACTTGTGACGTGCGGGAATTGAACCCGCATCCTTCGAATAGAAGGCAGAGCCACTACCAAATAAGCTAACAGGCTCACTCTAAATTAAAATACTCACAAACTTCCACACTTATAATATAACAGTAAATATTGCAACAAAGAAGTTCGTGAGTGATTTGTCACACTTAATTAGAACGTAATTGAGTTTGGATATACGTATGTATGTAAATTAAACTCTGGGTTAACACATAATTTCTATTTCCAGGTTTAACACTGGTAACGCCGCGGCTTGCCACTAATATGGGATAGAATCTTGCTTTTAGTTGTTTTAGAACGTAATAAAATAATACTCACTCCTTCTAGCATAAGCGAGAGCTATAAGTTGATTGACGCAGTTGACCATCTCCACAATAAGGTCCGGGCAGCGAGACACAATGTACCGGCGGTCGCTCTCCAGCGTCTCCGGCCGCAGCTTCATACGAGACAGGTGGGCGTGAAGCAACGCGCGAGCTTTGATACTGTACGGACGACACAGGGGTTGTTCCTTGTTCTTTTCACCGAGGTTTGGTAGCTCGCGGAGTAACTGGAATATGAGGTAAATACAGTTTAGCAAGAATGTAACTGGAAAAAGACAAAACAATTCATTGACAAGAGTGTTTATTTACTGAGTTTAGAATTTCAGCATTTTATGTTAATTTTTGTGTCTTTTTATGTTTGTCAATTTATTTACTAAAAGAGTGGTTTTTTATGTGAATAAAAGATACCAGCAGTTGATCAGCAGTGGATAAAACTACACTGACAATACTCAGTCTGGGGATGTAAATGATAAATGTATAAGCTAATATATTATACTCATTACATAGTATATTACTTATAGAATATACTTTTTCAATATTGTGTTTCTTACTACTTAGTAGAGAGATAGATAAATGGAAAATTCATTATTGCAACACATGATATAAATTACAAAGAAAGCAAACAAAAAAACCTATACTAGTGCCTCAAGTGGCGGCCTTATTGCCAAAAGCAATCTCAGTATTCAGTTTTCTTTCTCTTATTATAAAGAAACTACCATATGAATAAATGTAACTTACCATAGGTACTTCCTCATTATCAGTGATTCTTTCAACAATTTCCGAGTTGTGTCTCTTGTCAAACTCACAGGAAGCTGCGAGGATCATCAGAGCTCTTTTCAACGGCATAGAGGGTGTTTTGTGGCAGAAATAAAAGTACATCTGAGTAGTGTCTAGTAGGACTTGTTCCCCTGAATATTTGATAGAACGATACCACCATGTACCAACCTGGAAAATAGATAATAATACTATGTAATGTATTCTTGTTTGAATGGTGCTACCATGTGAGAGTTTCTCATAATCAATTATGACTTGTTAAAAAAGTTATAAAGGGTTCACGGTGCATATTCCAGTATCATATATTTGCATTGGCATTCTGCCATGACACCTATGATTGAGTTAGTACATACATGAATATCAATAGAGCAAATTAGATACTAATCAAATAAATATATAAAAACTAATAATTCATTTATTTATTTCAAGAATCAACTATGATGAAAATAGGAACAATAATCAAAACTCTCTAACTTTATGTGATTTTGAGAAGAGATGGAGCATGAATTAGAATCAGTTACAGTATTCAACAAGAGTATTTTGAATCCTTCATTCAGGTGCAGATTTAATAACTTGCCAAACAATTAAGTCAGTTTATGAACATACATAATAACATTAACATAAAGAACATTATTTATTTTTCTTATAGCTAAACTTATAAGATAACAATTGGTTCTTTTTTTAATTAGAATTAGTGACAAGAAGGCAATTTCTAATAGATGGATAGGTACAAAAGGGTAAATCCTAGTAATATAAATTGGTTCAAATTAGAGTTATTGAGAATAAGGCATTTCTTATATAGGTGGGTCAGTATAAATATGTAAATTGTGGTAAGGGGCCATCCATTAATCACGTGATGTTTTTTTTGGCATTTTTTAACCCTCCCTCCCCTGTGGTGATACATGGTGAGGTTTAAGACTAACCCCCCCTCCCCCCATATATCACGTGTATTTTTAGACCTACAAAGAATCTTAATTTTCTACTTTTATTGAAATTAAATATTACAATAATGCCTAGACGTAAGCGAAAGGTTACAGGACTTGCAGATTGTTTTTGCTTTTCGGTTGAATGTCACGCGTTAGTCGAAAAAATAAATACACGTGATATGTTACTACACCCCCCCTCCCCCCTCGTGATCTTTCGTGACTTTATTATGGACCCCTCCCCCCCCTTTAGAGCCTCACGTGATTAATGGACGGCCCCTAATATATAAATAGTCCACTTACTGCTGTTGGTAAAGCCACCATAAACACTAGAGCATAGAGTCCGAGCACCCATACACTGTTCTCCTTCTCTACAATCCAACTTGGCAAGGCAATACCAAAGCTCATGGCACCGGGACCATCCGGGTTGCCATACTTCTCCCAGTTGCGGCGAGCCTCGTCATCTGTTAGAGCCTAGAATGCATAATCATGATGATTAGATAAAAATAATAATTGTAATTAGCAAGATAAAGAGTCAGATAAGTTAAAATCAAAGCATTTTAAACTGGTGATATCTCAGTATTTGGCCTTAAGTTTATATTTCTTTATATTATAGTAAGTCATTAGGAAAGGATCCTTTTTTTATTCAATCTCTATTAAGCCACCAAGGGTAGAGATTAACTTGATATAACGATATATCCAGAGTTACTAGCTGGTAAGTAATAATGACAATGTTCAGTTCTACAACATACCTGGTAAGCTTTAGTTAATTTCATAAATGCTTTCTCATCTCCAGTTTCCTTATCAGGGTGAAGAATTAGTGATTGTTTGCGGTAAGATTTTTTAATTTCAGCCTGAGTGGCCCCTGGAGGCAGACCCAGGATCTCATATGGATCAAAGTTAGACATCTCATAGTCAAATTGTGATACTTTGTAAGCTAAGAACCCAAGTAGAACCCATCCTCCTATGATTGCAAGCTTTATAAAGAAGTTCTTCACACTTCTGTAGGGCTGAGATTGTTCTATTATTAACTGTTTGTGAACACAGTTTGGACATTGACATCTTTCTGCTGCTTTAGCAGGATCTGCAACAAATATTGGGAAAATTATATATTTAGTAATATATAGAGGAAAGTTAAAAAAATTCCATTGGACACATATTAAATTGGTGTTAATAGGGCCCTGCCTACCTCATTATAATGTACAGCGTGACGCCGAATTACCATCAACGATTATTTTAACGGTATATATTTTTCTATGTCAATAACAAAAGTAGTCCATTTGATTAAGTGAAATGCCAAGATATTTAATTGATATAGATGTCTATACACGATTTATCACGAAAATAGGTGTATATCACAAGAAAACATGATAAATCTTACCTTCTTTTCTTTTTCGTGGCCAGTAATAAAAGGTCGCAGGTACAAGAATTAAAGCAAGGAAGGAGAGTACGAAGTAGAAGAATGTAGAGCCACTCTCATCATATTCAAATTTCTGTCCACCCATTATTAATTTTTAAACCATTTGATTTAGGAAAATCATTACACGCTTCACATGCAAGTTTTGTAGAAGGAAGACGTGTCATTCGTGAACTCGCCCAATCGTCATACTGACGTTGACATTTGATGTTAGTGACAAGGAACACTTATAAATTATTAGGGACGTGGTAAAAATAGTTCTGAAATAAAAAAATCGAGTTTTACATGTGGATGCATAATAACTCCCCACTTTGTTCATTCATTAGGTTATCTGTAAAAGAAACAAACGTTTTATCGATGTCAATATCACTGTCAATATTTTGGCAATCACGTCAAACGATGTGCTCGAATAAAATTGAAAAATAAATTGGCGATGTACCTAAAATGAAAATATAAAAAGTGCTTGTAAATCGGTATTATTAATGAACACGATAGATAATAGAGTTTTTTTCCCTCTGCATATCACACAAACAGGTATATAATCTTTAGACAGAACACTACGTTAACTACGGCAATATTTTTGGCTGTTGCGTAAAAACTGTATATATTTTTCAGATGTCTGCCAGGACAATAGCGAGCGCTACGGTTAGGGCCGTTAAGAAACGAGTGTTGCCTTCTCGAGCAGCTCTCGTTTTGACCCCATCAGCTGTTCTGAAAGTAAAGGAACTAATGGCGAAAGAAGAGGCTAAAGGATTTGTTGGCTTGAAAGTGGGAGTCAGGCAGAGAGGCTGCAATGGTTTGTCTTATACTCTGGACTACGCCAAAACTAAAGACAAACTGGATGAAGAAGTTAAACAGGATGGAGTGATGATAATAATTGATAGAAAAGCTCAGTTGACACTATTAGGTATGTATGATGTTCTTATAATCAATTATGGCTTTTAAAAAAAGTTATAACGGGTACAAGGTGCATATTCCAGTATCACATTTTTGCATTGGCATTCTGCCATGACACCTATTAGCAAATTAGATTCTAATCAAATAAAAATATGATTATTGAACATATCACATGGTGCTATGTGATATGTCCTGAAATATTACTTATATTAAATATGCTTTTTACGAAAAATCAAGCTCCACTAGAGTAAATTAAACAAATTTTCTATAAAAAATATATAGTTGCAACTTAAGTTGCACATTAAATATCTTTATTCAATGTTTATTATATGTAGTGTCTTGGCCAGATGGAACAGCAACCTGAGGAAGGTGGCTGGGATGCACTGGGTGTGTAAAGCAGGAGACCGTGCAGTGTGGCAATCATTGGGAGAGGCCTACGTTCAACAGTGGATGAATATAAGATAGGATGATGATGATGAATTCTCCATATAAAGGGGGCCTCCCTTTGTATACTCAGCAGTGAGATTCTAAGGCCTGTGGATGATGATGATGATGAATAAAGAATCTGAAATTTACATAAAATTGTAATACTGTAAATCTTAAAAGAAATTAAGCACTAATAACACCAATAACACTTTAGTTAAACTGTCTAACTTCTCTTATAAGTTAAAATGAGCTTTGGTATACATATATTGTGTGTGAAAACTAAACTTCTGCTAACTGAGCTTCTGTTTTATATAATGTTATGACATATTCTTTACAGGAACTGAAATGGACTTTGTAGAAGACAAATTATCTGCAGAGTTTGTATTCAACAATCCAAACATAAAAGGAACATGTGGTTGTGGCGAATCTTTTAGCATATAAAATTATTCGGTCAACTAGTTTTAGTTAATTTGCAAACTGTGTTATATACAGTAGAATCTCTTTGTCATGACACTCAAAGGGCAGGACATTTTGTGTTGTTATAACCAGGTGACATGCAAAAGAACTAAAAGAAACAGGCTTTTTTGTTAGAAACTGTATGTCATTGTATGCTAAGTTGTACTGAAGAGACTCTACTGTATTATTGTTTTATTGGAACACTTAGGTCTGAAACAGACAGTTTCCTGATTTTGTTGACGCAGAAAATGTAGAGATTTAGTGTAAATTATGTTAGATGATCTATATTATTTGTAAAATATTAGACTTAGGTAAATTAGCTTCAATGGGTGGCTTAAAACTATATTTTGTTAAAATAAAACACTTGTAAAACAAAATAAACCTACTTTTATTTTCCACAGTCAGATTTAATGCAAAAATATTTGTATTTATCCTTTTAATTTAAGTGATTTTCTGAAATTAATATGTATACACAGAAAGATAAAAAATAAAAGAGAAAATAGGTAGGTAACTATAATTATCCTAAAAGCTAATCTAATTAATAAAATAGTAATCTAAAATTTCACTGCCTGTAGGGTACTAGTAATAAGTTTATTGTACAACAAGTGTATTGTTAGTAGTTTTATTCTCCTTGGAAAACGTAGTAATAAAATTTAAAATTACCTACATTGTTTTCCAACTTTTCCAAGTTCTTGTTGGGCCCCGAAATCCGAGTGATAATATTGAGGTCATTTTGTATGGTAGAAAAATAATGAGTGTGTACTGGCAAGACTTGACAGCGTATCATGAAAAAATATCCTGCTTTATCTCTTTCTCACAAATAGCGATATCTCGTTCTCTCCAAAGTAAGATGGAGGTTTTGCTGTGAAATTAGTTGCAAAGTCTATTTTCTTTGTTTACGTGTCGAATGTATCGGGCGATCCAACGCAAGCGTTTAAAAAGATTGGTATTTTAGAAGTATATGGAATCTAATATAAGAAACATTTTAATTCAAAGATATACGTGTAATCATTGTACGAAATGAATAACGGAGAAATCGGGGGCTCTAGGGGCCGCGGACGTGGTTGGCAGCAGCCCGAAAACCAGCCACGGGAGCTTCGTCGGCCCCGAATCGTCACCGAGGATTCGAAAGGTAACATCGCAACATTGATGCGCTAGCCTGAATAACACTTTCACAGGCCGATTCCATCGCGACGCCAAGTGACGTCGTCATACCTCGCCTGCTAACTGCGTCTTCATAATTACAATAGTTCGGGTGAAAGTAAGGATTTCATTTTCTAATGACGTCGCCACGCTGCAGTTTGACAAACTCAGTCGTCCATTATAGCAATGCCGTTTTTTTCGGTAAGTGGCTTGTGAATTTATTTTCTAGCCAAACGCGATCACTGGTGTTTGACTGATCATTTTATTTTTAGTTGAGGCGCCGAAGTCCAACCTGTCAGCCGAGGCGAAGGAGTGGTATCCCCCCAACTACAACCCGCAGGCGGTGCCTGCGTACAACCCGGAGCCCGCCCAGTACAGGCCTCACCGGTTCTCGGTGCAAGACCGCCTCCGCCAGGCCCAGGACCAGAACCCTTACAGCTTAAATGAGATGTCATACTCACTCGAAGAAGCTGAGAATATGGACTTGAGGGTATGAAGTTTCTCTAAATATTTTTATTCATACACAATATGATTCTAACTAATAAATTGTCATACACTGTTAGTGCGACCTACAGACCACATCTTTACAATTGAAATATGCAACTTCCTTGTTTACATTGACATAAACTGAATGAATGTTATTTTCCGCAGGAAAACATTGCAAACCTGATAACTGTGATGTGTGAGATAACTTTTGACCCGGGTAAGTTTGACACCCTGTGTGGCCCCCTGGTGGACTCCTTCGCCGCCTGCCTGCATGACATCAGCCAGACCAGGCCCTTGGTTGAAGCCATTGTTAATCAGGTAAAATATGTTCTTACAATTTTTTTGAATGAACTACTTTCACATTCTTATAACTGAATCTAATTATCAACATTTCAATTTCCTTAAACACAAAGCAAAAATCCTTATTTCCTCACTACAATATTCTACTTCACTATAATATAATAGCCACTAAGTAATTTACAATGATTATGAAGCTCTATTTTGCATCATTGGTTTTGGGCAAACAGTAATTTGTGATTCAAATGTAGGAAATTAAATATTAAAATATTCCAATAATAAAGTTGAATCTTCAAACATTTTATATAACCTGTTCAGTGGTAGTGTATGGTGTTATTAATAAGTTTAAGTAAATCAGATTCTTTTCAAGTTTTATAGCCACAAACATTAAGGTTCAATGATGAGCATTGGAAAATGAATATAATATAGAGAGGGATTATTGAACTTTTATTAATGAGGGCAAATTCAATTCAGCTAAAGTTGTCTGTAAATTAGAGCCAAACAGTTGGCACACAAGCCCTAATATATTTCAAAATCATTTATCAAACAGTTTCGTAAGTAAACTATGTAAAAAACATATCATAAATATATGTCATATCATAAACCATACTTTAAAATTTTTTTACTTACCACAAATTGGAAGTGTCAAAACTGTTCACATTAACTAAACAAATCATGTAAGGCACTTATTCCTAGTGCAGGACCTACAGGTACCTCAATACAATCTAAAAAATTGTTAACAATTAAGACAAAGTCAAGTTTGTAATCTGTTTTATAAATAAATTTATTTGTAGTTCTTTATGCTCATATAATCTGTGTCAGTCCATTGGTGAGGCCAACTTCCGCTACAATGGTGCCCGGCTGTGCTCCATGTACGACTCGGTGGCGCCCCCCGAGGAGTCCACGTTCCGCGCGTGCCTGCTGGAGCGCTGCTCCGTGGAGGAGAACAAGATCATCTCCGGGATAGAGACCTCGGATGAGAACATGCGCGGCTTCGCCATGTTCCTGGCTGAGATCTACACGCAGCTTGAGGATAATCAGGTGAGGAGTTTGACTCACTTTTTAGCTTTGTGTGGAGTATATACATATTACATACATACTACATACTCAGTAACGGAGTGGTTCATAACTGGAACAGGTTGCCAAAAAAGGTGGTCAGTGCAACATCTGTAAAAAACTTTAGGAACCGGCTTGATGACTGGTTACAGAAAACCAAAAAATCTCTTGTTAACTTGTGATCATTGCACCAGTGGACTGTATAAATTTGAACTTTGTGTGGACTACATAAAACAATTTTGACACAGTGTGATATGGGCACATCAGGAAGTTGCTGCTTACCCGTTAATCAAATAAATAAATAAATGTTTTTTTTAGTCACATTGTTATTATACATGGTAAGGTGACGGCTGAATTCTGCACTATTAGTACTGAGATCAAGTGCGACAGGGATATAAGATTTGATATGACATGTATATTTTATGTTTCATTAATAAATAATAATAAATAAATATTCACACAGCATTAAAATATAGATCTGTGTTATAGTAATGTGTAGTTAGCAATATGTATTCTGCAGAAAAAGACTAAATTGTTTAAAAAAAATAGAGAGTTTGTCACCTTCAGTAGTCTTTAAATCTAAATCTTCTTGTTCAGGTAAATCACAGCAACATGTAATTATAATAATTTATGTGGTCAGTAAGAGATACACAAATAATATACAATAGGTATATAAGAATATTGAATCTGTGTCATAAACAGGATAAATAACCAAGTAAAATTTTAAAAAATCCTAATGCATTTTCAATGTCTTTTCCTTATAATTAATAAGCTTACATTTGCACACCTGATTAGTCTAAGATATTTTTTTAACAAGGAATGGGTTGGCACTTGACCATATTTCACTATTCTAGAAGAAACTTATTTACTCTAGTTTTGAACATCTCTGG
Source organism: Macaria liturata (assembly GCA_964023185.1). Taxonomy (NCBI): domain Eukaryota; kingdom Metazoa; phylum Arthropoda; class Insecta; order Lepidoptera; family Geometridae; genus Macaria; species Macaria liturata. Next base: position 3,185,793 of record OZ026811.1, on the reverse strand, counting down.
ATTATTATTATCTCCATATTAATATTATATTAAGTGTTGTAGGAATCCCGAATTGTACATAGATTCATAGCTTATAATATAGACATATAATAATTGATTAGTAAAATATCATTGATTGTGTTATAGTTATAAAGTTGTTTGTTTGATCCAGGGTGGCAGGCTGAGGTCCCTGGGAGAGTCCCTGTGGAAGGTGTTTGTACATCTCCTGGACACCGACAAGGAGGCCAATATAAAGGCTGTGTGCCAACTTCTTAAGGTGAGTCGTTGGCATAAACTGACACAATATTGTCTCAGTTTTTTTTCTCTGTTCTTAAGCTTTTGTACTAACAGGGAAGGGATTTACTGAGAACCACTACCTCCTTATCCTGGAGTCGTATTCCTTATTCCTGAGGGTTGTGACTACCCCACAGTATTGATTTAATAGGGAAGTTTTCCCTAAGTACATGGTGGTATTTGGTTTTGTTTGATTAATCTAGCTTTAATATATATATATATATATATAGCTTTAATGTAAGTATACCAGAAAACCAAAATACAAAATTACAATAATTTACAGAAATATTAGTTAACCTAGGTACATTGGGTGGCGTATTTATGCGTGTTTTTAAAGGAAATCAGGTTAAATTGTAGGTCTCGGCTGTTCGTCATAGTATGTCAGTCGTTAAGCCATGAGCCAGAGGCCCTTAGGGCGGCTTGATTTACTCTCGACACGAGAGTTGGCCACTCTCATTTGATAAGAAGAAGAAAGAAATCAGGTAGCCAATTGACTGCAATAATTACAGTAAAGTGGGAGTATGGTTGCAAATTCAACTACAGTTGACAACATGAAAAAGTTATGAACACACATTTTTTTATTTATGACTTTTGGTGTTATGTCACTCATTTGTTGCCAACACTCTCTAAAATTTACAACAGTTCTTTACTATCTGTAAATTACAACCTGAGTTACAGTAGATATGTTATTCTTTTTATCAACATATTTTTGATTAGGGACCAATATATCATTAATAAATAATCACTAGTATCACGCTGTTATGCTTTGTTGTGTACTTTATCTCTTGCTAAGCTAATGAACTAAAAAACAAACCAGCTTATTTTGGAGATCAATGCCCTGATTACGAGTTCAATGTTTTTATTCTAAACTCTTTGTGCAAAAACCAAACATTTTACTCAAACCTTTCATTCACCACAAATAAGTAAACAACATGAAAATAGTGGAATGGAATTTAAAATATGTATGTATTTCTAAAGTGACTGAACTCTTGGTATTTTTAAGTGCTTAGTGTTTAGCTAATAATACTTTTACGACTCAATTAGCATACCTAAAGGCAAACAAACTCTGACAAAACAGAGAATGATGTAAACAAAAGTTGAGGCCATCCTAAATTATCCCGTTATTTGGCTCTAAAATACTTGTCATCTTGTAACAACAACAATAATATGAAGCAACAAAACAAACAACAAGTCGCGCGTCTAATAAAATACTTAACACGCGATGCTCCCGTTGACTCCAGTCAGGTACCTAGCACCTTTACCAACTTACCAATATAAAACTTAAACTTTTATTGGAAAATGAGCGAAGTAATCACGACCGGCAGGATTCGAACCTGCGTATTTCCGATCACCGTCCGGAACGCCTTAACCAACTAGGCTACAGTCTACTAACTGCCAGGCGCGAAAATCCACACTCATTTCCATACACTTCAGACTGAGCGGCTCATTTTTCCAATAAAAGTTTAATTTAAAACAACCATAGTGCAGGTTTAGCACTTAATAAATTAACTCATAATATAAAACTTATCAATCATTCTCTCTTCAGTAAACATTGTTTTGTCTCTTTCACTAATAGTCAATACTTTATAAGTTAAAGAGTTTAAAGTATAAAACACTATTCAACTGATCATTTTTTAAGTGATGAAGACACAAACATAACATACCCAGTTACAGGTTGATAAACTAGCTACGTTCTATCTGCAGTGCGAATTCAAGTATTTACTTCGTTGTGTGTTTCAAGTGAAATAAAAAACCTTCAATGTAAACATCATCATCACAAATTTAAGGGCAAGGCCCTTGTCTGTGGAGCTTACGCCATCATTCCCGATCTTCTGCCAATTCCTTGCTTCCTTATACGACATGACACCCGCTTTTTCTTTTACTTGGTCCATGTATGACCTTCTCGGCCTTCATCTTCCTCTTCAGGCTTCCAATTTTCCTTTAATGCTGCTTTTCATAAATTCGTCATGTCGTATAAGGTGGCCAACCATCTTCCCTCTTCTATTTTCAATTGTCGCCATTATTGTACAGTCTTCTTGGACCATGCTCAGCACTTCTTCATTGGTCTTTTCAATGTAAATAATGTGTCATAATTAAGCTCACGCAGTATAAAAATGTGATTGTTTTTAAATAAAATGATTATAGTTTATTAATGAAACATTGTTGTTGGTCAGTTGTCGGGCATAGCGCTGGACGCGGACTGCCCGGCGGGCATGCACGCCACGTTCGAGCGGCTGAAGCGGCGCGCGCAGCTGCCCTGCGTCGCCAACGTGGTGGCGCTGCGGGCCGCGCGCTGGGGGCTCGCCGACACGCAGCCGCCGCCGCCCGTCGCCGACACGCGCCGCCGGTACAACCACTGTGAGTACATCTATATATATATATATATATAACTCAAAGGTGACTGACTGATATAGTGATCTATCAACGCACAGCCCAAAACACTGGACGGATTGGGCTGAAATTTGGAATGAAGGTAGATGTTATGACGTCGCTAAGAAAGGATTTTTGGAAATGCCACTTTTAAAGGGGTGAAATTGGGGATGCAAGTTTTACTACTTCATGCGAGCGAAGCCGCGAGCACCCGCTAGTAAGAAATAAAAGCTAATTAATTGACCATGACGCTACTCTTTACGGTCTTATCTAAGACTCCTCTCCTCCTCTCCTAAGGCTCCCACTAGATCTTGATTACTTGAAGCAAATGGAGTTACTCTTCAACTTGATCTTTCCAGTCATATTTAAGGCCCAACTTAGATCGAAAGAAGACAGCTTTACCTAGAGGAAATGGCCAGTGGGCATAACCAGGCTGGCGGGGATATGTCGGTAGTTCTACTTACTTCACTCTTCTCGGGATTTTCGGCGTTCCTCTGTCCCCAGTTTCTTCCCAATATGTTAATGCAGTTTAAAGTCAATGTGAATGTATGTGCAGTGAACGGCGAGTGTGAGACGGCGGAGGGCTACCTGGCGGACGGGCACGCGCTCACGGCGGAGGAGCGCGCCTTCCTGCAGACCAACCTGCCCACCGGGAAGAACATCGCGCTCGACGAGGACATACTGTGAGGACACTTTATATTTTACAATACAATAGAAAGCATTTATTTCCAAATTGTATCTACATATGTAGATTGTATTTAAAAAACACAATACACATTTCAATATCACAGCAGGCTAGCGCTGTGGAGTGTGAATTATCCGTGTCGTTATGTGCTGTAATAAAATGTTATCATTATAAATTACACAAACACACATTTTATTCTTAGCTCTACGTTGATGATGACAATGCCGCGACTTGTGATTTCCCCTTCTCATTGTCAAACATATGTATATGTATTCTTACTCCCATAGAAAAAATGCCCAACATAAAAATGAGCCCTTATCTCCATCTGTTCCAGGGAGGAGCTAGAGAACGAGGCCTGGGAGACCGGCATGGACGCGGAGATGCAAGCTGGCTTCCTGGAGTTCCTCAAGATGTCCAACCAGATCAAGCGATAACCGCCCCCCGCGCGCAGACCACCACCACTACCTTTCGAAAACTAAAAAAAATATAAAAACTAATTAAAATACAAAAATATTTATAGGGAAATGAACAAACTTGTATCGGCGAGCTCGGGGCGGCGACTGTGGCTCAGTGAGCAATTGCAACTTGAAATAATCTTACTTGGAAACTTCAATCAACCATTGATTACTTGATCAGTGTTTTCTCCCCGATTTCAACTCTAACCCCTGATTTTAAGAACATCGATCAAATTAATTCTCCCTTCAAATTGAATCCACTAATGACAATGTAGAATTTGGTTTGAAGGTAGAATTATACTGATTGTGGTTCTAAAAATCAAGACTTAATGTGAGAAAGTCACATAATACTGATTAACTAATCGCTGATTGAATCAGATTTATCAGTAAGACTTTTAGAGCATAATATTCATGACGTCCTTGCTAGTTTTAATTGTTTAGTGTCTTAGAATGATTGTCCCTAAACCTGTATTATCCTTTGCATGCTATCAGGTAAACTATGGCCAAGTGCAAACTCGTTTAAGTTAAAAAAAACCTGTGTACACAATAAAATAAATTTAGAAAAAAAATATATACAATTATTATCATGTTCTAATCGGGATTTTGTGAAAAATTTATAAAGATATTTTCATTTTGTCTTGTAGCAGGTCTGGTTCCGCCGCGTGATAAACAAGTACAACGAAACTGGTTTTCAAACAGCGACATGCTCCCGTTACATGAAACCTGATTTAATGCGATCTTGTGTTAATTGGAACTGTTTTTTTACTTATTTTGGCAATAAATTAATATCGCGCGAAACGATAAATGAAATCTCGTACATCTAATCTACTTTTTTAATCGACTTCAAAAAAAAGGAGGTTGTCGAGTTTTCTGAAAGTTTTTTTTAAATTGTTTAGGCTGTTATGTTATCGTTCGCTCAATATAGTTATCTAGTACAACGGGAAGAAAAATGTAGATATTGCCATAAATTGCTATGCATTTATATTGAGTTTTATATATATATATGATTGCCAGGTGGTTATAAAATGTATATACCGGTTATGCTAGACGCTATATTGATACAAGAATGCATAACAGTTCAATTTAATTATTAATAGTTTTCTACAAATAAATATAATTGCTATTTGACACCATTGACTTGTAGCTGTTTAAAATCGTTAGCTGTAGCTTCTAAAATTTAAACACATTCGCCTTACTTATAAAAAAATATCAATTATGAAACAGCTGCTTAGTTTGTTGTTTTGTTTCTTTCCCTTGTTGATACTTTTGTCATTGAGTGAAAAAGACGAAACATTACTAAGTACTTGTTTCATTATTGATATATTTTTACAATAAATAAGGTGATTATATAACATAGTCCCGCTTTCGCCGCTCCCTGCATGTTCTGACAGTAGTGACTCAGTGACAACACCCCACTGGCCCAATGACATCGACTCGGAGTCACTAGAATAGCGTTAATTACTTATTTTACTTTAGGTGCTCTTATAGTAAATAAGCATTTAAATATCAACGACAAACGATTTCTCGAATGCCTGTCCCTGTACAATTTGATATTTCGTTACGGATATTGTATTTGCCGTATCATCTATAGAAATTTACTCAACAACTAAGTTTAGCATGATCTTTTCATTTTCCCGTAACAGTAATGTGACGACATATCAAGCTGTGAGTTACATGTTCTAGAAGTCGCGTGTGAAGCTTGTTAATTTTACATTTAATGCTTTTTTGTATAATGAGCGAGATAGGATACTTATTTTAGATTTATTCTACCCTCTAAGTTGTGTTATCAATTTGGGTCTGTGGTTCGAGAGGTTCGCGTGTTTACGTATATAAGAAATATGAAGTACATACGATGGTCGATGCGAAATGATTGTGTTATAATAATGTTTACAAGATGAAATAAAAGAGTTCTCTATATATGTATACGTAAACACATCACTTGATAAAATAATGAAATCCTATGGACTAAGTGTAAACAAGGATTGATAATGTTGAATTCGATAAAATTGCAATATGCACGCTTATTGTTCGATGTCGTTGTTTAGGATAACGTTTCCCACCTCTCAATTGGAAGGCCATATTGTGGACCGTTTGTTACTTGTTTACATTTCGTCTGCAGTCTATAATATTTAGTGATCTCATATAAACTCTCCATTTATTTTTTTTGTTATTTCACGTTGGTTACGCCCAAACAAGCATGGTTATCTCGCATTTCTGTGTCGGTAACAGAAACCGTGGAAATAACTTGTGGATGACATCTTTGGTACTTTACTACAGGTGGCGATTGAACTTTGATTATTTTGTACCTAATGTAACTTGTAGAAACAAAAGCAATGCTTTATTAACCGACTTCAAAAAAAGGAGGATATCAAATCTTCTGTAAGTTTTTGTTTGTTCTCTACTTGCCATGAACCAATCACAGCCGTTCTCCATGACTGTGCTTTTCTATTATTGGCTGGCAGATAACGAAGAAAATTAAACAACAGCATTGATTTTTTTATTAATAGCTTCCATTCAGATTACACGTTACATAATGAAAACTAGTTCCATCGCCACCCATAATAAGGTTTCATTACCATTCGTACTGCTGGAATAATTCTGCACGTAACTGAAGGCTGACAAATACCTAAGCAACTATTTATTTGTCTTTGTTTTAAATGAACTCGACGAATGATGTTTTAGCAACGTTTCGTGTCCCGTCGCATATAATATCACGGCACTACATCACACCACGCCACTATATAACTTGCACAAACTAACTGACATGCGACAGTAATTATATAGTGTTACTGTTAACTTATGTATAAAAAACTGTTAGGTAATATATACCAATAATTTCGCTACTACTATTTTTTTCTGTCTTTTGGAAGTTTATGAAAAATAATGCAAATAATGCATACAAAAGATCGTAGATCTGCGAGCAAATGTTTGGGAAGCGAATTTGTTTCGCGAATTTCCAAAACACAATAAAAGTTATTGGTATTCATTGACTGTTGTCATCCTTAATAGGTTATGCATGAGTTAGCAGTAACGTTGTATATCAAAGACTTTGTATAACTTCCGCAACGAAGACTTTTGTTAAATAAGTAAATGTGTATTTTGCCAAATTCTCATTTGTTAAAGTTGAGTGATTCTATTTGCCTATTTGGATCGAGTGTGGTTGCCTTGGTGTGTGAAACAACACATAGAATATTAGCCATGTCCTAATTGCCAGTGTTTTACTCCTCTATTATATTATACAAATGACATAAAAACAATTTGAACTACCTGCCACCAAATGAACTGCTATAATTTTACGATTGATTTTTCTATTATATTTATCAAATACCGGATTTATTTATTTGATGCAATTAGGAAAGTGTTTATAATATTCCATTGTATTTTTGTTGCAGTGATATTATGAATGTTATAAGAATAAATGGATATTTTAATAAAAGTCATTTAAATAACAAGTAATGTTTCATTTCACGCGATACATTGAGTGCCGAAGTATCGAACACAGCGCTTTGCCTCAACGTTTATTGTACGGACGGCAAAGCTTTGGAACACTTTAACAGAAACTGTGTTTCCTGCGAACTACATACAATTAGATTTGAAAACCCCTTCAAATCTAGAGTTATAGGTATCTTCTAGGTAAACGTGTTACACCCTAGGCTGCAGCAATGCTTAACATCAGGCAGGATGTTGTTAAACGTAAACCTATCCCACGTAAAAAAAAAAACATTTATTTAGGTACATATTGTTTTCGTTATCTGGGTTTGTTGTTTGTTTCTTATCAAATGGCAAGAGGTTGTGTAACAGAGATAATGGACAAGTCAAAACAAAGAATGAATCTGCTTACAATTTAATAAAACAAATAACATGATTTACCATTATCCGTATCTTAGGCTAACTCAAATCAAATATACTTTATTGTACACTAAAATAAGGAACAACATTTTTATAAAAAGATAGAAGGTAACCAGGGACATTTGGCGACCTTATCACTAATGTGATCTCTTTCAGGCAACCCAGTTCGAACAACACTAGAGGAATTCCGTAGGTAGACTTGAGTTTTTTAAATTAATTACCAATTGATCATAACTTTCTAAAATATTCACAAATGTAATAATACAACCTTTAATTATTATTTGATGCTTATTACAAAAAAGTATTTACACAAGATATATGCATGCATTTAATACATCTTTACAAATTTGGCAAACAATAGTGCCCTTTTCTTACAAGTGGAATAGAAAAATTCAATGTTAAATTATCAAACAAAATTGCGTTTTTTCACTTGTTGGTACATAATAGGTTAAATATTACTCCAAAACTCTATATTTCTGTGATATGTAGATCAAACATTACCAATTCAATTTTAATTCTCCGGCAGCACCTTATACGGGTTTAAGATGCCATTTGGGTCCATAAGATGCTTCAAATCTTTCATCAGTCTTAATGCAGTCTCGTCTTTGCTATAATGTATGTAATGAGGCTTTCTAAACCCGACGCCATGTTCTGCGCTAATAGATCCCTTCAGTTTGGCAACTTCCTCAAAGATGTAGGGTTCTAGTTGAGAACAGATCTCCTTGGTGTATTCGGGAACTGTTATGTTGATGTGGATGTTGCCGTCGCCTGGGAATTAAGATGTATATGTACTTTATGGGAAAGAAAGTACCTATGGATTGTTTTAGCAAAGAAAAGCTGTTTCATTCGACGTTACATGATGCCATTTTATAAAGTTGTGTATTAGGTACCTACAGATATGAATAGTAGATACAGACCAAAATATATAAGTAGATATTATATTCTTTTAAAATAGAAACTAATTTTCTTTCTTGCACTTTGCAGATTCATTCAGCACAAAAGAAACTTTAAAAACCTATCATAGTTTTGATACCTTTTATAATTATTTTTTGACCCAGGATAACCTTTCAAAGGTATATACCACTCGACCCCAGGGAGGGCGAGTGGTTATGTGGGAGTCTCCGCCAGACGGACAGCATACCTATCCACTAAAAACCTGGGGTGTTCCACCTCTGCATCGCGATCAGGGCCCCGAGATTGCGATGCATGCGTCCACAGCCCTGGCGATATACTTTCGATACCTGTGATATCTTTTCAGGTCCTAGTTCAAATCCCGTTCCACTCATTATTTTGCCCTTTTCCAAACGTATCTACTTACCAACATGTCCATATCCACAAACAATGAGCGCCTGCTCGCCGAGCCTCTCCCGCAGGGTCGGCACGAGGCGGTAATAGTGTGCTAGCGGCAGTGACACGTCGTACTTGAACACGTAGCCCTGCACGATGCCCGCGCCCGCGATACTCTCGCGAAGGTTCCAGATTGTCTACAAATTGATGATTAAAAAACATAAAACGTAGGGGATTACATAAATTGTATAAGATTTTTTGGTAAGTACATATCCTGCCTGGTTGTCTCATTTTTAAATTATTATTTATTTAATGCAATACACATACATACACCGTTACAGCTTTAGAAATTATTCTAAAAATTGCCATGTGGGTGTAGTGTAGCCCTTTGACTTGGTAAGTTCACATTGAAGAAGTGACGTGATGCTTCTTTACATTATGTATACATATCTGATTTTCCCTGTCGTGTCTATTTTATAGCCATCAAAAGGTCGCTGATGATTATACTATGAAGTCTGATGGTGAAAACGTATCGTCTAGTAAAGAAACTGGCCATCAGAGAAGCCCTATATTATCATTTGTTCACTGACAACATTTTAAGCATCTTTTATTGGCGAAATGTTAATACAATGATGACGATGATCAAACTCTTCCTGATATTTAGCTTACTTTCTCGTTTTCTTTTAATAAAACTAACATTACCTGCATCTTCGTTGGTTCATCAGTAACAGTTCCATCCACTATGAGTCCGCTTTCCATCTCTTTAGACAGGAATCGGTTGAGCTTCTCACTGTCGTGAGCTTCGTCGCTGCCGTGAGTCTCTATTAGCACGTAGAATGGATAGTCTGATATCGGGTTACTGAAAGAAAAATATCATTATTTGATTGATTAGAAAAAGAGACATTAATTTTATTGTATTTTCGCTAGCTAATTTACTTGTTTAATGAAAATACCTATTGTACTCATATGCAAGTACCTATGTCTGTGGCAACCTATGATGCATCTATATAAAGTTTTACATAAGTAGTACCTATATACAACTGAGTTCCATTGAAATAAAAGTGAATTTTTAAGTGAAGCGAGATGCTGCATTATATAGGACTATTTAAATTAATAAACGTACTTGCGCCATCGAGACTTAAACGCACAATAAAATCATGCAATTCAACTGAATCGGTAAATAAATAAAATCTATCACTTACGGTAACTTTAAATTCTTCACTGTGGAGTTGATGGAATCGAAATCCGCCATCTCGAATGCTGACATTATCTCTCCCAGAGACGACTTGGCGCTTTTATATAATTCTAGGATGTCTTCGAAACATTTCACACCTGAAAGCGAACAAATATAAAGGTATAATAGTATATATATGTAGAATGGTATGTATAAATTTTTAACCGACTTCAAAAAAATGAGGTTATCAAATCTTCTGAAAGTTTTTTTTATTATTATTATAGATTGTCTAGTTCTTCTTAAGCATATTATATGCATGTTACTATGTACATGTATTTACGCTTATTTAAGTTTTTTAGACTTCAATCGTGCCTAATGGAAACATTTTTACCATGAGATCATATTCTACAGCTTGCACTTGAATGATATGAAAAATCTAATCGTTGTTGGATAAAAGCAATGCATGGCATCACTTCTTATGGCTTAATTTCCTTTCCTAGGCTATCTCAAACCCTATGATTTATTTATCGCATATCTAAAAATAATTTAAGAATGATAGAGTTTAAAATATGACAAAATTAATAGCTTACATAGCCATTGTTGATTAGAGAAAAAGGTGAAAGGCGTAGTGGTTCTAAATGTTCACTTTTTTCGCAGATTTTTCTCCTCCATTCATAAATTTAAGTAGGTTCTCATGTAATATTCACATTGTTTAACTTGACGTCCGAAATACAATTTCCTTTTACCTCTCTCTATGAGTCGTATTTCCTCATGACTGAGGGTCGTGACTCCCCTGCATTGATTCGTTGGGATAGTTCTCTTGGGCAGATACATCGTGGTAGGCGCCTAGGTCCTTTCACGGAGAACACATGTCGTCGGATTTGTGGTCCTCAAACATGTCGGTTTCCTCACGGCGGAAAACAAGTCATTGTGTAGGGCCGGATTCGAACCAAGGTATGTCAGGATGAAAAGCAGACGCTTAAACCTCCGAGCCACACTCACTTAACACTCCTTTTGCCTAGTCAGCTACAATATATGTACGTATCTAACTGTACAAGTAAAAGTGTCTTACCGAAGAAGCCAAGATTAACAGCCTTTGGCAAGACAGGGCAGTGGATGGCTACTTTAGTGACGACTCCCAAAGTCCCCTCGGAACCTATGAAGAGATGCTTGAGATGGTATCCGGTGTTATCTTTCTTCAATGCTCTCAGGCAGTCTATTATTGTCCCATCTGCTTTTACCTAAGAACAATATGGAAAAATTTGGAAAATTGGACAAAAGATAAAGATGAACTGGTTAAAATTATCACATTTATTTTCAAAGAATTGGGTTTTACTTGGATAATGAATACCTATTAGTTTTATTAGAGATCACTATTATTGCTTACCATCAGGAGAATTGTGGTCCAAAAACTTAGTATCTAAGTAGGTAATACCTTTCACGATTTACCGAGTTGTTTGGATAAAAATGTGCTATGTCACTCTCGATACCGTATTCTATCACCACACTAAAAATCTCGACGATCTATCGCTCCGATGCGATGTGAAAGAAAAATAAACTAAACCCCAAAAAAGATATTTTCTTTATATACTATACAATGACGACAAAGTAGGTATAGGTAGGTATGTATGCTATATACATAGGTACGCTTCTTCCGTAGAGGAACCTGGAACTTTCCTAACGCATTAATTCTGCGGATAAGTCACCGTAATGAGAAAATCCCACACAAAGAAGATGATTAGGGATAAAAATTCTTACAGCTTCAACCCCCAGTACAGATCCATGCAGGTTCCCGTACCGCAGCAGGCGGAGTCCCCCCGCGTTGGTGCTGACGTTGCCACCGATCTGACAGGTGCCTTTAGCGCCGAGGTCCAGGGGCATTATGAGATTCTTCTCCCGCACTTGGTTGTCCAGGGTTTCGAGAATGCAGCCTGCTTCGCATATTAGTGCCCCTGCAAACAAGAGATATGTAAATATAGGTAGGTTAAATACATTGTTATATTTGTTATTAATATATATTTTACTGATTTGTATGAAAATTAAAAAATAAACTAAACAATCAGACCGAGGCATACCAGAAGCAACACCTGAGTAAGAAATCTGTGGTTCAAGGTGGAGCTAGATTCTACATAATCTGACAGTATAATTTTCTAGGGTATGTACCTATGTACGTTATTTGAGGTCTTAAGTACCAACAACATTTATTCAAAGGCTAAGTTTTGAAAATTCATATTGATGCAAAGCCTTTACACAGTTTTGTGTGTGTTACTTGTAACCCTGTATATTTTTAAAGATTGATAAATCATATTTGATTGGTTGTTTTAATTATATTCTATTGTAGTATTGAGTTTACCTGAAATCTCATCCAGACTAACAACTCGGTTCATGAGCCCCAAGTGGAGCACTATCTCGTCAAACACCGGCACGGAGCCCCCGACGAGCCCCGTGTTGCCGCCCTGCGGACACACCGCCAGGCGCCGCTCGTTGCAGTACTGCAGGACCTTCGATACTTCTTCTGTAGTTCTAGGCTTCAAAACTACTTTTGATTGGCCTGAAATAAATTAGACGCAACCATGGCTATATTATTTGGGTGTCAAAAGACAGGTCTATAGGTAGGTTTCAGGTGCTTGTCAAATTAATGCCGTTATTATGCAATGTCAGCAACCCTTACCGCACAATATGTTCGAAATCCCGACAATCGAATGGGGTAAATATCAAATATTAAGTAGGTATATACAATGAGGCATGCCATTTGTAGATAAATATAGATGACGCTTTATTTTCATTCCATAACTACTTAATGCACAAAATTACCTCAATAAATTATTGTTGTCATTAAACACCTTGAACTTAATAGAACACGTCATAATTATAAAAGATTCTACAGAAGCATGGAACAAAAGCGAAACCAGTGGCACACTCGTAGAGACCCATACCGTGCAGTGGGATGGAACCGGCTATAGATAATGATGATAACAGAAGCATCAAAATCACCAAAAAATATATTGATGATGATGATAAATAAATACCTCGGCAGTTCTTTATCCAGTCGATGTTGAATGGCAAAACATCACTCTCCTCAGTTAGCACTCTCTCTGCGCTCAGAATAGATTTGAAGTAATTCACATCGGAATCTTGGAGCGAGCCGAAAGCCTTCCTTTTGACGTTGTATTTCTCCTAAAAACATAAATATTATATTTTAATAAAGTTATAATTACTTACCTCCCCCTATTATATTACACGAATCGGCGACTTCTACTTTAAAAAAAAATAGTAATAAAGTCGATTTATGCCGCCTTTTCAGTTCCAGGATACGGAAGTGTAAATGTTATATTATGATAGTACCTACCTACTTAAAAGAAAAGCAACTTAGTAAAAAAGTACAACTAAATAAAAAATATTGTTGTAGACAAATAAATACGTTTTGCAAATACAACTCACCGAAGAAAATTGAGGAAGAGCTTGCGACGCAAATCGTACTTGTTCCCAAACATTGTTTTTACTAACTTTCACAAGAAATGTTATAGGTTTCCACATTGTGGCGCCTGTAAATACAATCTTAAATTGACTAAATACCTACCTAAATTATAATAAACTTTACACACGACCCGACATTTAGATAACGAGATATCATTGTGTAGTTTGCCTCAACTCGAGTGTTGGTGATAATGTATATTTATTCATACGATCGTGACGTATACATTCCACATACCTACTACCTACCTGTTTACTATAGCTTGTTCAGTGTGGCATACTTCGATCAAATATGTGCGTGGTTCATAAAATAAGCTACTAGTTATTTGTGTAATTAACCCCTTCTTCCATCTAGAATACTAATAATAAATTATCCTTCTTTCGCAGCCGGGTAGCCGTCCTTGGAAATAATGTAAATGTTCATGAAGAGCTAAACAAGAAAATGTGTTGTATAAAATTTGAATTTGAAATTCCCGTTCGCTGTTCGCCTTTCTAAAGTTTATAATCTGTGAATATAAAGTAGCAATAACTGTCAAGTGTCAAAATCCGCTGACTCTGTCAGTGTCACTTACTGTTTTGTTTTTGCTGCGAATCTACTTTGCCTGCACGTGGAAATAATTATAAATTTATTGCAAAAATGGTGAAAGTAAAAGCTAAAGTTCCCAAGAAAAAGAAAGAGATTATCGCACCTAAAAAGGAAGAAGAAAATGTAGTCGTCTTACCACCAGTTCGCATGTCTGACGATCCGTTGCCGAAAAAGGTGGGTACGGTACCGATCAAAACGCGTTCATTACTGATAAATGCCTATTGTAACCATTTCTCTTATAAATATGTTTATCCCCCCAGCAAGTATGTTTGGAAGTTGAAATTATGTTGTACATCACATGAAAATTATATTCTATTTTTATAGGTTAAATGGATCAACAGGCAGAGAGCGTTGGTATTTGCTGCACGAGGCATCAACCACCGCCACCGACACCTCATGGAAGACATAAAGAAACTGATGCCTCACCATAAAACAGAGTCTAAGATGGAGCGGAGCAAAAACTTGTATGTGGTCAATGAGATCAGCGAAATGAAAAATTGCAACAAATGCATATTGTTTGAGGGAAGAAAAATGAGAGATTTGTATGTATGGATGGCAAATGTGCCCAATGGGCCAAGTGCTAAGTTCTTGGTTGAGAACAGTAAGTATTTTATACAAAATAAGATGTGACACTCGCTTTATGTAAGCTTTCCATAGTTAGATTACTTATTTTCTCCTGTTTCAGTTTACACAATGGGTGAGCTGAAGATGACAGGCAACTGTCTCCGAGGATCAAGGCCTCTCCTCTCCTTTGATCCCCAGTTCACCAAAGACCCTCATTACAGCCTGCTAAAGGAGCTCCTCATTCAAACATTTGGAGTACCAAACCACCACCCTAAGAGTCAGCCCTTCTTTGATCATGTGTACACATTCATGATTTTGGACAATAGGATTTGGTTCAGGAACTACCAAATCCTGTCAGAGGATGGTGCATTGGCAGAAATTGGACCCAGATTTGTTCTGAATCCAGTAAGTAAAACTGGTGGTTTAAATTTAATAAGTCCATTTCCATTAAGAGCCAAAGAAAGATATGTATGGTTAAGTCACTCTGGTAAATACTTCTAGATAGGATTCACTTAAAATAATAGTAAAATATTTTTAGGTGAAAATATTCTCTGGATCATTTGGTGGCACAACAATGTGGGAGAACCCCAAGTATGTGAGTCCGGCCAAACTAAGACAGGCCTTCACCAAGAAGGCTGGAAGCAAGTACGAGAGGCGCATTGAGAAGAAGGCAATGTATGAAGCCACCAAACCAGAGACTGGTTACCCGGACATAGAGGGAGCAGACATGTTCAAGGGAGATGCTATGGAGACAGCCCAGGAACTTCTTGTTAAAGGTAAAGGGACAAATAGTTATATTTATGATTTAATTTAATTTGAGAGCCACTTGCATACCACCATAAAACACACTGTTGCTTTTGTATGTCACTGTTCAGTTGGTGACCTGACATTCAAATGCCAATCATTTAGTTTAGTGTTTATTTTATACTCAAAATGAGTACGATAGTTCATTATCCTAGCATTACATTATTTACCATTACATTCTATGATACTTATATGTTATTTTTCTTTTTCACAGAAGAGCTAAAAGAAGAGCCTGCCTCTGATGATGAAAGTGAAAAGGAGAATGGAGTGAGTAAGCCTGCATTTGTGAAAAAGAAGTCAAAGAGTCGTCCTGACATGGCCATTAGACGCAAGCAGCTCAAGACTAAGAGCAAGATTATCTCTGATCAAATCAAGAAAAGGAAAAACCTGAAAGTCAAGAACAAAAAGAAGAAACCTGGCAAAGCTTAAGTTACAAAAATAAAATACAATTTCCACACAAATGTCTTTTATTGAGAATGGAAATAGAGTAAATAAACTATCATAATATTCAAAGGAAGATCTATCAAATTGAGGTTGCTAAGGTACAATTAAAGTATTGCATTATAAGTAAACAAAGGAAATGAAACATTGCACACTTTTTGCACAATTTTAGTCCAGTGAAGTTTAGTTGTATTCCTAAGCTACCATTTAAAATTGGGCTCAAATTAATAAATATTTAAAAATGGACGGATAGCAAATCATCTGCTTCCTGTTATTACAGGCTGACCTAAAATCATCAGACATCAAAACATTTTATTGGAATAACTGTGTAGGTGCAAAGATACAACTACCTTTTGGTAGTTTGCCTTCGGACAAAAAGTACTTTGAATCTACATACATTATCGTTTTCTAAATTTCGTAAAACAATAGTTGTGTATTACGTTACTTGTGTGGTTCCTGGCGTTTTAGGTAAACCTGTATATTTAAAAATTAAGATCCGACTCGTGTATATTAAATCACAACAATTTGTTTACCCTAGCTAGCATAACTATCTAACACGACTTTAAAATATGAAAATGTAAAAAAAAACATTTGTGCTCAATATGTAAAGCAAAATAAGTAAAAAAATATCACTTATACTAAAGAATTGTACTTACGATGCAAAAAGCATGAATAAAATGCTTAGCTAAGAAACACAGGTCTTTAAAAATACTATCCTAAAAATATATTCGTTCAGAAAATCTCATTAATTGAGAGTCAAATATAATCTATTAAATACCTTATTATGCCAAAAAAATCTCAAGAAAATATTATTGAGATTCAAAATGCAAATAATACTAATATAAATTTTTTGATCAAGAGATAAACCAAACTTATCAAGCATTCATGTGTACCTATTTTGTTTTTTCGTAACTTTAAAATAAAAGTAAGTAAGCCTTATATTTTCGAGATAAAATAATCTCTTTTGTCCTCATTTGAATCATCACTGTGTAAGGTGAAACAACCATGTTATATACCTACTTTTAAACTGTAAATATGAGATTCATGTATAAAAATTATAAGATTTCTAAAACTTGTGCGATTGAGTTTCATAAATAGTGTAAAACATCTATAAAACTTTATGATTTCCACAAAAACGTGATAAAATACTATTACATACTTAAAAATTACGGAAAATATTCTTAGACACTAAATATATCTTCGTCAACCATCGCCATTACAAATTGTTACGTTACAAGCGTTAAATATTTATGAAATGGCATTCTAAAATATTATGAAAATAAATAACTTTAGTTGTAGATAGGTGTTATTTTCATTTATGATATTGCCTGGAGTCTGTATCTTATCTGAAACAAAAAAAAATACAAATAAATTTGTCAGGCAGCGATATGGAATAGGTCTATAAGTATGATATACATAGGTATATTAAAATTTTAGTACGAGTTCGGAGTTTCACTGTTTATCATCGTCATTTACACTAGGTTTATTTCTTTCCAGCGAAAGGTTGCTTGGAAGAGATCGGTCTTAGCGATTCGGCCGCCGCTTATGGCATTATTTTAAGTTCTGATTAGTTCTCTGTACTGTTTTTTTTTATTTTGTGTCAACGATAAAGTATTCAAATTCAAAATAGAAAGGTAGTTAAAATACATGTAGATATAGTTTCAATCATATAGCAGAGGCCCTTAGGGCGGCTTGATAAACTCTCAGCACCAGAGTTGGCCACTCTCATTCGATAAGAAGGAAAATCATTTAGCAAACCATTTTCTCAAGCCATCAAGCACACAAATCGCACAATGCCAATATAAGCTATTGCACTCTATAGTTCATAAAGTACCTATATGTACATACACCAAAAGCACATGCCCAAAAATATATTTCAATCTCTAAATACTATTAGATACACCTTTGAGGTATGTAAGCCATCTATATGACGGCAATGATCGACACATTTACTTTTACAATGTCTTACAGTTACTTGTGTGACTGCTAAGAAGGACCCTTTGCACGATACGGGCATAAGCACATAGATCAACTTTCAATTATCTAATCAAACAAGACCAAGTACTACCATGTACTTTCCCAAGAGAACTTGTCAACTATTACTAACACATTATTGATTCATTAGTTGGTAGTGGCTCTGCCTTCTAATCTAGGGGTGCGGGTTCGATTCCCGCATGGCACAAGTAATTATGAATATTAAAATTTGTAATTATTTGTGTTAAGTCTGGTCGTTTCTATGTATAATAAGTATGTATTTACAAAAGAAAAAGTATATATGTATTATATCCGTTATCTAGTACCCATGATACAAGCGTAAGCTTAGTATGGGGCTAGATGGCGCTGTGTGATATGTCCTGAAATATTTATTTTATTTATTTATTAGGGAATCAATACTGTGGGTTGTCACGGCCCTCAGGATTGAAGAATACGACTCCAGGATAAGGAGGTGGTGGTTCTCAGTAAATCCCTTCCCTGTTAGTACAAAAGCCATGCATACTTATGTCACTTGTTTAAAATCTGTATCCATCATATCCATATACCTATCCAAGAGTTTGCTTAGTATGGAGCCAGATGGCGCTGTGTGGAAAAGTTCTGGAATATATATTTTTTCAGTAAGTTGTTGTTACTCCCTAATCCTCTCAGATAGTACAGAAGCCATGCATACTTAGTTCAGTACTTGTTGAGGTCCTGCAGCTCCCCCTCCCCCGGCCCCGCCCCCGCGCCCTCCTGCCGGTGCCCCCCCAGCTCGGCGAGGCGCGACGTCCGCCACTTGCCGTCAGCCCCGTTCATGTTGCGGTCCTCGCACACGCACAGGAACAGCGAGTCTACTACCATCTGGAATTATATACAAACATATACTTTTAGTGATAAGGTTGCCACATTTGTTTCCATGAATGTTTTATATTTCCAAAAAAAATAGTTTTTTTTAAATTGGTACCACCACAAATTACACGTCATATCTATTCCTAAAATATCTGTATTACATGTCAACCATTCCGAAATTCTCATTACGTTTCTTTCCCAATAAGTAAAATGTCTATATGTATTTGAATACCGTGACGTGCTCGAGTAATAAACTCAAAGCCAAGCATTTCACTGCACTGTCAAATGTAACACGAGACATTTTGTTAGTTTCATAATATTTAACTTAAACATTTGTGGGTTATTTGTTAACACCCACTGATTTCACTGGTATATATATATAACCATAGGCTGTAGATAGAGATCAAATTTAGAATCAATGTTTCTACACTTACAGATTTAAAAAAAAGTAAATTTACTATTAATACTGTAAATGATACGTGTGTTGTTTTATGTGGGTACTGTTCGTTTTTAATATGTGTCAACAATAAAGAGTTTATATATCTAATGCTAACTTACCTCATACAGCGACAGTATGCAATGCGCGATAAAGAACGCAAAGATGCATATGACCAGGGTCGGGACGGCGAAGAAGTGCAGGTCTGTGTTCCTCTTGAGCAGCAGCAGGCCGATGATGCCGGTGACCGCCGTCACGATGCACTTGCCCAGGAACAGGATGAAGTCACCCACACTGTTGATGGTGGCCACCTGCAGCGCGTTGTTCACTATTGTGCTGAATGCCTGCGAATGGAGAAACAATTCTTTATTTACAATAATAAAACATAAAAACATGGGAAGAAAAACTAAACATACTACTTCTAACTACAACATAAAAAGAGGCACTTAGAAAATCTTTAGAAATGCCTAAAGATAATCTAAATGCTCCAACCCACTGCCAGAGGGCAGCGTGCCCAGCATACTGGCCGCATTACCAAGCTGGATGGCAATGCTGATACGTTGAGCCAGAAAAAGGCCAGCATTTTGGTCATACTTCGCGTCAAGCAAGCGCTCCGAGAGGTTTTGGAAAATAGTGTGGGCTCCCGGACCCCACGGCCCAAAAGTCTCGTCTCCAAAAGGCTCAAATATAGAAAAGTAAGAATAGAATACAATATTACCTAGGCAAAAATGTATCCGGGATATATTTCAGAAATTCGAGATGTCTAAAAATTTGACGTTCATCTAAGTTTTCAATAGGAGATGAAAATAAAATTATAACTGGCATATTATCATAAGAGACATCTAAGGACAATTATTATTGCCAATTATCAAAATATGTCTTCGTTTTCTGTCGATAACTTTCCGCTGTAAGTGATGCATAAATTTGTTTTAACTAGACGTTCTTTGTTTTGGTGTGTATATACATGTAAATCTAGGTAAACAGTTTTAAGTATTTAAGCACTCTCTATGACGTATCTGCTCAAGAGAATTCCCCTTACAAATTAATCCTGCTGGGGAGTGACGACCGTCAGAAATGAAGAAACACGAATAAAAGAGGTGTTTGCTTAGTATGAGTCTAGAAGACGCTGTGTGACTTGTCCTGAAATATTTATTTATTTTACTCACTCTCCCAGCCGCCTTGCAGAAGTGGCACCTCTCGATGGTGATGATGGTGTATGCGTTGTGGTTCAGGTACCGGATGAACTTCTCGAGGCAGTAGAAGCAGCAGATCCCGCACTTGAGGCCGCACTTGGCGCACTCGGACCCCTTGTCCGCTCGCGCTGATAGTCTGCAATAGGGAATATGAAGAATTTAGTCTTTTTAGTACTCTTTATATACTCTTAGTACTCTTTATGTACTCTCACTAGTCTTTGAGTACTCTACTCTTTCCTTTCACTTTACTAACGTCATTGTAGTTGCCTGGATGAGATCACTTATATCTATAGTTAGAGGCCTTTTATAATGTATGTTTATTTTTTGGTGTGCAATCAAGTTATTCTGCGGGGGAGACACAACTATCAGTCATGAGGAAATAGGAATCAAAGAGAAAGATCATAATATGTATTTATATTCTGTAACCAGTATATATAATACTCACTTAGCATGCAGATAGGTTAGAATAAGTCTCGGTATTTTGAACAGCGTGATGAGGAAGGAGCCCTTTGCCACGGAGCCGAGGTGGTACTTCAGCAGCTTGCCGACAGAGTACAGCACTGGAGACGGGTTGGCGTTGGGACCTCTACAAGAAGACACAAGTAGGGTTAGACGTTCAGGCTGGTTATAAAAAAATGTTATATCAGTGTTTTAAATAATCCTTTAAAAACTATTTATAGCCATACGGGCTCATAGCCGTAACAAAGACAAGTAGTCGAGATTCGCCGTTGGCGGACTTTGCATAAAAACTATTTTAACTTTTGCGCAAATAGAACAATTATTTTGAATTTTGGTGTTTTGCTGTGGTGGATAGGTAATTTTATGAAAATTACGTTCATTTCCGAAACTAAACCGAAATGGGTGCAAAAAGTTAGAAAAACAATTGAAATTTTATCGCTTAGGCTATACTAAAAATTAAACACTCATTATTCTATTCCAAATAGAGGTACAGGAAAAGTAACATGGCCTACAAATTTTATAATCCAAATTATACCTGCGAGATTAGTGTAGTGTACGGCCGGCTCTTACATGTTTTCAGCTATAAATCGTGCATATGTGACCGGGCAGAGTTAGCTAGTTAAAAAGTATTAGTACCTGAAGTACCAGTGCGACACGGCGCCGGCGATGGTCATCTGCTGGCAGCCGAGGATGAACTCGGAGCCCCACACGAGGCACACCAGCGTCAGCCACCACATGCTCTTCACCCACAGCGGGTTGAACTCGATCGGCTCCACTGTGAACGCTAAATCACTTGTAAAATACTGTATTAACATGCTTTTTTATTACCCCATAATAGGCTTACGTTTGATGGTTAGTGGTGCTTTACATCAGGCAGGCTATAGAGCCTGCCTGATGTAAAGCACCACTATAGTCTAAGATGTAGCACGCTTGCCTAGAAGAAACCTATTTACTCTAGATTTGAAGACACCTGGGTTATTATTGGCTACGTAGGAGTTTTTATACGTGCGTGACATCATCACCAACCCCAACGGAAGACCAGCGCTGGTTGCTATGCAGCCAGCATTATGCTGAGTAGGAGTTGTGTTGTAGCAAATGTATGTAGTTTTATATAAATGTACATATATTTCTTGCTTGTACTTACTAGTTTATTATTTGCTACATTTAGTTTATTTTCTTTCTTTCTTTCATGCTATACGAGTAGAAAACAACGAAATTAGGTCTGTAACGACGCTTTAGGTAACATATATAATCTTCCTAGCCGGTTTACCGAAATAAATGTGCAGACAACATCATACTACTTACTATTATATATAATCCAAGTGTGTTCTCGTTAGATTGTTGGTCCGTTTGTTCCGCTAAGCGACGGATCTTCGCGATATTGGGTATATCCTTGCCCGAATCTCTATTTCCCTTGAACTATAATATGTCGGGCAAGTCAAGAGTAAACCGGTTTCTTCTAGGTAAGCGCGCAAGATCGTAGATAATAACGTTGCGATAACATCAGGCAAGTTGTAGTCAAACGTTGCTTAACATCAGGCAAGTTGTAGTCATGTAAAAAAAATGTAAGTAATAGGTATACGGTCTAAGCCTCTTGAACGTAAAATAGGCTACTTTTTATCCCGTTACAACGCGAACGAACAACGGGCATCCACCTATTGTTTTATATATATAACCAACTTCGTGTATACATAATCGGATTTTTATAGGCCAACATGTCAATATACTTGATGTATTACTATAGAAGTAGGGCACAATAATAGAAACGCGGGACATACCTACATATGTAAACGCCAAGGAAAAGCTTATCGAGTTATGAGCGACCTGATATGGATCGATAGCACACGCACGATAGACCTAGTTTTTACTATGAAACTTGTAGAGAGAGTCTTATTTCCAGTTCCTAGAACGGGGTTCAGATTGGTTCACCCCATGGAAGTAATATATAAAGAGAGGGATGATATAAAAAATCCTTGGTTCACCCATAAAATAAATTTATACGCCTTCCATTGGCGGATGACAAATTTTCAGACAATCACAGCACATAGAAATTGATTTTACGGAATAATTAAATTGGTTATTCATTTTAAATCCTAGCATTGAGAAATAGCCTGATAGCCTTCTCTCTCTCTTGAGTCGTAATTCCTCATGACCGAGGGTCGTGACTCCCCCGCCGAATTAATTCACTAGGGGAGTTCTCTTGGGCAGATACATCGTGGTGGGCGCCCAGGTCCATCCACGGAAGACACATGTCCTCGGATATGGTGGTTCTCAAACATGTCGGTTTCCTCACGATGTTTTCCTTTACCGTTACGCGAGTGCAAATCTACACAAAACTTGAAAATACAAGTCATTGGTGTAAGGCCGGATTCGAACCTGATAGTCTTACTATGTAAAAATAATAATTAACTAAAAACTAAAAAGTTTGCAATATGTATAATAAATATTCAGCATTTCATATACTTACTTTTGGGGCTGGCACTCTTGTTAATGTTCTGGGCTTCTAAAGAGGTTCTGTCGAGGTGATCAAATGTCCCGTTGATAAAGAAGTTGGTTTTGTACGGAATGCCTGGATAGTTGGCCGTGGCTAGACATACCTGTAAAATAACATTACATAAATGCCAAGCTGTATTTGTTGATATTGTATTGTATTTTCTTAGTTATTGTTCCGCCTTCACTTTCAGAAACATCGTCCGGGAATTCATTTGCAAAATAAAAATCAAGTGCAGTGCAAAGTAAATAGTATCTACATATACCTTCTATCTAAATAAATGTACTACAATCTTGGACTATAGTTTCGATATCAGGCAGGCTATATAAAACTAAAGTAATGTTATTTTTAAGATAAAATTCGTAAGTATTTTAAGATTTTTAAAAGAATGTATTTGTTATTATATGCAACTGCCTGTTATGAAATAGGTAGATATCTTTCACATATACATACATATATTATTAATTGGTAAATAAAATCAAAAGGCACAACAAGGATGAAATAGTCTATTTCCATAACTAGATAGCAGTATATAATATTTTATATACTTCAAGCTTCTGTAGTTCGGTAGTCAAGTCATATAATACATAAAGCTAGTCATATGTACAGTACATATGTATATCTACCGCCACACCGACAGTATAATTAAACATCCTTTTAATCAGATAAAACCTCAATTAACATAATAATGATAATACCTGTGAAACAAAACTAAACAACAACACATACTATGTTAATATTATAGCTATATGTTATTGTTTCGCAGATTGTAACCTCGAAGTCGTGTTATCTATCTAGAGCTAGCGTGAAACTATTTTGGTAAAAGCCTCCGTATGTCGAGTAGGTGCGGTCTGTGTGACCTGTTTTTAGTTGTCATTGAGTTAATGTATTACAATAAGGATTTAACTGACTTAATTTGCGTAAGTGCTAAACTGGTGCTTTTTAACGCGAGCGGAAATCACATCGAATCTAAAAAACGAAGCACCCGCAGCTGCTAGCGGAGGCAATGGCTTGCGATTACCAATGTTAAGCAAAGGTCGACTCGGTCAGTCCTTGGAAGGGTGACCAAAAAGTAGCATTCCATTTTGGGCGCTTCCGTGGGTCTGGTGACACGTTAAATTGTAAGTCCCGGGTGTTTATCTCAGTAGTAGGTAGTTTATTATTGGCAGTCATTAAGCTATGTCCGAGGCCCTTACGGCGGCTTGATAAACTCTCGACACATGACTTGGCCACTTTCATTCGATAAGAAGATCTAAAAAATCTCACTAAGGAGAAAGTTAGTAAGTTTGTATGTTCGTTCGTCACGTCTTCAGGTGCATACGACACCTCAAATTTAAATGAAATTTGGTTTTCTTTTTATCCTGGGCTAGTGGCTTCCAGCAGCTTTGCTGTTGCTGCTTCGGTATAAAAAGTAGCATATGTCATTCTCGGAACGCTATCTACAGCATAGCAGCGTGAGAAAGGAACAAACAGACCAACAAACACACTTATTTTTTTTATGTTGTGGTTGCTTGTTGCTGCTGCTGAGGATAGAATTCAATGGCGAAATCTTGTATTCTCAAATACGTAACAAAATAGGGGTCACAACCCTCACTAATGAGAAATACGAGGCCTGAAAGAGGATACTTACGACTACAAGAGACCAGAATGTAAAGAACAGCACAAGGAAGAAGAACGTGATGACAGGCTGCAGGAACAATGCTGGGATGGAGCCGAGGCAGAGGGCTGTCTCCTTGAACAGCGCTGCCAGGAACGACACGCGGGAGCGCATCACCCACACCAGGAGGAGGAGGATCACCTGCAATAAACAGGGAACTGATAAAACAGATTAAAGAAATAATGACAACTGCTGGGTATGCGTGCGAAGAGACTGTGGCTCGGCGGTTGAAGTGTTAGCTTTACAATCTGCTCTGGGCTTCAATGCAGGTTTATAGCAATGACTTATTATTCAAGTTATGTGTTGATATTCGCTATGTGGGTACATATTAGGCTTAAGGTGAATGAAAACATCGTGAAAAAATCGACGTTTGTGGATTGTGCAATTAAAGCGGTCGAAAATATAAGTGAACAAGTTGTTAGAAATGGTCTTTGGTTGGTTGTCGTATTACCGATACCTAGAAAGAAAAAAATCGTACCGAGCAGTTTGCAAATTAATAGATAAATATCAGATATCGCAATATCAGCAAAATACCATAATATAGGCAGTTAAAAGTTAGGTGTTACTTACAGTGATTATAGTTGCAATGATGGAGTACCACAAAAACGCTTTTTCGTTTTTGAAAGATTCCTGAAATTAAAAAAAGCATTTTTATAATTTTGTATACTATCATGGTCTGATGATTGAGATTTTTACTGCATTCCATTTTTTATATTAAATTAATATTTATATTACTTAATTATTATTTTTTCAGTTTTGTAATTTGGTTAGTCTGATCAACAATGTTTTTTAATCTTTTATACATGAGACCACAATACACATAATAAATATTCCGGTAAATAATGGATATATTTATACTATTTTAATTGTAACTAAGTAAATTTCCAAACTAATCTAAATACGTGTTTGCAATCGTCTTTTTCTAGCCCATAGAACTCACCGCCAAAAATGCTGTGTCAGCGAAGCTTCTTTGCTTCGTCCTGAGTTCATGGTACGTGTACCACAGCAGGGCAGTGCCCGCCACGCTCACCACCGACACTATGATCATGAATATCCAGGACACCAGCGAGGCCAGGAGATGCAGGATCGACACCATGATCAGGGAACATACTGTAACAAACAACAAAGTAGATCTTAGAGCCTTACAAAACATATTACAGCTATATACAATATACATGTAAATATATACGATAACCACACCTGCAGGGTGTTTCACATATTCGGAACGTTTCCACTCGGAAACGAAACGCCAATCTGAATCTGAAGACGTCATAACTGACTTATGTTAACCAATAACAGTCATCGACCAATCATAGAAGTTGCAAGGAGTTCTACGGTTGGCGTTTCGTTTCTGGGTGGAAACATTCCGAATTTGTGAAACACCCTGCTGATCCCTCATATGGCAGCAAAAATCAATGTTATATGTAATATACATAGTTACAAACAATTATCTTTATATATATGTGTCATATTTTAATTGTATGTATTTTTATCAAGTAATACATTAATGTATGCATTCATTAACTATTATAATTAAGTTACGACAATAATCTAAAGCTAAAGCTCATGATAAAAAAATTATGTAGCTCCTTCACAACTACACACATTATTTTCTAGCTATAATTAATAACTACAATACATTGGTAATATTAGTTTCTGCTGTATTCATTCCCTAGTGAGGTTTAATTTAGTGTCATTATTCATTGAACTACATAATACTTTTGAGCATGTTAGTGCTGACATCATTGGTGACTCAACACTCAGTTATATACAACTGACTCCCACATTTACAATTACTTACCTAGTTTCACACTGTAGCTGGCATAAAATTGTTAGTTCAGCACATTTATATGAAAATATACAGAATAAAATACATGATAAACTAGGATTTAATCAAATACTTATTGAATTATACTTACTAAATGCTATAATAACACATATAATCATCTCTTTCCAAGAGGAATATAAATCAGATAGCATCTGCTCTATTGTGTCCCAGCTATTCAACAAATCATAGAAGTCTGTGAACACTTTCTTAGCAATATCTTGAGCTTTCTTTGGGAAGCATCTGTTTAGGAGAGGGAATGAATCATACACAGGCAATGTGGGGCATGGGCCAATGAAATCATGCAGGTTGGCTGGGTTTGACACTTTAGCCACATCTATATCATAGCGGCATAGATTTGATCCAGTCTCTTTGTAAAAACTCTGCAGGTCAGACAGTGATTCCATTTTTCTGTTAGGGCATTCTTTTACACATATTTTCAAAGATCTTTGCAGTTCTTTAATGTCCATAAAGAATAGATACTTCTTGTCAATAGTGCTGATGCCTGCCAAAGGGAAATTGATAAGTTTCTGGTTATTCTTTACACCACATGTATTCCCAAATGAGTCAAAGCCATTGATGAGGCGCTGAGGATTCCCATATACAAAGGATATAGCTGCAACAATTATCTGAAACAATGTGTATGTTTATTTATTTAGTCATATGTCATTATTAATCACTATGAGTGTTAAGGACACTAATTTAAAGTTTTCTGTGTTTCATTGTATCTATTCTTGTTTGTTGGTGTATTTAATATTATCTATCTATATGATGGGCTTTATGGGTATGCTAAGGCAAATGTGTATTGAGACAACAGGTTGAAATAGCATATCTGCCTTGGTGCAGAAGTGTGGCACATCCAGGCGCGAAGTGAAAGCAGTCAAGTTCAATGTTATCAGGGTACTCTAATTGTAGACCACTAGACTTTTGCTAGACACCGCTACAACTATAAGTATACTATTTATATCATTATTAAATTTTGCCGGGAATAAATACCTACAAAAAAAGACCAGCAGTTCCAAAGTGACCATATGGTGTTTTGCTAATGTTTCTGAATATCAGCTAAAAATTTTAATAGAATTGCATGTAATCTTACCATCAAAATCCAAAATATAATGTAAATTATGAGCCATAGCACATCTGTGCAGCCTTTTTTTGGAGTCTCATTTTGCGGAGCTATTTCACTTTGCGCACAACCCATCTTGTTAATTATTTCAACTCTCCAGGCAGTCAATATGTTTTACACTTAATTATGTCCCATTTCAACTAAAAAGACACAACTAACAGAGATCGAGTAACAAACCCCAGCCAACCAAACAAATAGAGCGAGCACAGACAGGTCAGAGCTTGGAGGCGACCCAAGCGACCATACATACTACAAGCCAAGCCATGAAGTTAGATACAAGCAAGCAAAGCAAAAGTACTTCGAGCATCAATCAGACAAAAGTATCATAGCATAGAACAGGTTTCCCGCCCCGGTGTGATGCGATGCGTGCGTACAAGTAATCGCAAAACTTATAGTCCGCTCTGAAGTTGCATCATAGCGGCCCGCGCATGTACAGTCAAGTGCTACAATACATATTCTGCTTGTTAGACATATTCTGACAGCACAAGTGGCGCCATCAGCCGCTCAGTCTGAAGTGTATGGAAATGAGTGTGGATTTTCGCGCCTGGCAGTTAGTAGACCGTAGCCTAGTGGTTAAGGCGTTCGGGACGGTAATCCGAAATACGCAGGTTCGAATCCTGCCGGTCGTGATTATTTTCGCTCATTTTCCAATAAAAAGTTTAATTTAAAACAACCATAGTGCAGGTTTAGCACTTAATAAAAATTAACTCATAATTAAAACGCGAAAGGCCCATTTCTCGTCATATCAGGTGTCCATAGTACATCGATATGAGTGCTTGTTAGACATATTCTGACAGCACAAGTGGCGCCATCAGCCGCTCAGTCTGAAGTGTATGGAAATGAGTGTGGATTTTCGCGCCTGGCAGTTAGTAGACCGTAGCCTAGTGGTTAAGGCGTTCGGGACGGTAATCCGAAATACGCAGGTTCGAATCCTGCCGGTCGTGATTATTTTCGCTCATTTTCCAATAAAAAGTTTAATTTAAGTGCTACAATAGTATGTACCTACGAATTATATTTTTACCCGAATTTTAATTAAAGGATTGGGTACATGCTTTTGGAAATATTATTACTAAATATATTATTATTATAAATAAAAAAATAAGTATATGTTTAAAATAACAATTTAACAAGAAATATTATTTAATCTTTATGGTGCAAAGATTGCTGCCACCTTTACAAATAACAAAAACAGTAACAAGAAACAATAACAAAATAACACGAAATGAAAATTCAACAAAAACACTTATTATAACAAAAATATCGCGCGTGACTGTACTCGGTGGGTGGAGCTAGCGAACGTGACAACCACACACAGAGAACGAAAAAACGCTTTTACGCTGTGATTTGTCAAGGACGGTCACGTGGCATATACCCCGCTAGGGGAGCTCCGCTGATACCCATTTTTTCCTTCTGCGCAGGTTTACGCCTCGTGTTCAGATCGGACTAGATGTTTTGCGTTTACTTTACATACATAATCACAGTCTGCCGTATTTTCTGGTTATGTTTTATAGCCTCTTGAAAGCATTATAGCTATGTTATGTTGTAATTTAGCACGCATTATTATACCACCTAGATAACAAGTATAGTTCTTTCTTTAAATGCACAACAAATGACAGCTGTTCTACATTATTCAAAAAGCAAAAAGTTCATCGACTCATAAAAAAGTGTTTTAATTTTTCGTAGTATTAAGATGTCGAAAATTTGTGTTGTTGTTACTTAGTATAATAAAATTATTATCATACCTAAGATATTTATAGCATATATTTTTCTACGTACTAAAGCCAACAACTATGTTATGTTGCTAGCTAAGTCAGCATTCCCTATCTAGTACCTACGAAATGCAGAATGGAAAAGGAAAACATAAACGCCCGGAATATTTCTATTTATTTCTATTTCAACATGTTCCGCAAACTTTTTCATGAATGTCATATTAGGACTATTTGTCAACATCAAGAGCTGTCATATCAGTCAAATGACGACGTAACGACATAACAAACATAACCTAAAATATTAAAATTTATTGCAATACCTAACTCTTGTAAACAGTTTTTGTTTTGTTTGAATTAATTAAATAATATAGTTACTAAAAATGAACGTAATAGCATTAGAACTGAAGACTGTTACGCTCAACGTGTTATGCAAAAGAAATTTCAATAGCAACATAGCTGCAGTTACTAAAGTACACAGAGAAACCTACGCTAGAAGTTATCCTATTAAAATCGTATTATCCGATGGATCTTCAATAAATACCAGATATCATGAACCTCGAAAAATAGTTAAAGTAAGTATCATTCTCATTTTTTTATTTTACCCAAAGATACAATGATTTAGGTTAATAATATATTTTAGTACTACAGTTCCAAAATATTTTTTTTTCTACATTATATTGTATCTGCTTTTAGTTACCTCTGGATTTATCAACATTATCTGATGAAGAACGAAAACAAAGAATTGAGAAACGGAAACCCAAGCAGAAAGTCAAGATCGCTGATGATATTGAAGATGATTTTAATGCAAAGAAATATTTGAAATATATGAAAAAGTAATAGATACTTACTTAAATATTATGTGTAGAAATCTTTGGAATTAATAAATTATGACATAGTAGTGTTATTATGTGTGTTTAATATAATATCCTAGCTGTTAGCTAATAAATATATAAGTATTTAGTTACCTACTTGATGGTGATAACATTAATATTTTGAAGTGATGATTAACAGTTTTACTCATTTCTGTTTCAGCTGCTAATGATGATGCTAAATATGCATAGATTGGATGCTATTTCTGTACCAAGTTCTATGTACCTACTATCTACAGTAAATAATATTTTATTGGTAACATTTATGTTACTTACAGCTAATGTTCCGGTTTAGCCAGGTAATGTTAACTTCAGCCTCAGGCCCATGTGTAATGTCTGAAAGTAACTTGTGAAACTTTTTTTTTGCTGGATGTCGGACAACTTATGGGCGAAACACACCACAAGTCGGTTAACTGACAATAGTTGTATGTGACAACATCATAAGAAAATACTGAAGGAATGGTTGCATTTATCAAAAGAAAATTTTAATTTTATATGTTTGTTAGATATTTTGTACATTGAGAAGGAGGTAAATGAAAATCACAATGGAATTGATAAAGCAACATTCTGTTGCTAAAGTTTGACGTTGGTGGTCGGTAAATTGTCGTTGAGTATCAATATGGACGGTGTTTAACCTTTTGCCTGAACCAGATGAGGATGTAGTTGAGGCTTCTAGAGATCTACTGGTAATAGCCAAGTTAGCAGCTTGACGTAATCTGTTGATTCAATCTATTTCATTATGTGCTTCTCTTCCAGCTGCTGCCTGTGCAGGAGCTTTGGATGCAGCAATCCGCTGTCTGTACTCACATTGTATTTGTGCCCTTGTTTTTGGAGAAGCAGTTATTGGTTCTGAAAATGGTGTCGCAGAGGTAGATGCAACAGCAACTTGAATCTCCATGGGAACAAGAATTTCCGGAAAGAGCGGCTCATTTGTGAGATTGACACGCTCATCAGGTTGATCTGCAGTGGTGGTAAATTGTTGTTGCGCGTGTTGTCGTTGACTTCTAGTTTGGACATTGTTAGACTCTTCCCCTGAACGAGATGAGGATGTAGTTTTCGCTTCAAGAGAACTACTGGCAATAGCCAAGTTAGCAGCTTGGCGTAATCTGTTGTTGCGTTGTCTTTCGTTTTTTTTATTTTCTCGCAGCAGCCGCCTGAGCAGAAGTTCTAGATGCTGTGATACGCTGTCTGTATCCACGTTGTTTTTGGGCTTTCGATTTTGAAACAGCGATTATTGGCTTAGCAAATGACGTTGTAGATGCTACAGCATCTTGAACCTCCATGGGTTCACTTATCGAAGGTGGTAAAGTGGCTCATTCGTGACATCCTCTGGTTCGTCAGTTTGTTTTTCCATGGTGCGATTGTAAGCGGTTTTGCAAAATGAATCGTCGTTCGAGACAATATAGTTTTTTTTCTTCATAAAATTATTTCTTCCTAAGTTCTTCGTCCAGTCCTTGGATGAGTCCCCGAAAAGAAAAGTGTCATTTTAGCCGCTTCCGTGGGTCGGATGACACGTTAAATTGTAGGTCCTCGCTGTTTGTCTAGTACAGCAGTCAGAAGCCATGTCAGAGGCCCTCAGGGCGGCTCGATAAACTCTTGACACCAGAGTTGGCCACTCTCATTCGATAAGAAGACTTAATAAATTTATGAAAAGCACAAAATCAGAATCTTCATGTACATAGATCGGTTATATTTATTCAGTTTAGATACATATACCTAGGTAAATTTAAATTATATCAAATCCTTTTAGTGCTAAGTAGATGGAGTAGAATTAAGTTAGTGTAATGTAATTTAAAGAAATAAAATGCAATTTTTGTCTTGCCTTGTACAGTGCGATGCTGTAAGGTGAATTAATGATTTGATTTGATTTTCATTACATAAGTAACAAACATTTACTAAAATCTACCACTTACTACCAAAGCAGTTTTTATTTTACACTGGCATACTTGTTAGACAAGAACGCACTTCTACTTTATCTCAAGTGGCTCGAGTTCTTAATTTTTCAATTAGTAGGGAAAAATAACTATAATAAGGAACAAATTTGTAACCATAACATTTAGAAGTACGCGATTCAATTTAACGCAGAATCCGTAATACCTACTTAGCAAAAAGGGATATTCCCAAGGGCTGTGGATGATGATGATGACCTATTGCATGATAAAAAAATCTAGCTCGTCTTTGTTCCATCCATAGACAACAAATTAGTATAAAAAAACTATTCGACTGACAGGACTGACCGAGCCATTCGCTCGAGTATAAAAATAAATTAAAAAACTGCAATAACTGTGTGTTCATGATTTAAAACATTTCAATAAGTTAACTATTATACCTAGAAGGATACTGATAATTCGGAAAAGAGATTTTTTCAATTGCAATGTTCTAACCTTTAAATCTTACGTAAGACGAACTTATCTTATAAAATATGGGTAATAAAGTGTCTGCTGAGGCCTCTTTTAACAAGAGTCCAGCTGCATCTGATGCCAAACCTCCACCAGAATGTCCCATGCACCAAAAAACTGAACAGAAACAAGAGGCGAAACCTTCAGAATGTCCCGTTCAACATGGACAAGATATCAACCCATACAACATGGTAATTTGAAACAATACTTACATATCCATGAAGTAATATGGTATATTGTGCATGTTTTGTGATTGTATAGCCATAATCCAAATCCCTGCTTTATATTTTGTGTAAGCGCCTAAAAGTGAAGTAAAATAATGTATTAAAGTAATTTAACGATGGTTTCAGATGCCCCCAGCAAACCAGCAACCATCCCCAGACCAGCCTTTCAACCTTCCAACTCAGCGGCAAGTGTCCACCATCCCCCGCGCCATGCCCGACGGCTCCACAGAGTTCTGGGTGTATCCGAGCCAGCAAATGTTCTGGAATGCTATGCTGCGTAAAGGATGGAGGTGGAAGGATGAAGACATCAAGCAGAAAGACATGGATGACATTATCAAGATACATAATGCTAACAATGAACAGGTATAAACATTTCAGATATATTTTTTTCACATTCTGAATAACTAGATAAAATTTATGTGAAACAGGAAGGAAAAATGACAATAATTTTCTGTTACATCTAAATAGAATGTTTTTCCAATGATAACTGTAATATTCATAATATTATTTTACAGGCATGGCAAGAAGTACTTAAATGGGAGGCACTACATGCTAAGGAATGTGGACATCCTAGATTGAAGAGTTTTGGAGGCAAAGCCCAAGATTACAGTCCTAGGGCCCGCTTCCGATCAATGCTTGGGTGAGTTACTTTTTATTTAAAGTATTACAGAGTAAAATGTATGATATCTTGGCTACAATTCTGCTTTATGTTTGCTATAGCTCAACCCCACATGATATAAGGTTATCAAGATTTTTCTTGTTTACAGATATGAACTGCCTTTTGACCGCCATGATTGGATTGTAGATAGATGTGGAAAGGATGTCCGCTATATCATTGATTACTATGATGGAGGAGAGGTAGACAGTAAATATGAGTTTGCACTTCTTGACGTCAGGCCTGCCATGGATTCCTTTGAGAATGCATGGGACAGAATGAAAGTCATGTACATGAGATACCGCTATGAACTCATAGGAGAGAAACAAAACACGAAGCTTACAAACTAAGATAAGTTGTAATTTAAAAGCTTGACCCTCAAACTCAGTCCACCAAATTCAATCTACTACTGTGTCAATGAATTGGTTTCTTATTGAGCAAATTTGAGTTAATAGCTTAGTATTAACATAGCATCGAGATGTTATCACTTATTTTCTAGTTTTAGTAAGTTAATTTTTGAGATACCTATTTATTTACTTAGTACATAGTTATTTCTGTGGGGTTCTTCTGTCGGCAAACCTGTCACTGTGGAAACTCTTTGTGATTATAAATCAGTTAAATTGTAATTTGTAGAATTATTATTGATAGTTTAATTTGTTGTACTTATTCCCACCTAAAATCTCAATCATGTTTAATCATGACACTGTAGCAAATATCAGGTATCATGCACGTACTGTACATAATATTTTATTGAGCTCTAGCATGCAATTAATTTGAAATTCTTTCTCTGTGTCATCATAAACAAATTTTAGATATTTTTAGAACAGCCTGCATTTAGAGTTAGAAAGTTTTTAAATCAATGATGATAATATTAAACTTATTTGTACAGCATTTCGGCTATTATTTTCACTATATAGTTTCCACATGATTATAAGTTCAAAATTTGTGAATGTAGTTTAGATGTTCTAATCTGAAATCATTATACAAAATTAATTCTATCAATACACACTAGTGACAAAATAAAAATTGTTATAAGTAAATCATATTGTTTCTTTATTTATACTTAAGTATAGTTATAAATCTATTTTACGTTAATAAAAGCTTAGTATTTTAACTTTCCATTGGTACACTCTTTGATTGTCCCTTGCATTCATTTTTGAATATTTCAACTTGCTGTTCAATGTAACCTTCAAAGTTGTTGTAAGGACATGATGGGAGTACTTTGAATCTTGGTTTTCCTCTGGTGCAATGGTAGACAGATCTCAGGGTCACCACAGGTGGTTTGTCGGGAAACTTTACCCCTGAAGAGACAAATTATATTAATTAAGTTTTATTTTCTTTATGTTTTATACTTTTTTAATAGTAGTATGTCTTCCAAACATACATTTGGCAAAAATACATCTAACAAAGCACACATAACATACACTCTCATGTTGTCAAAAATAAATATTTTATTAATAACTAGCTGCGCTCGCGACTTCGTCCGCGTGGAAAAGTTATTTTGGGCATCATATTTATTTTTGCAAACAACCTCTTCAGCTTTATAAATTATAGCTGTTACCCACGACTTGAACCGTTTTCGCAACGGAAGCCCTCAAAGATGAATAATTTTCCCCGTTTTTTCCACATTTTCCATTGTTTCTTCGCTCCTATTAGTTGCAGTGTGATGTTATATAGCCTAAAGCCTTCCTCGATAAATGCCCTATTCAACACAAAAAGATTTTTTCAATTCGGACCAGTAGTTCCTGAGATTAGCGCATTCAAACAAACTCTTCAGCTTTTTATGTGCGGGTTCGATTCCCGCATAATACAAGTAATTATGAATATAAAAATTTGTAATTACTTGTATTGAGTCTGGTCGTTTCTATGTATAATAAGTATGTATTTACAAAAGAAAAGTATATATGTATTATATCCGTTATCTAGTACCCATGATACAAGCGTAAGCTTAGTATGGGGCTAGATGGCGCTGTGTGATATGTCCTGAAATATTTTATTATTTTTATTATTTTTTTATAATATTAGTATAGGTTTGTTCGAATAACATGTCATGAATTAATATTATTAAATTAGAGATACCTTCTAAAATGTACTTAACTTATTTATACATACTTAAGTTAAATGTCAATTCGAAACTACAATTACATCAAAAAGATTCACATATGATTGTCCATTGATTCAAGAAAGTGTACATGGCATTATGCCAGCTAATGCACTATCCATTTTTTTGTTGCATCTACACTATATAGGGTTATAAAATGTATTTTTGCCAAGTGTGTGTACAGGGTATTACTCAAGTAAGTGTCTTGTTGCTACAAAATCTCCCAGACTCGGTTACCTATATCAATCTTTAGGATCCAATAGAAGTCTTTCATTTCCAGCAGGAACGAAGCATTGTTTGCGTCATGTTCCAGCACTGCCCCCTCATACTTAACAATTAACTGTGCCAGCAAGTTTCTTTTCAGCTTTTCATTGTTCAATAAATCTTGAATCTGCAATAAAATAATGTTTGGCATCCAATAAGAAGTCATTAATAAAGTCTAGTAAAAAAAATATATTTTTTATACCATACCTTATTATTCAGCAAGTCAGTCACCATTGGCACATAATCCATTAGTACTCCAGATTGGTGCATTCTACAAAATAGAAATACAGTTAAAAATATAAAGGATACTGCCTGATAAAAATCAAGAATTATAAATATACATTACTTATCGGTCAAAAATACAAATGTAAAAAACATACCCCACTACTAATTGAGGGCTTATAGTCAAGTTTTTGTTAAAGATGTAATCATAATTGTTGTTTGTGAATTTACTTGGTTACTTTAGAATATTAAATCTCTTTATTATATACTTTTGAATGTTGTATTCATAAAAAAACCTCTACAGATATAAACTTACAGTGGCAAGGTGATGTTTCCAAGGGACTTTGTGAGCAGTGGTGACATGATCAGCTCTGCATTGGTTGAGTTTGGATACCTCACCAGTAATAGTGCTGTATCTATGCCAGGATTCTCTTCAGTCCTAAAATAAACAAGTATATGAGCTCTTTGTATCATAATATTAATTAATCGGTACTTACTGGGTAAGCACATTCCATCCTAGACCGTAATGATTGCTTACCATCAGGCGAATTACGGTCAAGTGCAAACCCATTTCTTGTAAAAAAAAATATATAGGTACATAAAGTGAGTATTGTATCATATCAATTAGCTAAGAGATTGTCATAATATAAATAATTTAGATTCCATACAAGTGTATTATATTATTGAATGTAGATTAGACATTGGTGCTAATTCGATGGCACACGCAATTAAACTAAATTACCACTAAATGGGTTTAGTCGCTGTCAAACTGGTTTTGTTATTCGAATTAACAAACTATGTTTACGAATAAACTATTTTTAGATCGAGATTGTTTATGGTCATTCAATTTAGTTGAAAACGTCAAAAAGCTATTCGACGGCGCATAATTTAACGAAATTTCTGTCTAAAATTTGATCGCTAAGCGTCAAATTAGACAAGACCTAAAACGTGATGAATAAAATTTAGTTCCGTGTATTTGTATTGCTTGTATATGAGTTTCTGCTTTCAATTACAGCAGTTTCAATAGTTATCGCAATTTGTCCTGAAAGATATATCTAATTCGTCGTGGCAGCAGTAGTTTATCCATTGAAAGAATGTGTAGAAAGCCAAAACATGTTTTTCTTGAATTACATAGCATTATTATATGAAATAAGTCCCATGGTATGATTAAAAACTAACTAGGTACCATTTTACAGATAAAAGACGTTAATTAGAACGAAAGAAAGAAATAATCTTTAAAGATTAACTAGAAAACATTGAAATAAATTAGCATAAATAGGTTATAATAATCAAAATGAAAAATAACAAAACCATTGTTGCTACTTGCTAGGGCAATGTTTCGGGAGTGATCAATGCAGATGATAATTTTTACTTGATAATTGGCACAATACAAAGTAAGGGCCAAAAAAAAAAATGCAGATGATATAGCTATAATATAATATACACACAAAATATTGGGCAGTAATTAGTTATTTACTCGCTCTATTGTCCAGGTTTCAAACTAATATTACTACTTGCCACTAGATGGCGTAATGGACGCAACTCAATTTGGTTCATATTTGTCTATGACCATAACCTTTTTTAATTTAGTTCTGAAAAAACGCTGAATAGGTTATAGTTAGTTTTGCACCAAAATAAAAAATTTAGTCCGGCTAATTTTGGTTTGGTCCAATGTTCTCGAATCGCTGTCATAAACAGCTTTTTGAAGCTATAGAATAAAATGTTCATAAGTCTTACTCATCATTATAGATCTCTGGTATGTGAGATGTGTCAACATTTAGCTTGATGAGGAATTCTACCACATGGCTCCCCACAAACACTTCTATGTCTGCTTCAGTTGTTAAGGCATCACCCAGTAGGGCACTATACTCAAAAAGTGCCCTGGAATTTTCATCCTCATGCAACTTTTTTACCTGCAATTAATGGAAACATTTCACTGCTGCTAATATTTCTTTTTATTATTAGTGACCCTGCCTGGCTTCGCATGGTCACATGAACACGATATATATACCGGGACATTGCACACTTCACCATCTAGCCCCACACTAAGCAAACAC
The DNA here is from genome assembly GCA_964023185.1 of Macaria liturata. NCBI lineage: Eukaryota > Metazoa > Arthropoda > Insecta > Lepidoptera > Geometridae > Macaria > Macaria liturata. The sequence continues at coordinate 3,147,321 of OZ026811.1, read as the reverse complement.
TTGTGTCGTGGGATAACGGATATAATACTTATATACTTTTTAATATACTAAAAACCTTCCTCTTAAATCACTCTATCTATTTAAAAACTTGCATCAAAATCTGTTTGGTAGTTTTAAAGATCTAAGCAAACATACAATAGACAGATGGGGAACACGACTTTGCATTATACATTGTTTTCAGTCATGTCCCAAGGGATAATTACAATGTAAAAATCACTATTCAATAAAAAGAGATCTTGTTCTAGCACACTTCCAATTTTTTAGCAAACTTTTTAATTCACTAATCAATTCAACCACTCCACACAATAACATAACATTGATGTAATAAATATCATGAAAATAGATTGTCACCAACATATTCTTACCTGGTGGTTTTTATAAAGATTGACAAGTTCTGATATCACATTGCTGAGAGATCTGGGGTCAGATTCATTCCATTTCACTAAGCTTGGTAACTGTTCCTCTAGCAAATTTTCTTCCACATTGCTGAGAAAAGTATCATCGTCGAAACGAAAGTCGGGAGCAAACCAGGGCATTGATGGATCAAACAACACTTCCCATTTAAGCTTTTTTGAGCAGTAAGGCAGCACCAATCGAAATTGATACTCATCGCCTATAGAACAACCCACAACTCTTTCAAAGTCTATCTTAGTTTTACATAAACCTGTAATTACACAAATAAATAAATTATTGCAGTACAAGATGTAGTTCAGTAATTTGAGATAAAATGAAATATATTGGTCCATAAACAACATATTATTTTATTAGCCGTACCCAGTTTTAGATCTTCGTATACGTTTTGTACGTAAGGTTGGAAGACCGGAGCTATTTCGCCTAAAATTCCAGGAACCATTTTCGTGTATTTATATACACAATACCGATTATTAAAGTAATTTGTAATGTGTTTGTAATTTAATTGTAAATTGTTACTAACAATTTGTTATTTGTTAGGTTTTTTTTTTTTTTTGTTATGGCTTTTGCGAAGATATAACTTCGCAATTCTGCCAATGTCAAGTGGGAAGATAGGCCATCAAACTGAGAAATTTTAATTGAAATATCGGTACGGTGGTTTTAAATTGCACAGTTGAGTGTTTTTTTCCCCCTTTTGTTAGGTTGAGCCTTTGACGATCAATCCTGTGCTCGAAGTCGAAGGCTTTGTTTGAAGCGTGTTTAAAGTTTGAACAAACCAAAAATCCTTCACTTCCGATTTGTCATTGTTGTCAATGTCTAGACACACGCTGACAGCCAATTTAAAAAAAAGTTTCTCAGTTTGATTGCCTATCTTCTATCTTCCCACTTGACATTGGCAGAATTGCGAAGTTATATCTTCGCAAAAGCCACAAAAAATAAAAAAGAATATAAATAAAAAAAATAAGTTATTTAGTTTTTCTCGTGTTTTTCTAGTAGGATAAGTTTGTTCTCGTTCTCTTGACCGCCTTCGAATATTAAATCAAATGGTCCCGTTATCATAATCATTCACTGCAATATTCAACAAAAGGACGGTAACTTAAAAGGGTAAAGTATTCTTTGACGGTAACATAATAAAACAATTTTAGGTACCTACCTAATAAAATGTAGGAAAACCTGTGCAACAGTGGCTGTAAGATATTAGAAAGTTAAAAGGGACATCTGGGCTATAGCAGCGCAAGACAGGGAGTATTGGCATAAGAGGGAGGAGGCCTATACCCTGCAGTGGGTCACATTAGGCTAATGCTGATAATGATTATAATGAATAAAATGCAACAGCACATAATACAGAGTAACGGTATTTTGTCTGCCCACACTCTTCATCTGCCTTAACTATCCAAGACCACGCATTTTTTTATGCGCGAAAGATGATTTTTTAAGACTTATAATAAAAACCGCATATTGCCGCAAACGGACAAACGAAAAGTGAATATGATTAAGTAGATAGATAGATAATAATTTATTGACAAATTGATATTCCAACTTAAGCACTACTAAGTGTCACAAAAATTGGTAATAACATTATATCTCGTCATTTTACAATTATTCATTTATAATTTTGACGTGACAACGTCTTATAAATTGGTTTGCCGGGTGACACTTCAAGAAACTGCGTTACGCTCCGCTCACGTTATGCGCTCACAATGAGAGCGAGTGAGAGGCACGCGTCCCTTCCACTCGGGCATGGTTAGCCCGCCTAAGAGCGAGAGAGACAGACATAAAAAGTGAAAGGCACGCGTCCCTTCCACTCGAGCACAGTTAGCCCGCCTAAGAGCGAGAGAGACAGAATAATAAATATAATATGAAATTCAGTGCGAGATTCTTTGTATAAATTAATGTTTTAAATATAATTCTTTGTATAAATAAATGTTTTAAATTGTTACTATTATTTCATCCTTCTTCCTACTATACGAATGAATATTCACATTAAAATTATTTTACCACTCAAAGTCGTTGTCACGTAAAACTTTCGCCCGTATACCGACTTTACAGGCAACAATTATTTTTATAATTTATTTTCCAAGTAAGTACCTACATACCTAGGTACATCATTTCCTCACAACATCACACGGCGTATGATGTATCAGTATCTGCAGTATTTCAAAGCAGGAAGCGACCATAGCATAGATTAGTTTAGCCAAAGAAAGAACAAAATCTCACTCCATCGCTGCAGTATCAATGCACGACGTTAACTTAACATCCTCCGCAATCTATACGAATCAGCGTCAATGCAAGTACGGATACATGCTCTTAGCCTGCGTTCAGACATGCGAGAATCGTGCGTTTACGCATCGCGCGGTTTGAAACCGCAAAATTGTGATGCTATTCAGACACGCGCGGTTAGTATGCGTCATGCGATTTCGTGCACCGTGCGGGTTAGCGTCAGTTTCAAAATGGAGGTCGACGAACAAGTGTGTTTACTGTGGTTGCTCCTTAAAAAAGAAAAAGGCGGTATTGGGTGCATCCAATATAACGTGACCGACTAGTACATGGTCAGTTCGTAACGTTATATCCCAAATTAAGAATGTATGATAACAAATTTTTGGACTATTTGAGAATGTCAATAAAATCTTTTGATGAACTAATTGAACTGATCAGGCAAGATATTTCATGCTGTGAAACGCATTTGAGGCCAAGCGTGTCACCGGAAGAGAAACTCGTAATAACTCCATGGCGAACTCACGAGCAGTGACGTGCTCACCGCGCGGTATCCGCAACGCAACTGAACGCGAAGTAAAGTAAAGACTCCATAGTAATAGAAACGCGCAGGAGCAGCGCGATTCTATTTTCTGGCGGTTAGGTTGCGGTAACCGCGCGGTTATGTCTGAACGATTACTTTATAACTCATACAAATAAGACCCGCGCGATTTCCATGCGATTCTGAAATCGCGCGGTTCCCGCCGTGTCTGAACTAGCGCTTACAGATCGCATTGCGATTAAAAGAAGTGTGCGCCAAGGGGACACCATTTCTCCCAAGCTATTTGCAGTTGTCTTGGAGGAAGTCTTGAAGCTTCTTGACTGGGAGACTATTCTCCATTGTATTACTCCATTACATTATTGACTTATCCCGTCTTAGTTTTGCCGATGACCTGATTCTTAGTAGTGAAACTGAGTGTCTCCGAACGATGTTAGAAGACCTTTACCATGTCTCTCTTGGAGTGGGCCTAAAGATGAACATGTCCAAAACTAAGGTGATGACCAACGCTTTTGGAGATTCACAAACAATTATTCAGATTGGGGGTTAAAAGTTAGAAGTAGTGGAACAGTAGGTATACTTACCTTGGAAACTGTTTGTCTTTTGGCAGAGAGCATAGACACACGGAGATCAAAAGACGAATCCAACTCGGATGGGCGGCATTTGGCAAGCTGAGCGATACGTGTTCTGCCCACAATGACGTATGCTGCCGAAACATAGACTCTCACAAAGGAAACCATAAAAAAATAAGAGTCTCGCATAAAGAGCAATGGAACGGTCCATGTTAGGCATTACGTTACGCGTCAGGGTTCGTAATACTGAGATCCGAAAACGAACGAAGGTGGAAGACGTCGGGTCTCGTATTACAAAACTCAAGTGGCGAGGCGATGGGCTGGACACTTGGCGAGACGTAGGTACTGACGGCAGATGGAGCAAAGCAATAACAGAATGGTACCCACGGCTTGGTAAGCGTAGTGTAGGAAGACCTGTGCAACGATGGCTAGATTTAGAAGGTAGAGTTAGAAGGAAACATCTCGGCAAGAACAGCGCAAGACAGGGGTATTGGCGTAAGAGGGAGGAGGTCTATACCCTAAAGTGGGTCTCATTAGGCTGATGATGACCCTCCGTCCACTTGGATCCCATGACGAGGCTCCCATGGGATCTTCAGATAATTTATTCGCCTCTTTACTCCTATATTTATAGGATCAAAATATAATCATAATTGTCGTACGTTTCTATGGCAACTTAGTTCCTATGGCCGTTTTAGAGGAACCTAAGATAATATATATTATTTCATGTCATAGCTCCCCTTTTATTCAAAGGAAAACCGGGGGGTACCTAATAAAAATAAAGCAAAATTGCAACATTTCATTTTTATTTTCATTACAACATTGAAAAATTTCCTAGTAAAAAGGGCCAATATTGCAAAATTCATATTTATTTGTGCTACTAAACTAAAACTTAAAGAACTTCCTACTACTACTAAAAGAAAAACCTCTCCGGCGAAAACAACGACGACGATGCGAGAAAATAAAAAAACAGAAAATATAAACTTGCATGCCGATTACCAAGAATCTATAGTACTCTGTGCTTGGAACTGAACTCTATTTTACTTGCTCCAAAAAGTGTCCGATTGTAATATCGTTGTTTATTAATTCCATTTGAGATTCCAAAATAAAATCATCGTTTTCTATTTGTTTTTTCTTTTTTATATTTGTAATGTGGTTTTTAATTCGTATATTGTTATATTTTGCATCATTTCTTAATGTTTGTAGAAGGGTCAAAAATTGTTCCTATTTTTCTTCCCCAGATTTTTATTCAATCTTCTATGCCATCCCTCCAAACAATTGTTTGTTCGGTGGCGTTCACTAAATACAGTCCAAATATTATTCACATTCTTATTTTTGAAAAAAAATTCTGCATGTCATTTCTTAATTTAATAATTTGTGGATTTTCATTCATTTTTGATTTCACATATATGTCCACGCACTAGTCAACATATATTTTGGTACAAGTGGTAAAGCTGCACATAACGCTACAGTTCTTTTATTACGTTTTGACTTTGTAAGGCCCAATTTACGTCCAGTCTTCCAAACACTGTTAGTGAAGTGGTAATAACAACCTCTAATTTCGGACTCTGGAAACTGTTCACGTATACCTACCTTTGATTGCTGGTATCTCGAAGTCTATAGTAAACTTCTTAGGTTGAAAAGATGGAACTCTGCTTTTAATTAACTGAAATACTAAACTGTAGGATTCTTTGGTTCTATTTGTCATCAATATGTACAATAAAGGAATAACGTTGTTAGTAGTCTTTGTGCTATCGACATCACCATGAATTGAAAATATGTGAACAAATGGCGGTGGACAGCTACGGAAGGTTCCGTCAGCGAAAACATGTTTTATTTCACTAAGGATGCTTATAATTTCTGGTAAACAAAAAATTATTATCCTATTACCATTATAGCTGTAATCAGCAAGTGTGAAGTCCGTCATTGAACTTGGAATTTCCACTTCTTCTACATTTTGGAAACATGTTTTCTTAACACCTGCATTAGTATTTCTTAATTTATACAAACCAGTTTTTAATTATTCATATTTTGGCAAATCCACATCCGACGTAAAATTAAGTCCAATGTCTTTTATATTATTTAGCATTTCTTCATATAAAGTAGGAATTGGTTGACACGGTTCTTGAATAACTTTTTGTCTGCATTCGTATATTTTCTGTTGTATGTCATTATCAGTATAGTTTTGCTTGCAGTTAGTAGCATGGTTTCGACTGTTTAGAATAACACCAGCCTATCGAAGAGAAATAAATAAATATAAGGTATAAGCTGTGGGGTATGTTGTTTTGAAAATAACAGCCAGAAAAGGTCATGAATATTAACTTACATTTAATGTCAATCTTCCGCCACACTTAATTTTTTTCCAGTGTGTACATCGCCACAGACTTGACCCATTTTTGTTGTTGGTTTTACAATGGTATTTGTAACCATTATGGAGAATTAATTCTCCTCTTTTACGAATACGAATTATTTCGTCAATTTTAAAATCAATTATTGATGCTGACCTTTGATGCTGACCACAATAAGAAAAGTTTGAAATAAACTAGGTGTCATAATGACAAGTGTCATAAAGTGGCCAGTACTGATATCATAATAAGAAGTGTACAGGAAAAAGATTCATTACTTATGGGAGCCAAGAGGCATAACAAAAAAATTTAAGATCCCACCGTATTAATGAGGCAAAAAAAATAATTCTAGGATCCCATGGGATTGAAGAGGCGAAGAAAATAATCTTAGGATCCCATGGGAGTAAAAAGGCGAAAAAATTATCTGAGGATCCCATGGGAGCCTCATCATGGGATTCAAGTGGACGGAGGGGATGATGATTGCCGCAAAAATATCTGAACACATTAGTTTATTTAAAATCATTCAAGCCAAAATCTTTTATAAAAATAATACATCCCTAGGTATGTATAGTTAAAATGTGTCCCAATACAAGTGCCCCATTGAAGTATCACCAGTCACTAGATATTCATATTTAATTGCATGTTACCTACATTCAAATGACATAAACATTAAAACATAGCACTAAATAGATAATTAATATTAGATAAAATTTAACCTGCAAGTATTATTTCTATTTACTACTTAAGGTGTATTGTACTTTCAGACTTTATTTTGTAGTTACTCATATACTTTATACTTAGGTACCTTTTTAGATCAAAATATGTACACATATTGTGAAATATACTTGTTTGCTATTAGTTTAAAATATATATATTTTTGTCATGTTAGGAAATATTCTGTCTGTTTAATAAAAATGCAATTTTTCTGTTATACTTACATATTTTATTACCTACATATTTAAAATTACAAACTGGTACATATATGTAAGTATGTATATGTATATCACAATCAATACTTTTGTCGCTAATTAATTAACAATTACTTTTTATGCCATCTCTTTATGTTATATTTTCACAACTCATCCATTTTTTTTCTTTTATTGTTTAATAATGAAATGAACAAAACCTGTAGTTGTTTAAATTTTTTATCACGCCTAAATAATCGTTGTTGCAAAGCTTTTGCTCGTGCATCTAAAATTTTCTCCCTTTCTGTAGCGAATTTCATAGTCTGAGTCCCTATATCTTTCTTTTCTGGAGGTTTTTCTTCAAAAGGTAGCAATGGTGCTGTTTCTACAGAAGTGCAAGAACTTGGCTCTCTATATGTTGTGACTTGATGCTCCGGTATTAGTACAATATTATTCATAATTGTGTTTATATCATTTTTAGGCTGAAATATAGAGAATTAATATAAAATCTGTAAATAGACATGCATGTGGCTAAGCACCATAGCAGAATTTGACAAGAAACAAGAAATATATGGACTACGGGACTTTTACTGATTAGACTTGAGCCTGCTCATCTATACATAATATGTATAGATGAGCAGGCTCAAGCTCATCTATATATAATAAAGCTGTAACCAGTCGGTGTATATACATTAAAGATAAATGAAAAAAAAAATAGTTGAGGGGTCTTCATAGAACACAAAATTCTTGTTTAAAAAAACTATTTGTCTGTAGGTATGTTTGTTCATTATAGACTCAAAAACGGCTGAACCGATTTGTCTACAGTTTTCACTAACATGTAGGTGAATTTTTAACATATCATTTAGTGTTAATTTCTTTTCAATCGGTTCGTAAATAAAAAAGTTATGTTCATTTTAAACCTTTTTGTCTCAAGATAATGAGAGTGAAGCCGTGGGCGTCCACAAGTTAATAATACATATATTCTTACCACTTTGCAAATAGTTGGTACAGCATCTTTATTCAGGTACCGAATGGATGTATAGGGAGACTTGGAAAAACATGTAGGTTCAAAGTGAGAACTGCATACCAGTGCAAAGCCGGGGTGGGCAGCTAGTATTATATAAATACAATATATTTATTGTATAAGTTAGTTTTTATTTAGGTATAGTTTTTTTTTATATTTGGCCACTTTTTCACACACTGCTGGTTATAAATAAATTTATCAGTAATTAATAATAAGATAATATAATACTAAAATACAATCCAACATAATGTAAGTGCTTTTTAATTTTTTGGTGGTACATACAAGTGGAAGAAGTAGTATGTTTATTAATTTGTTCCTTATTGTTTTCTTAAAATATTGTTGTAAATAAGAAAGATCAATTTTACCTATTTATTAAAATGAGTTTAATATAAAAAACAAGTAATTAACTAGAATTTGAATGACTCGAAGAATTTGTGCAAACCAAAATCCTTACATGCACATTGGGAGAACATAATACTGCAAAAGAACTAGGAAATATTCTACTTACCAAATTTTCTGTAGGGATAGTGTTATCATGTAATCTTCGCACATTGAGGGTTTTATTGAAATTACATTGTGGGAAGTGATGAGAACAGATATACCACTCTCTATGACGAGGGTTTATATTCTCAATCCCAATTGCTTCTAGCCATGCTTTCTTAAAAACTTCATTTCTAGGAAACCTGTAAAAGCGAGATTTAAATAGTATCGATTACAAACAGTATCGATAATTTATTCGACAGTTCGACACATCATTATTTAGGTTGTTTATAAACAAACAATGAAAAAATTACATTAAATACTAACATTGAACAACCAAATGCTTCGTTACATGTTAGGATAAACGTTGTTATTACCATTTTTTAGTAACGCAAAGAACAAATTAACATTTATTACACATAAGTATATGCCACTAACCTGTGTAATGTCAATTCAGGATGATTTGTATCTTTCCTTGCACTACACTGCACAATACTACACGGAGCCATGCTGTTTCTTAGTCAAACTACATACAATTTGAATAATACAAAACTCGAGTTTGCTTACAGCCATTTGACAGCCAAGCCAAGGAAGGTACCACTGAGTCTGTCACATAAAATGGCGGACCGTGCACGCGAGGTAGGTCAAATCGGTAAATTTCCAGAAAAGACATAAACATACATATTGCTGTCTCTTTTGTCTTACATAATTAGCAATTTGACAGAAAGAGACAAACACAAGTTTCCTAGTCTTATGTCGATCTGCCTCATATTTGTATACTAAAAATGTATATGCATATAATTTCATCTCCGTTTATTTTCCCAACTCACTGTATAAGATGGTTATAACTTGTTATAAGTTTGTTCTCGTTTTCTTGACCACCTACGAATATTAAATCAAATGGTCCCGTCATCATCATCATCATTCACTGCAAATTCAAAATAACAAAATAAATAAATAATAATAGATAAAAATTCTTTATTATCAGGCACGTAACCCATAGACATTTGTCTTAAACTATACATACAATAAAATTATATTATATAAATATATAAAATACTGTCACAACTATAAACTAAGATTTGCAATTCAATAAAATTGCAACTCGAGTAATTTTTTATTTTCGCTCTGGTGAGTAGACATCCAAAATTTGTATATGGGACAAGGAAGCAATGCGGTAAGTACTGAACAACTGCGAAGAAATCAGGATCAGGAACCCGCGCTGCAGTAAGTACCTTGATTTCTTCATAAGGATGCGATATGCGTTATTATATTGCACCCTTATGGCGTGATGAGCACTTCGGGTATACTTTGTCCATAGCTAACATGTGTAAAGGCACATACAGTAAGCCTTGAACAGAGTAACCTTCACTTCAGGAGTACATTTTGGAAATCGGCGCGCGAGCATATTACATCTGATGGATTAAGGGTCTGTGGCGGTATGGCTTTATTAGCTTCAGCTGCCCAATTCTACACAATTCACCCGCCATTAAAAAGACATCAATCAATCACTCCGATACGGCTGAAGCGAGGCGCGCGCCCTTCTCTATAACCTATAAATTTGTTGGATTTTAATCAATATACACGACCTTACGAAACGATTTGTGGTTTGAATCCAATCAGTTATTATAGCCCCCGACCGGGCTATAATTGGTGACCTCTTCTTGCACGCAGCCGACTTCACGACCGACGCTCCGGGTTCGAAGCACGGTGTCCGTGCCTGCCCCGGCGTTGGTTCACAGAAAAACAGCTTGCTCCCGCACTCTGCAGGCCACGGGCGTTGCTTTTTCTTCGCCCCACGCGCCTACAGCCGTACGCGCCTACAGCCACCCGCTCCTACAGCCGACCGCCCTGCAACAGTGGGCGCCGCCCACCCGCTTCTCGACGCACGTGTCTACAACAAGCCGCCCCACAACTACCAGCCGTGGGCGCCGCCCATCCACGGCGTGCTCGTCCTGTTGCCGCCAAGGCACATCTGCACACGTGCCCGACAAATTGCATCGCTCACGTGCTCGCCCCTGCTGGATCGCGGCGAGCTACGTGCATCGTGAAACGCCGTCCTGTCGCACGTCTACCACATCGCATCGCTCCCCGAACACGCGTCCCGAACACGCGCCCGGAATCGCCACGACGCGATCCAGTAGCAGTTGCTCCTGCGACCAGGCCCCGACTTGTCGACATTCCCAGTGCAGTGCAGTGCAGTGATATGTTATAGTCTTGCAGTGTTTAGTATTAGCATTATGGAATTAGAAGCTGACCTTCTTAGTGAGCAGAATAATCTGCTCATGCAGCAAAACGCTGCTTTATTAGAAGAAATTGAGAAACTTAAGTGTGAGTCCAAGGCCGAGCGGTCCATTACCAACAGTACCCCTCTGTCTTCCCTTCCTCAGCCTTCACCCACAGTAAATAAGGTAAGTGCAAAATTACCACCATTCTGGCCAGACAGGCCTGCACTGTGGTTCGCACAGGTGGAGGCACAATTCACCTTAGCTGGCATTAATCAGGACCAGACGAAATTTGACCATGTAGTAGCCCAGTTAGACACCCGAATAATAGGAGAGGTGGAGGACATCATTCTACAGCCTCCTGCAGCAAACAAATTTATGAACTTGAAGTCTGAACTTATAAGAAGGTTATCTTCCAGCGAAGAGCAGCGGGTCCGACAGCTAGTTAGTGATGAGGTTTTGGGAGACCGCAGACCTTCCCAATTCCTCCGCCACCTTAGGTCACTGGCTGGCACTGTTTTAACTGATGAAAGTCTCCTGAGGCAACTTTGGCTGCGCCGCCTTCCACAGCATTTACAAGCTATACTGGCAGCTCAGTCTGAGCTGCCCCTATCTAAAGTTGCTGAACTCGCCGACAAAATTGTAGAAATTGCTCCAACATTCCAGGAAAACAGGCCAGCTGTTGTTTTCTCTGCCAGCAGCCCTTCAAGCAGTACAGCATCTACACTAGAAAACATAACGCGACGCCTCGACGAGCTCACAAGACAAGTTGCTGCACTTACAGCACAGCGTAGTCGCAGTCACTCACGAGGTGGCCGTAACCGCAGTCAGACACCAAAAAATAACAATGTTTGTTATTTTCACCGCAAATTCGGCGCAGACGCCAACAAATGTGTCAAACCGTGTGCCTGGTTGCCTCCTCAAGTGGAAAACTCAAAAGGCAATCAGTAGAGGCGACGTCTGAAAGCCAATTTAAAAGTCGCCGCGTTTTTGTTACCGAACTCGTATCCAAGCGCCCTCACCTGGTAGATAGCGGCTCAGATCTATGTTGTTACCCCTACAAGTGGCTATCAAACAAACCACCGAGGTCTAACTACACACTGGCAGCAGCCAATGGTAGCGAGATCCGCACATATGGTTTAATCAGCCTTACTTTAAACCTAGGACTACGACGCGCATTCCACTGGCAGTTCACTGTTGCTGACGTTGAAAGTGCTATCATAGGATCTGATTTTTTGGCTCACTATAAACTACTTCCAGATTGTGCAGGCAGAAGACTCATTGACAGCACCACTGGACTGTCATGCCCAGCAATGGATGCATCTTCAGGACAACTCAGTGTCAAGTTGGTAGCCGTTCCAACTTCCAACTTTAGCGCGCTTTTGACAGAATTCCCATCTATCACTAAGCCGCCTGGACTGATTCATGAACCTAGACACAACACTGTCCATCATATTTTGACTACTGAGGGAGCTCCTGTATCATCACGGCCTAGGCGATTAGCCCCACAGAAACTGGGAGAAGCGAAACAAGTTTTTGATGACATGGTACAAAATGGAACAGCTCGTCCATCCAACAGCTCCTGGTCATCTCCCCTGCACATGGTGCCCAAGCGCGATGGAACATGGCGCCCCTGTGGGGACTATCGCGCCCTGAATGCCCGCACCATCCCGGACCGATATCCTGTAAGACACATCGGTGATGTTGGACATAACATAGCTGGATGTACTATATTTAGCACAATTGACCTGGTCAAGGCCTACCAGCAGATCCCTGTAGCACCAGCTGATATTGCTAAAACAGCAATTATCACCCCATTTGGATTATACGAATTCCCATTCATGACATTTGGTTTAAGGAATGCTGGCCAAACCTTCCAGCGTTTTATCGATGAAGTTACACAAGGCCTGGATTTCTGCTTTGCCTATATTGATGACATTTTGATATACTCACAGGATGCTGCTCAGCACGCTGAACATCTCCGCATTCTCCTCAAGCGCCTGGAGGACTATGGCATTGTCATCAACCCAGCAAAATGCATGTTTGGCGCTCCAGAGGTAACATTCCTTGGAAACCGCATCTCTGCTCAAGGCACCCGCCCACCACCAGAACGCATCCAGGATCTTCAAAACATCCCCCTCCCCAAAACTGTCCAGGGACTTCGTCGATTTCTGGGGATGATCAACTATTACCGCAGGTTCATGCGCAATGCTGCAGAACTCCAAGCACCCCTCGTAGAAGCTATAGTAGCCTCACAAGGAAAAGGCAAATCACCCGTTGCTTGGACCCCAGAGAGAGAAGAAGCCTTTAAGGCCTGCAAGGAAAGTTTATCTGCAGTTACACTTCTGGCCCATCCATCTCCCAATGCTGAATTAGGACTTTTCACCGATGCATCATCTTCTCACGTTGGTGCCTGCCTCCAGCAGAAAGTAAATGGAATTTGGCATCCTTTGGGATTTTTTAGCAAGAAGCTAAGTCCTCGTCAAGCCCAATGGCCAGCTTACTACCGTGAACTTCTCGCGGTCTATGAAAGTGTTCAACATTACAGACATTTCCTTGCCGCCCAACATGTCCGGATTTACACAGACCACAAACCATTAATATATGCATTTACACAGCGCCGGGAAAAATTGCCACCAGTGCAACTTAATCAACTGTCGTTTATATCGCAGTTTACAACAGATATAGTGCATATTAAAGGTGTAGATAATATAGTGGCGGACACATTTTCCCGCATAGAAGCGATAACGGTGGAAGCTGACTACTCTGCCCTCGCCGCTGGACAAGAAATGGACGATGATCTAAAGAAGTATCTTGAAGATACAAATACTTCACTCAAACTTGAGAAAATCATTGTCCCTGGCACCAGCACTACATTGGTTTGCGACACATCAACGGGACGCCCGCGGCCTTTTGTGCCAGAGCCTTTAAGGAGAAAATTTTTTAATCAACTACATGACCTCAGCCATCCAGGAGCCCGAGCCACAATACGACTAGTTTCAGAACGCTTTGTTTGGCCACATATTACTCAAGACTGCCGCCGTTGGTGCCAAACTTGCATCGCTTGCCAGCGAAGCAAAGTGACCCGACATACTCATGCCCCAACTGGACACATCTCCAGCCCCACATCCAGATTAAAGCATGTTCACATTGACATCATTGGGCCCATGCCTTCAAGTTCAGGTTTCCAGTACTGCCTCACTGCCGTGGATCGTTACACCAGGTGGCCTGAAGCCTGGCCAATGAGTGGCATCACGGCAGAGGAGGTAGTAAATACATTTGTGGCTGGCTGGGTCTCCCGATTTGGCGTACCTGCGGTCATAACAACTGACCAGGGTCGCCAGTTCGAATCCCACCTTTTCAGTAGACTGACTGACCTTTGTGGTACCAAACGTATTCGTACCACAAGTTACCACCCATGTGCCAACGGGCTCGTAGAGCGCATGCACAGGCAACTGAAGACGGCACTGATGTGTCATGACAGTGCATGGACATCGGCGTTACCCCTAGTTTTACTCGGAATGCGTTCTGCCTTTAAAGAAGACCTTAACACAACAGCAGCAGAACTGCTGTATGGAGAGAACCTTACACTCCCTGGAGAGTTTTTGGTAGCTCCAGCAACAGCCGCAAACTGGGAAGACACCACGGATCTGGTTTTCAAGCTACGTCAACAGATATCCAAACTTCGACCAACACCAGGCTCCCAGCATTCACGGCCATCACCATTTGTCTTCAAAGATTTGGCAACTAGCACTTATGTCATGCTACGAGATGACTCTGCTCGTAGATCACTTCAACCACCATATTCTGGTCCACATCAAGTTCTCCACAGATCTGAAGATAACAAGACTGTGACAATTGAGGTAAAAGGCAAACCCATGACCGTCAGTATTGACAGACTGAAACCTGCTTTTGTTGAGACATCTGCGCCACCAGCAGCGCCACCACAAAGGGTAGCTGTGCCTCAACCTGTGCAACTACACTCCGGGCACTCAACCACATCTCTTCCAATACCTCCTGTTACCACCCAATCCCAACAATACACTACTCGGTCTGGACGTAGGGTACATTTTTCTAAACCTTTTGATTTGTAATGTATGTACTTGTGTTTGTAACTTATAATGTATGTGTACTTGTACTTGTAATGTATGTACTTGTATTTGAAATTTGTATGTGTAATGTTTTTTGTAACTTTATTTTCCTGCGGACCTCCTTTCTCCGTAGGGGGGTGGTGTGGCGGTATGGCTTTATTAGCTTCAGCTGCCCAATTCTACACAATTCACCCGCCATTAAAAAGACATCAATCAATCACTCCGATACGGCTGAAGCGAGGCGCGCGCCCTTCTCTATAACCTATAAATTTGTTGGATTTTAATCAATATACACGACCTTACGAAACGATTTGTGGTTTGAATCCAATCAGTTATTATAGCCCCCGACCGGGCTATAGGTCTTTCTTTCCCGTTCCATGTCCAGGTCGTCTCTTAAATTTTTGGTCATGATGTGACCAAGGTACCAAAAAAAGGATGAGTATCTTAATTATTCCATGCGAATCACAGTCTAAAATCATGGTTTAAAAAAGAAGTAGGTACACACTCACTTTAAAAAGCAACATGCAAAAATAATTTAAGGTAGGTAATAAAATGTAGGAAGACCTGTGCAACAGTGGCTGGATGATATTAGAAAGTTAGAAGGGACATCTGAGCACGAACAGCGCAAGACAGGGAGTATTAGCGTAAGAGGGAGGTTTGTACCCTGCAGTGGATCTCGTTAGGCTGATGATGATTGCCGCAAAATTATCTGACCACATCAGTTAATTTCAAATAATTCACGCCAAAATCTTTTATAAAAATAATACATCCTTAGGTATGTATGAATAGATAATTAATATAAGATAAAATTTAACCTGCAAGTATTATTTCTATTTACTACTTAAGGTGTATTGTACTTTCAGACTTTATTTTTTAGTTACTCATATACTTTATACTTAGGTACCTTTTTAGATCAAAATATGTACACATTTTGTGAAATATACTTGTTTGCTATTAGTTTAATAATATATATATATATATATATATATATATATTTGTCATGTTAGGAAATATTCTGTCTGTTTAATAAAAAAGCAATTTTTCTGTCATACTTACATATTTTATTACCTACATATTTAAAATTACAAACTGGTACATGTATGTATGTATATGTATATCACAATCAATACTTTTGTCGCTAATTAATTAACAATTAGGTACTTTTTATGCCATCTCTTATGTTATATTTTCATAACTCATCCAATTTTTTTCTTTTTTTCTTTAATAATGAAATTAATAACACTTGTAGTTGTTTAAATTTTTTATCACGCCTAGATAATCGTTGTTGCAAAATTTTTACTCGTGTTTGTAAAATTTTCTCCCTTTCGGTAGTGAATTTCATAGTCTGAGTCCCAACATCTTTCTTTTCTGGAGGTTTTTCTTTCAAAGGTAGCAATGGTGTTGTATCTACAGAAGTGCAAGGATTTGGCTCTCTATATGTTGTGACTTGATGCTCCGGTACTAGTACAATATTATTCATAATTGTGTTTATATCATTTTTAGGCTGAAATATAGAGAAATAATATTAAATCTGTAAATAAACATGTGGCTAAGCACCATAGCAGAATTTGACTAGAAACAAGAAATATATGGACTACGGGACTTTTACTGATTAGACGTGAGCCTGCTCATTAATAAAATATATTCTTACCACTTTGCAAATAGTTGGTACAGCATCTTTATTCAGGTACCGAATGGATGTATAGGGAGACTTGGAAAAACATGTAGATTCGAAGTGAGAACTGCATACAGCAGAATGTGTACTAATGTTTTTTGTAATACATAAACTTTTTAACCATTTTTGACGCATCTCTGCTTCTTTTGGGAAACTGTAAAATTAAGCATAATCAAAAACATAATCCTGTGTGTGGCTTGGAAATAATAATGTAAAATCAAAGGAATAAGCACTGCTGATCAAATTATGAGCAAAGTGAGGCACACCTACTCACAAAAAGCACTTATTTTTTTTTAGGAAGTCAGCGGGGTGTCACCGGTTTATGGTGGAAGTTCCAAAGACTTGTATGAAGCTCTTTGCTTCTACCTTCATAGTAAGGACAGCAAGACTATGAAACTCTCTACCTGGAGCCCTGTTCCCAGAAAATTATAACCCAGGGGTCTTCAAATATAGAGTAGATAAGTTTCTTCTATGCAAGCATGTTACATCTTATAGACTGTAGTGGTGCTTTACATCAGGCAGACTATAGTCAGACGTAGGTAAGCCTTTTCGTGTTAAAAAAAAACTGATGATCATTGAGATATTACTACTACAGTAATATCAATGCTTATGATAGTATTGATTCGGTTATTGTCAGGGAGGCAATGTAATCAAAATCATAAACATTTTCCAGTAATTACAATATTTCAATACAAATTCCTATTTAAATTGTATATATCTTATATGGAAAACTGAAAAAATATCACATTACACAAATTAATTCAAGCACATGAATGTATGGTCATCTCGTTCCCAATAATGTTATCTTAGCTAAACTTTGGCATACCTGTAGAAAGATATATTGCAGCCACTATACGATTCATTTCTACATCCCGGAACAATACATGTTTTTACCATTTTAATATTTTAACAATAAAATTATTTATTAACAAATGAAACATGAAACTGACCTTTTTTTTTTATGGCTTTTGCGAAGATATAACTTCGCAATTCTGCCAATGTCAAGTGCAGTGTTGCCAGCTGTTTTTGACGAGCGATCGTACGCTGGTATGGAAATAAATCGTATTTCTTAGGGAGAGGTGAATAAAAAAATCGTACATATGTTTAGGTAAGAAAGTTTATTAATAAAATTAGCTACGTCTTATACAATGGTCATCAAATTGAGCGTTTCAGGTGCTGGTTCATAATTTTCACAGCACCCGAAACGCTTAACACGCTGTTTTGATAGTAATAGACCATTTAAAGTTTCGCTATTGAGTTTGTTGCGGCTCTTTGTTTTTATTAAATTGACTGAGCTAAAATAGCGCTCACAATCCGCATTCGACAATCATAAACAAGCAAACGTTCTAAATTGCATATACCGTAAAATATTCCTGTCTTCAAACTAGCACAGGATTCAGATATCGGTTGGATAATAACTGAACTGTTAAATGAAATGCCGCGATAATAAAAGGGTAATCCTCGACTACTAATGGGAGTACTCGGTGAATAGTGATGGGCCAATAACATTTGTTTGGTGGCTTTTGGTTTTTTGATTGATTGATCATGCATGACTGACGTGGTGTTTATGATATTGGTAGGTAATAACAATTATAAGACATTGATAGCTGACTTTTCTAGGACCACCGTTCGAAAATATGGGCATAGAATCGGTCATACAAAATGTTTAAAAAGTCGTACAAATCGTGTACGATTTCGATGATTCGATCGTACATTAGTAAAACGGGCAAAAAATCGTATGAATACGATTTAAATCGTACATCTGGCAACGCTGGTCAAGTGGGAAGATAGGCCATCAAACTGAGAAACTTTTTTTTAAATTGGCTGTCAGCGTGTGTCTAGACATTGACAACAATGACAAATCGGAAGTGAAGGATTGCACAATGCACGACGTTAACTTAACATCCTCCGCAATCGAACGAATCAGCGTCAATGCAAGTACGGATACATGCTCTTAGCCTGCGTTCAGACATGCGAGAATCGTGCGTTTACGCATCGCGCGGTTTGAAACCGTAAAATTGTGATGCTATTCAGACACGCGCGGTTAGTATGCGTCATGCGATTTCGTGCACCGTGCGGGTTAGCGTCAGTTTCAAAATGGAGGTCGACGAAGAAGTGTGTTTACTGTGGTTGCTCCTTAAAAAAAGAAAAAGGCGGTATTGGGTGCATCCAATATAACGTGACCGACTAGTACATGGTCAGTTCGTAACGTTATATCCCAAATTAAGAATGTATGATAACAAATTTTTGGACTATTTGAGAATGTCAATAAAATCTTTTGATGAACTAATTGAACTGATCAGGCAAGATATTTCATGCTGTGAAACGCATTTGAGGCCAAGCGTGTCACCGGAAGAGAAACTCGTAATAACTCCATGGCGAACTCACGAGCAGTGACGTGCTCACCGCGCGGTATCCGCAACGCAACTGAACGCGAAGTAAAGTAAAGACTCCATAGTAATAGAAACGCGCAGGAGCAGCGCGATTCTATTTTCTGGCGGTTAGGTTGCGGTAACCGCGCGGTTATGTCTGAACGATTACTTTATAACTCATACAAATAAGACCCGCGCGATTTCCATGCGATTCTGAAATCGCGCGGTTCCCGCCGTGTCTGAACTAGCGCTTACAGATCGCATTGCGATTAAAAGAAGTGTGCGCCAAGGGGACACCATTTCTCCCAAGCTATTTGCAGTTGTCTTGGAGGAAGTCTTGAAGCTTCTTGACTGGGAGACTATTCTCCATTGTATTACTCCATTACATTATTGACTTATCCCGTCTTAGTTTTGCCGATGACCTGATTCTTAGTAGTGAAACTGAGTGTCTCCGAACGATGTTAGAAGACCTTTACCATGTCTCTCTTCGAGTGGGCCTTAAGATGAACATGTCCAAAACTAAGGTGATGACCAACGCTTTTGGAGATTCACAAACAATTATTCAGATTGGGGGTTAAAAGTTAGAAGTAGTGGAACAGTAGGTATACTTACCTTGGAAACTGTTTGTCTTTTGGCAGAGAGCATAGACACACGGAGATCAAAAGACGAATCCAACTCGGATGGGCGGCATTTGGCAAGCTGAGCGATACGTGTTCTGCCCACAATGACGTATGCTGCCGAAACATAGACTCTCACCAAGGAAACCATCAAAAAAATAAGAGTCTCGCATAAAGAGCAATGGAACGGTCCATGTTAGGCATTACGTTACGCGTCAGGGTTCGTAATACTGAGATCCGAAAACGAACGAAGGTGGAAGACGTCGGGTCTCGTATTACAAAACTCAAGTGGCGAGGCGATGGGCTGGACACTTGGCGAGACGTAGGTACTGACGGCAGATGGAGCAAAGCAATAACAGAATGGTACCCACGGCTTGGTAAGCGTAGTGTAGGAAGACCTGTGCAACGGTGGCTAGATTTAGAAGGTAGAGTTAGAAGGAAACATCTCGGCAAGAACAGCGCAAGACAGGGGTATTGGCGTAAGAGGGAGGAGGTCTATACCCTAAAGTGGATCTCATTAGGCTGATGATGATTGCCGCAAAAATATCTGAACACATCAGTTTATTTAAAATCATTCAAGCCAAAATCTTTTATAAAAATAATACATCCCTAGGTATGTATAGTTAAAATGTGTCCCAATACAAGTGCTCCATTGAAGTATCACCAGTCACTATATAGATATTCATATTTAATTGCATGTTACCTACATTCAAATGACATAAACATTAAAACATTGCACTAAATAGATAATTAATATTAGATAAAATTTACATAACCTGCAAGTATTATTTCTATTTACTACTTAAGGTGTATTGTACTTTCAGACTTTATTTTGTAGTTACTCATATACTTTATACTTAGGTACCTTTTTAGATCAAAATATGTACACATATTGTGAAATACACTTGTTTGCTATTAGTTTAAAATATATATATTTTCGTCATGCTAGGAAATATTCTGTCTATTTAATAAAAAAGCAATTTTTCTGTCATACTTACATATTTTATTATCTACATATTTAAAATTACAAACTGGTACATGTATGTAAGTATGTACAATATGTATATGTATATCACAATCAATACTTTTGTCGCTAATTAATTAACAATTACTTTTTATGCCATCTCTTATGTTATATTTTCACAACTCATCCAATTTTTTTCTTTTTTTCTTTAATAATGAAATGAACAAAACCTGTAGTTGTTTAAATTTTTTATCACGCCTAAATAATCGTTGTTGCAAAGCTTTTGCTCGTGCATCTAAAATTTTCTCTCTTTCTGTAGCGAATTTCATAGTCTGAGTCCCGACATCTTTCTTTTCTGGAGGTTTTTCTTTCAAAGGTAGCAATGGTGTTGTTTCTACAGAAGTGCAAGGATTTGGCTCTCTATATGTTGTGACTTGATGCTCCGGTACTAGTACAATATTATTCATAATTGTGTTTATATCATTTTTAGGCTGAAATATAGAGAAATAATATTAAATCTGTAAATAGACATGTGGCTAAGCACCATAGCAGAATTTGACTAGAAACAAGAAATATATGGACTACGGGACTTTTACTGATTAGACGTGAGCCTGCTCATTAATAAAATATATTCTTACCACTTTGCAAATAGTTGGTACAGCATCTTTATTCAGGTACCGAATGGATGTATACGGAGACTTGGAAAAACATGTAGGTTCGAAGTGAGAACTGCATACAGCAGAATGTGTACTAATGTTTTTTGTAATACATAAACTTTTTAACCATTTTTGACGCATCTCTGCTTCTTTTGGGAAACTGTAAAATTAAGCATAATCAAAAACATAATCCTGTGTGTGGCTTGGAAGTAAGGAGCCCTGTTCCCAGAAAATTATAACCCAGGGGTCTTCAAATATAGAGTAGATAAGTTTCTTCTATGCAAGCATGTTACATCTTATAGACTGTAGTGGTGCTTTACATCAGGCAGACTATAGTCAAACGTAAGCCTTTTCGTGTTAAAAAAAAACTTATGATCATTGAGATTAATATCTCAATGATCATAAGTTTTTTTACAGTAATAGGTATCAATGCTTATGATAGTATTGATTCGGTTATTGTCAGGGAGGCAATGTAATCAAAATCATAAACATTTTCCAGTAATTACAATATTTAAATACAAATTCCCATTTCAATTGTATATATCTTCTATGGAAAACTGAAAAAATATCACATTACACAAATTAATTCAAGCACATGAATGTATGGTCATCTCGTTCCCAATAATGTTATCTTAGCTAAACTTTGGCATACCTGTAGAAAGATATATAGCAGCCACTATACGATTCATTTCTACATCCCGGAACAATGCATGTTTTTTCCATTTTAATATTTTAACAATAAAATTATTTATTAACAAATGAAACTGATCTTTTCTCGGCCTCGCCACCTTCTGTCAATTTTGCTTGCCTTGTCAATAAAATAAAATTGTCATTACATAATGTAATGTTGTCCGTAGGAAAAATAATATAAACTTTATTGTTAGTTATTATGTTTTAAAAAGAACTACATATATATTGAGATTACTTTGTCGAATCGAGTTAAATTTATAATAAATACAATTAAATAATAGTATATATTACTAAGCATATAAAAAAGAAGTTTAAAGTAACATTTTTTCACAGATTATTTTTAAGCAGGCAAGCTGTTGAAGTATGTTTCGTCTACGGAAAGTATTCCCACTTAAAATAGAGTTTGGCAAATTAGCTACGAACTAAAATGCTCAAAAGTATTTTTAACAGCAAATATAAAAGTAGACAACTAGACAAAACATAAGCTAATATTTTTTCTATCTTTAAAATATTATAGAAATATATAGGAATAGGATATATTAATGATCTCAATGTAAAATAGATTAATAATAGATAATATAAGAAAATATTGTAAACACATACTAGTTTAAGTTTAAGATTTTAAATTTTATATTTTAATTTTTAGATTTTAGAATATTTAATTTAAATTTCAGCAACGCCCTAATTCCTCTCTCAACAGGGTAAATGTAAATACATTTAAGTACCTATACTAATAAAGAATTTGAATTTGAATATTAAAAGCGGAAGTACGGTCTAGTTGCAAAATCCTGCAAAGTGCCCGCGCGAACGATCAACTGATAGTCGCTGCCAAGTGCCGCGTTGTGACATGAGGCTTCTGAATGGATCGCGGGCCACGACATCACGATATCGTTAAACGCGTAAAGAAACGCAAATTAAAAAGTGTGGTGAAAATTTACAACACTGTACCTAACTCCAGTACTTACGTACGTCCTAGTCCGATTTCAATTAAACAAACCCTATTCAATTTTTTTACATATACGCGCTTTATTTGCATGAAGTAACTTTTATTAAAAATTTTCGATGTCTCACTATTTCTCATTGACAACATTACTTAACTATGTGAAATCGACATTTCATAAAAATGAAATAAAATAGTAGTATATAAGATAGAGCTAATTTTTTAATGAGTGTTAAGACAATAAAAACGCCAAAACACGATTACGTTACTTCGCTTGATAGTTTTATTTTTTGAAAAATAGTTGTTTTGAAATATTTTTTACCATTTTTTTCCAAAAGTAGTACAGAAATTTAAATCAATTTAATTACATCTAAAAGATAATGCTATTATTTAGAAGAGTAAAAAGCAATAAATACGAGTAGAATATTCTGAATTGCTGATTTTATATGAATTTATTTCGTCAAAAACGTCTGCAAAACTGCTCAAATTGTGCAAAATTGTTTGCGTGTGGACAAGAGTCGTCGGCCGGAGCTATGCGCGCGATGCTCGCCCTTGCTTTCATGTTAATACGAAGTGGAATTGCATGCAAAAAAGCTGCTGTAGGCATTTTTCCAAGCGCAAAGCGTTTTTGGGTGAAATATCGTGGCCTTAACGCGCGGATACAAAAACTGAATGAAGCTCAAAATGTAGAACAACCTTAATCTCTCGAAAATCACTCACAAAAGTTTTTATAGTAGTGAACTTTTAGTTTTTGTGGACAAAATCTAGAAAAGGTTTTTGTGATTAAAAATAATTAGGAATGTGCTCAATATAAGTATATCATAAATTGTTTAATAAGAACAGATAACTTATATTTTCGTGTTCACAACAGTTTAATCGTCAAGAAAAGGACAACGAAATTACACTTTATGGTTTTCATGTATATAATTTCATTTTCTTTGTATAATTTTATTTGTTATTGTAGATCACAATTTACATTATTATAATTTATATTACCTATTTTTTGGTTTATATTTCGATTTTGTCAGCTTACAGCGAATAATTTTACTGAAGTTATGGTAACATTATTGTGCAGTCTGTGGTTGGAATCTGAAACAATCGGAAACATTCTTTGAATTTATTCGCATTTTTCAGTAATTTTCAGGTTTCTGGCGTTTACTGAGTTTTCAGTAATATTTGTCTTGCTCCCTCGTGCATGGAATAAACTATGAAAGAGATGAACGCGGCGTCGCAGAATAATGTTTCGGACCTCTTAAAACTTGCCAGAAAATTTAACTGTTTTTATCTATCAGGTATGTCAACAACACATTGTAACAAAAATCTCGTTACATCGTTTAAATTAGAATTGTATATCATTATTCGTGGATATTTTAGGTTTACATCAAGGAATATGTAAGCCGTTTATAGTGGCCGGTCACCAGGTCGGTTTAATCAGGCCGGATGTCATGAAGCATTTGCAGAGATTTCCTGAGGTAAGAGCACGAATGCTTCATTCAAAACGATGGAATTAGCAACTGATGAAGACTCTATACTGCTGCTGATTTGCAGTGTAACTCAGACTGAACTCTGTATATCTTGGGAATCACTCAAGACTAATCAGTAGTCTACCTATGAGTGTAAAGTAACACTTGTACTTATACATGAAACCCAAAAATTATAACAGACTTAGTTCTGCTATTATTTTGAAACTCTTAGAAACTATGGCTGGTGTCTCAACAGGATAAACTGATTTGCATAAATGCAAAACAGTTTAAGTCACCATATTGTTTAGCTGTAGTTACTGTTAACTGTTTTTATTCTAGTGTGATATGAATCCTCTGATATGCTTGTATCAGAGTCATATTTAATGAGGTTGAAACATAGTTGAAATCTGTATTGTAGAATTTACTCAATGTTTTATTTACAGGTGTTCAGAATTGCTGGAAAATTTGTAGAACTGAATCCAGCATTTAGAGACTACAAAGAAAGAACCTTAAAAGTTGCAGATATCTTACAAAAGCTCCGAAAAGAAAATGAAATTATTGCCCTCAAAGGATGGAGAGATGAGGTCAGTCTGAGGAATATTGTTAACTGGATCTAACTAGTTTATTTCATGTCTTTAATCAGTATGTTTACCTTTTAAACCGGTTTGAAGCAAAGTTCAAATTGGAATTATTTGTGTTATAGGTATAAAAGATTTTTCAGAATTAATGGGTAGATATATATTTCACATTTCTAATCTGGGTTATATTTTACTCTATGTACAGACTAAATGTCTTAACTGTTAATAGTTTAAGCTCATATTTTGCTGAATAAATGAATACTGATTACTGAATATAATGTAAAATTAGGAGAGTTAAGGTGTAGCAAACTTTTATCATATTGTATTGGAATGGCAATTACCTGAGTTTCACATATGTTTTTTTACACTTGTAGTGTTTCGAAGTGAGTGCACCCTTCTTCCACGAGAGTCTTCTGGAGATGGACAGAAGTGCCATCTGCCTATTTGGCATCAGAAACTATGGAGTCAGTGTCACCGGCTACCTGAACCACCCAACCAAAGGTCTCTGCATCTGGTTACAGCAGAGAAGCTTCACCAAACAGACTTGGCCAGGTAATCATACTATCCTATATTATATTTTGTGGATTTTGTTAACTCTGTAGTAGGTAGCTTGGATTCTCTTTTGTTTTATTTGTAGATTAATGTTATTTTAATGAAATAAGTATAAATCGCTGTAAATTTAAGCAAGTGTAGGTGTGCGGCGGCGGGATACTGCAGCTCAGAAACACAAGATCCTTTGGATACTTAGCTCAGAGCTCAGTACACTTCTGACATACTGATAACTAGTGCATAAGTTACATGTTGGTTCAGATGACCTTCATAAAAAATTACAAGGCTACCTTTATTATCCCAACACACTAATTTTTATAAAGGTGAAACATTGCGATGTGTGTGTTTCTGCCTCCTTAACACTCATGTGATTTGTATGATATTTGGTATGAAGGTAGATTTGACCCTCAATTATCCCAGGTACATGTGGTATGGTACACATAGAGGAATGATTAAGAGTTAACTAAACATCGAAAATTTGTGCTAATAGATTCACACAGTAATTCTAAATAAACAGAAACATGTTTTAAGGTGCATTGTAGTAAATTTTTATGATGTTTGCAAATTGATGTAAAATATTCTCAGCTCTTGCATACATTCTCTCTGTCATAGATGAGACCATACATATTGTATTTTGTAATCAGACCGTTTTTCTGTTATGTCTATCTGTTTTGTTATTTCTACCATACTGCACAACTAAATTTTAGAAGTATGCTAATTATTACAATGCTATTGTCTTACTAATTATCTTAAAATATTCTATGGCTATTCACTATAGCTCAGACTGGTTTAAAAATATAAAATAACACACTCGGCTACCAGGTACATACATACAAAGGTGGGCAAATACTTATGACCGGTAGTGTATATGTACGAGTTGCTTGACATGTTGATTATATTATTATTATATTTACTTATTTGATTACTTTATATTCTACTAGTATGTACTGTGAAGAAAAAAAATTGTTTACAATTACCACACCATACTCACAATTACAGATATATGTATGTATCAAACTTACCTAGGCAAGTTTAATAATAAATAAACAGCTGTTGTACTAACTGGGAAGATAGTTATACAGGAAAAAAATACTCATTTTCTAACAAAGTTAATATTTTGAACTCTTTTCAAAAGATCTTTTTACATATTATTCGTAGGTAAATGGGATTGCTTTGTGAGCGGTGGGCTGGCTGTGGGCTACGGCATCCTGGAGACTACCATCAAGGAGGCGGCCGAAGAAGCCTCTGTGCAGGGCGAGCTCGTCAAGAAGCTGGTCCCGGCCGGCTGCGTCAGGTACACCACATAGGATCATGATTAGGAGGAAAGGATTTGGGGGAGTTCCGAGAAATGGGAAACCAATAATAGGTTATTTATTGAAAATCTTTTTTTTTTACTTTTTGGGGTTTAAAATTAGTTACCAGGCTTGATAAGTGATAGTGGAATCTTGTTGCTAATTTATTTTTTCTTAGTTATAAGAGGCCCAAAAACGAACTCTATATCGGGTTTTTATCGAGGATTTTATTCGGGACCTATAAGAATGATTGCTTATAGGTATGTATTATATTATATGAAATAGGCCAAAGCCGCAAACATCCATTAGTGTAAAAATGTATGTATGTCACGCGTGTAATATTGCTAATGCCATTTATCGGTTACCAATATGAATCTCGCACAGAAATAATTCCCGATCAAGGCTGTTTGAATTAGGATTCGTTATATTCAATACTTTACATTTTTGACACTGAACTTTCCCATTCAGACAGTTTTGACTACAAATTATTTTAATAGTTATAGAATTAAAATGAATTGGACAAATTTTTATGTTAGATATTTTTTTTAGCCAGGCACACATTTTTGCGTAATAACAGTAACTACTTCACCACCACGATGTTAAAAGAGAAACTCCCCTAACGAATTAGTTCTGCGGGGGAGACACGACCCTCAGTCATGAGGAATACGATTCAAAAGATGTAACTACTTCAGTTACAGTACCTAGTTACTGTTATTACACATTTTAATTAGAAAGCCAAAGTAGTATATGTAAATTTAAAAAAGATTGTAAGTTTTGATCAAGTTATTTTATTTCTTAAATTCTTTATTTTGTGGGTTCGTATTTCACTACAGCATGCTGCCTTACGTAGTTACAGTTTTGAATGTATACTTAGCTTATTTGGGAACACATTCTGTTTTGTGTACCATTATAAATAAATAAATAAATAAATTATTATATCGAATAATAAACTAAA
Organism: Macaria liturata; assembly: GCA_964023185.1. Classification (NCBI taxonomy): domain Eukaryota; kingdom Metazoa; phylum Arthropoda; class Insecta; order Lepidoptera; family Geometridae; genus Macaria; species Macaria liturata. The sequence continues at coordinate 3,119,768 of OZ026811.1, read as the reverse complement.
ACATAAGGATAATTCAATAGTCCAATTGAACTATCGATGTTAGAAATACATAAATAATATATTCATTTTCATTAAGTTTTTATTTTCACCCTAATTCCCAAAAGTAGAACATGATGTTAGCTGGTTAAAACATTAGTCCTAAAATGTTACTAGTGTTTTGAAGTATTCTTGTACAACTTGAATAATAGTGCTTATGTTATACATCTATTATAATAACTAACGAACTATAATCCAACGATCTTTAAGGCGAGAGTGAACCGGTTCCTATCTGGTAAGCACGATCCATCTTAGACCATAGCTATTGCTTGCCATCGGGCAAACTATGGTCAAGTGCAAACCTGTTTTAGTTAAATAATAAATAAAAAATATAATAATAAATATTGTTGTACAGTTTCTACTTCGAGAGCGAGCGAGGCTTGTTCCCCAACACGGAGTACGTGTACGACCTAGAGCTGCCGCTCGACTTCGCGCCGCAGAACGCCGACGGAGAGGTAAATCAAATCAAAATTACTTTATAGTACATCAAAATAAAGAATACAATCCACACAAAAAAGGTAGAAGGTAATCAGGGACATTGGGCGACCTTATCACTAAAGTGAATCAATGATTGTTTATTAAGTTGTCCGCATGAGAGTGCCCGACTCTGGTGTCAAAGTTTTCAAGTCGTTTTTACACAGACAACGACTGATCCACTATGATAAACAACCAGATGATACGGTAAATAAATTACATTTTGAAACCTACTGTAAGGCATTGTTTATATGATTTAGTTATTTACTTACTCATTATATTACTCGATATAAGTATGTATGTATATTCGAGGAAGGACCTGGGCGCCCACCACGATGTATCTGCCCAAGAGAACTCCCCTAACGAAATAATTCTGCGGGGGAGTCACGACCCTCAGTCATGAGGAAATACGACTCAAAGAGAGAGAAATATACATAATATATTACGCATCGCTCACCATCCGACGATCGTTCAAATGTTCAGAGTACCTTCTTTAGGGTGAACACAGCCGTTTCCATCCGCTCATTCATCTTTCGTTTTTATCATGAAGGTGTCATAAAAGAAAACAGTCGAATTGGAAACCTCTCCCGTTTTTAACAGTCGATTAAAATATCACATGTGCCTCTCAGGTGGAGAGCTTCGAGCTGCTGACGGCCGAGGAGTGCATCCAGCGCGCTCTGTCCCCCATCTTCAAGACGACGAGCGCGCCGGTGCTGCTCGACTTCCTCATCCGCCGGGGATATATCAACCCAGAGAATGGTGGGTGTTTTCTCTATCTTCTTTTCTTTCTATCTTTATTTCTTTCTTAGAAACATGTTTCCCAATTGTTAACATAGCCCTCTAACATAGGCCTAACTGAGTTGTTAACTAAATTGTTAACATGGGCCTCTCCTAGTTTATCGCCATAACTCGCATGTATGTAATTTTACATTACTTTGTACATTATTAGAATGTTAGCTAAGATGACATGTTAGTTAGAAGATATATTGTTATGAGGTTTAAAAAAAAAATGAAATTTGAAATTGAAATTTGAAGTAAGCCTAGGTATATAGGCTTGCGGCTTTATATAATATCATATCATTAACATATAACACACCATTGTATGTACTACTAATTGAACGTACCTACAACCGGAAATGATATGTAGCACATTGATTTTTCTTTAAAGCTTTGATTATGACATGATATTGATTTATTTATTTTAGATTTTAAGTATTGACATGTAACTGCTGTTTGTTATGAATAAATATCTGTATCTGAATCTGAATCTGAACCGGCAACCGGCTAAGCCAAATAAAAACGATATTAATATGAAACCGACCGCGTGAAGTTTTTCTAGAACATCGGATCAGGGATACCGTACAAGCTTATCTAAGTAAGGAAGTTCAATAGTTCAGCTGAACCAGACTAAATAATTATAATAATAATAATCTCTTTATTTCAGATACAAGATCCATAAAAGTACATTTACATGAAACATAAACTATTATAAAGGGTAACATATATTTAAAATTACATATTTGTTTTAATTTAAATTAAATAAATTAATTACTAAATCTCCTTTTTTATATTATCGAGAGTTACAGTATCCATTTTTGAACCAATACACAAACCTACTGATAATAATTTACGAGAACTTATGTTCATAATACGGATTTACTGACTCGTAGTTTTTGCTAACCTAATTATCAGATAAAATCCAATTAGGTAAGTAGCAGCGGCGCTATTTCCGCAATTTCATCAATATGACTTCATTATCAATCATCATTATATTTGGGACGGTCCACGTGGCCCACTATCTATGGATATATCACGTATATGTCATTAATATGACAATATTGTTTACAAGTAGATATCGTGTCATATAATAATAGGCGTTTCGCTTTGATAACGATAAGTCGCGGAGTCGTGCGCAGAGATCGTTATCGAGGTTCCGCTGTATTCGTGTGCAATGGCCGGTAAACACTGCTTGTTATTGCCCTATCGTTAAATAAAAAAATAGAGATTTTAAACGACGAAACCAATTTATTGCGTTTGTTGCGGGTAATAGCTAAGCGTGTTTTCTGATGTTTACGAGTTCTCTTCAATATTTTTATGTAAAGCCAGAACCGTTATAGTAGTTTATGCAACTGTCATATAATGAAGGGTATTAAAGCACGAGTGTGAGTTTATGAAACGAGCGCAGCGAGTTGATGTTATAATGAGATATTACGATATCGATGTGGATATTATACCATCATGTGAAATTGCTTAAATTGAGTGTTTTGTTGTCTGCGCTAGTAATTATAAGTCAAGTATTGGACACATAAGTAGAATGTTACAACATTAGTGTAGATAAAATAAATTATACAACTATTTATTCTTTTACCATTATTCAGTTCAGATTAGAGTAGGTACTTTTAGTGTTCTTGTATGAATGCTTGGCTCCGCTCTGTCATTGGATACCTCCTGCACTGAACACGTACAGTTACAGATTCATACAATATGAGTACAACCTACCTATGTATAATACGTACAAAACAACATATGTACACAATGAGAGGTTTGAATAAAACATACTTACGTTGTAGGCATTTCTGTGCAGATGTAATAGCAGCTAATGTTGCTATGGGTTGTATTTCTATGTCTAAAAAATTTGTTGATCTCTATGTTGATATTTCCACCTATGAAAGTCTAATATCCGCGCCCTGTAGCCTTATGATAATTTGGATTTAAATAGTAGCCTTACTGTTAATTATAATTTTATGCAAATCAGTTCAGCCTTTTCAGCGTGACGAAATAACTATTAATAAATAAATAAAATATCCATTTAATTATTCATCTACTTTCAATCAAATTCAGGCAAATAGGTACCACGAGGTCGACAGCGAACCTTATATGGCTGAGGTGAAGTAACCATTATGAACACACAATGTTATATTTGTGTGATGTAGTTATATTTATGCGTTATACCCTTTATCGCGACAAAATTATTTTGTTATCAATACAATATCTTAACCATGTGTTTTATACCCCCAGAGCCCAACTTCCGGTACCTGGTGGAGTTGCTGCACGTGCCGCTGCAGTCCATCTACAGCTGGCCCTACACCGCCGCGGCGGCCTCCAACGGAGACGACCAGGCCATACAGAGGGTCTGAGTGGGAGGTCACATTGTACTCTATATACATCCACGCTGGGTCAAACATTGGGCCACTAAACGGGTAAAGACTCTTTGGAAACATCTTCTAAACTTTTTTTGAGGTATTTTTAGTCAAATATCGGCTTCAAATTCAGTTGAACCATTCGAATTTGCCGATAATTTCAACTGTGAGACTAACCATCTAACCTTTTTTATTCATAAACCTATTTCGCAATTATTAAGCGTTTGGCCTGTATCAGTCGTTTTCAAAACTATCAATGGCAGTAAAATAGTAATCTAGTAATCAATACGGTTACACGTAAAGACGGTATATGCCATAGATCTAATACCAGACCACCGATATCTCTTTCAATCAATGCTCAACTAATTTGGCGGGAAGTATACCTACTAGAGGAATAATGGGGCATTGTTGGATCCAATATACATCATATGTCCAACACATTATTCCGTATATGATCAGCGGTGAAACGATTATGATGATACGATACGAAAGGTTAAATGATTTCAATCATACCATCATCAGCATGTTATCGCCCACTCTTGAGCATAGGCCTCTCGTACGCCGATTGAATCCAGGTGCATATTGAATCTTACCATACCTAAGAAAATGCTTTAAAAAAATACCTTAGCTGTGAGCCAAGTGTGGTCTATGCCCAGTAAACTTTAGTAGTCCAATATTATCCCGTAGCACTAATCGTTGACCCATCGCCGATGTATCGCAGAGTAGCTTACTGAATATTTTCATGAGTTGTGTGTTATGCCTTCATTTGTGTAGTCATTAGGAACTGTATTATGTGAGGTTATTTACGTTTGTGTTGTGTAAACTATCGTTTGGAGTTTCCATACAATATTGATATAAAAATAGAAGAGAAATGCACCGTTTCTGATATTGGTATCATTTTAACGCTAATTTACTTTTCAAATGCAAAATAAAATATATTTTCTTCCAGCACCAACTTAAAAAAATTCATAATATAATAAATATTCACGAATAAATCATATCTTATTGTGATTGATTGGTGAATCACTTGCGATATTGGCAATTTATTGAGTTGTTGCTATGCGCTTGCATTGGTTCAATTCAGTGTGAAAACTTTAGACTATAGTTTACGTTGATTTAGGTACCATGCCTACTTGTTTTGTCGTGACTGTATTTTTAACGTGTAAAGTATAGAGAAATAGACATTAAACACGGATCTTTTAAAGTGGGACACAATGACAACGCAACAATTATCTATGGACATGTCTTCTTAGTTCTAATAATATTTCGCATTTCATCTATCTGTCTATCTGGTTTGACTTACGTTTTTATCAGTTTCAGAAATTTACTGAAGTAGCTATTTGATTCCAACATGTTTGTGAACCATTCACACTAGTTCACTGGGCCAATTCCGGCATCTCACTTATTTTAAACTAATTTGTCAGCTCGTTAATATGAAAGGAGTTTTCGTATTATGCTTCCTATGTAAAAAGTAAAGTAAAAATATGTTTATTTTCCAATTGAAAACTTAACCTACATATTACAATATTCATATTTTAGTTAATTTACAATACAATAATAGTATTAACAGTAGACCCCAAACTAGGCGTTAGCCTGTATCTCGGTGGTCCAATTATATTATGTTTATTAATGTTTCACGAAACATTTTATTAATTGTATTAATCATTAATCATATAAATTATGATCCTAAATGAAAAAGCAAATACGCCTGAGTGCTAAGTCTATAAACGATGAAATTGTTGTAATTGTTCTTCTTCCATTAAAGCTATGATTAATTAAGGAGATATTGTAACGATTTTTATTAATACTTGGTATGTAGGTACCTTTATTAATTATTAAATAAACTTTGCTCTTTGCGATATTTTTACACAACATAATTCGGCATACAATTTGACCTTCGATATGAAACATCAAGTCTATTCTAATTGTGAAGGAAGGCCCAAGTATAATATCATACAAACTGTTGTGCAATGTATAATATGTATATACAAGGCATAAAAACTAAGAAAGATGGTTTGATTGGTTTTCTAGAGGCTAGCTGTTTACGTACTATGTATGTACCTGTAATTGATTACTGCATCTTGTTTAGTTTTCAAATCTTGCTATACATATTTTGACTGCCCTGTTAGCTTAGTTGGTAGTGGCTCTGCTTTTAAATCTAGGGGTTGCGGGTTTGATTCCCGCGTGACACAACCCAAGTACTTATGAATTTTAAAATTTATGATTACTTGTGTTGAGTCTGGCCGTTTGTATGTATAATAAGTATGTATTTACAAAAAAAAAGTATATTAGTATTATATCCGTTATCTAGTACCCGCGACATAAGCGTTTGCTTAGTGTGGGGCTAGATGGCGCTGTGTGCTATGTCCCGGAATATTTATTTATTTATAAAGCAACAATTTGTATGTATTAAAATTCACACACTAAAAGTTGGTGTGTCAATATAAATTAGTGATGGAACCACAGAGAATCTAGCAATAGCACAAACAAATGCATCGGTCAGCCAATCACAGCAAAGTCGCAAGAATAAGCTGATTCAATTTACTGGGAAAGGGCGAAGTAACATTACATTTATATTGTTTATTATAACTGTGCTAAGGCACAATTACATTAATTTAACACTTATTTTTTTATATTTGTCTTGTTTAGATCACACATGTATGTACTACGAAACTACGTAGATGTACTTATCTGATTCTTCACGTATCGGTGAGAAGTTGATTGCGCCGAATAAGTGTTACCCAATGAACGAGTCAAGTTTCAATGTAATCCTTCTAATTATTGTGGTGTTAATGTAGTGATGTTATAATTAATACGTGAAGTGACCAAATCCTCATGTTCTCAGCAATGTTTGTGCGTGAAGTTGTCATAGTTTAGCTAGGTATGGTTAATTTCTGTGATACTTACCAGTTTTTGGTATAAGGCAATATATTTATCAGTTTTGAGTTTCGAATACATTCAGTAAGAATTTTTTGTTCGCCGCGAGCGCTGGATTCATTGGTACGCTCTTTGTTTTTCATATATATTTAGTTTTCGTATGTAGAGATGTGAGTATTAGTATATATACCTACCATAACTAAATTTATTGGAATTTATATTACACATAAGAAGTACCTAATATTTAATCGTAGAATGTAACTGATAGTTTAATTTATAGTTTTAGGTGCTATTTGCTTGATGCATGTTTACGGAGAAAATACTTAAACGATTGAAATTTCGTCTAGTCATACGACGAGAGTGGCTTACACCCGGACTATATCTTAATTATATAGGTTCGCTTCGATTCCATGATATTTGTAATTTATTCAAACTATTATAAGCATCTCATTAGAGCTGTACAATGTAATGTCTGCAAATTATAAGCCTAAAATATTAATCTAAAACTTCGTTTAACTTTGCGTATATTGAAGTATTTCAGAGCTATAATATGGTCTAGTATGTTTCATAATTTTAATTTCTCGTACCTATATTTAATTCAGCCTAGATATATCAAAACCCCAACGGTTCAAACTTTAACATAAAATTGATTATATTGTTGTATCAATCTATATTCGCGCCTTGGAACATTAATATTGAAAGCAATATTATCTGATAAATCATATTAAGTACCCATTAAAAATAGTGAGTGAAACGTGTTTTGCATACATGATGTATGAATGAAGTATCCGTGTATATCGTAGTATCGCTCACATTACAGGTGTCAGGTAGAATGTAAACTCGTTGAACTTCACGTAATCGAACCAGAGGCCTTCGACGTAGGTCGTATTGTATAGTAGAGTATTACTAGATGAGACTGCGGGTTAACGATTTGATACACTTTTCGTGCTAAAAGGTGATTGGGTTGCAGTTTAAACACTAAAAAAAATCAGCAATCAGGAGTCGCGTAAAATACCATACTTCTACTTTGAATAATGTATACCATTGAGCTGGCTCTAGTAAAAAGCTAAAAATATATAATACTCAACAGGGAAATGCCACTAAAAATGTTAACAACATCAAAGCTGATACAGTGTCAGATTTACATAACGAGTTGTAAAGGAGCATATTATCTTGTTCATTATACGAAAACTGGATTCCTGTCACCTCTTAGCATGTCCATACATGTTGGCAAACGTACATTGTAGCAAATTTAGCGAAATTACTAGATGGAATGTTAGCAACATACGTTGATTTGTATTGTCGTAGCTGTTTTATACATTTTTATGAACACGTAATTGGCGAAAGATTTTTGTATCGATATTCTGTAATACATTGTACTTAAATTATGAATGTAATCGTTTATATTTGCGATAGTAGACAATGATAGTTTTCCTAAAAATAAAATGTGAAAAGTACATGTCTTTCTTTTGGTCCTTTGTCAGTTCTACCGATATTATTGAACCTAATAAACTATATGTATGTACATATATTATTATAAATTTCGTGAGTTTGAGTCTGCGTCGTGGAATACGGTTACCAATCTACTTTTTATCCGATTTCGGCAAAGCAAAAAGGAGGGTTGTTTTTATATTCTTTAGTGAAATATGGCACCATAGTCCCTGCAAGTGTCATGCTGATCAATTATAATTTTGAATTGAGCATCCAACAACCTTTCTCAAGTTTAACCTAAAGAATACTTGAAGACTATGTATATCTGGCAGGTGAGATAAAAAAACACATTTTGTTTAGAATATTTATAATATAGTTACATCAAAGTTGACCAAAACTCAAAATACATAAATCATGTATTTATATAACACAATTTATTAGTAAACAATCAACAATGTTAAAATAAGCAACAAATACATAAATATATACGACGTGCTATCGTTTGACAGAAGTCTTACATCAAGGTATACATGCATACATATTATGTTCATCATATACTGAAATGTTACTGAAATAGTATAATGTATAGGTAAAAAATGCAAAACGTTGTTGCTTTACCAGAACCAGAAAATCAAAGAAACTGTAAAAACCGTTTTAAAACATTAAAATCTACACAATCAACTCCTTTGTCCAGAATGTAGCTTCATAAGCCACGTTTAGGGTCCCTAGCAAATACTCGGTCGGCCGGTAAATAGTTAAAAAACAAGTTTTAAAAATAAAAATATGTACTCGTTATTTTATTACGTCACAGTCCTTTTAGCTAACATCACAGTTTAAAACAACTCTTATTAATTAGTTGATCAACCGTTTAGAAATGTAAGTCACTGTCTTAACAACTACAATCGGCCGAGCCAGCGTGGCGCTCACTAATAGCTACGTGACATAGTAATACTAGAGATAACTAACTTAGCAAACATATTCATAGTTCTTATAGAGCAGAGGTAATGTAATAGATGCAGTGTTACACTTGACACAGACGAATTCTTGACAGTCGGAGGCTTGTGTTATTTTATCTCATATAAATCGTTGATTAAGAGCCCTTTATTTGTTAGCAAGTAGCAAGCTACTCAGTTTCAGGTCCAATTAAAAAAAAGTAGTACAAAATAAGCACACTAGGTGTCGCTAGCAATCATTAAATCCGTGAATATTTTGTGCATTAGGGGCCAAACTCCAGTCGGGTGGCGCCATCTCATTTGTTACTAAAATTAACTTGCTACTGGAAAATCGCTCATTACCTTCTCCAGTTAGAAACCTCATATTGTAAACTTTTTGGAATTTGAAATCAGTCAGTTCTCAATGTTACTCTTGAACTTCATTACCGCGAGTTAGTTATCCCCCGTATATAGCTATGCAGCAGTGTGCGCGCGTCGAGTGCAGCTAGTAGTCGTCCCCGCGGGACACCACCTCCTTGCACGTGGGGCGCAGCAGGATGGTGTGCTCGAACTGCGCCGTGTAGCAACCCTGCAACCATGCAACAATAGTTATAACACATTTAAAGAGTGTGGTTAATAATAATAGACCCCGACTACTACTTACTACTAACTTATTTGTTAAGTTTATTAGTCCCTGAAGATTATATTTGATATTATGATCGGAAAATAAAAAAATAATTAATAATACATTTGTTATATTATTTTTTATACGTAGAGGATAATAATAATATATATATTTTTTAATTTAGCCAATCTGTTAGTATATTATGTGGGGCTAGATGGCGCTGTGTGCAACGTCCCGGAATATTACTTTGTTTTTTTTTACACTAGTGTAAAAAAAAAAAAGAAATAAATACATATTCAATAATACATATTCAGCGGCTGCGGTGATATCATGGTCAAAGCTAAAGGTTGGACATGCCTGTACTGAAATGGATCTCAAATGAGTTTGATTAACATCTAGTTTATGAGTTATGCGTCATTGGAGCAGAATACAACTGACCAATTTTTTCATATTGGTCACTTTCGAGGTTAATCGGAAACAAGGTTTGTTCCGTATTATTAGCCTCACTGGGAGAAGACACTGGCCTTGTAACACAGTTTTACGACTAGCACAAGGCCAGAGGTTTCACGAAATTTATTGTTACCCGTTTTTATTATGTTAATAAATATTTTGTATTTGTACCTATATATGTGTTATTATTATTTTTTAAATATTATGAAAATAAAATGTTTAAGTAGGCACCTTGATATCGCAGAGCGGCGGATATGCGTCGACGACCCCCTTGTCGCAGAGGTCCTTGAGCGCCATGGCGTAGCGCGAGGCGCCGGCGCGCTCCAGCCACCGCTTGCAGAACGCCAGCGTGCCGAAGTTCTTGTTGATCGTGTTCAGCAGCTGCTTCGACGACTGCAGCCTGGGAATATTAGGGAGAAAAAAATAGAAACCAGAAATGGCAAATATTATTTCATAGGTTTTAGTGACACCGTACCATATAATACTGGTATGGAGTCAAGCTCTTAATAGCCACTATGAAGTATTAGAAAATAAATCTCTTATATACCATTTTGTTGCAGCGGCCATTTTGGATTTTATACCTGCAGCTGAATATCTGTTTTTGTATAGTAATCAGAACTGAATTTATATTACTAAATTTCATGGTCAATTACCTAGTCAACAGTCGTCGTGCACCTGGCCGCGCCCCGTCGAGCCGAACGTCTCGATGTAAAGGTAGTGCTCACCTCAGCGGCACAAACTGCTGTTCGAAGTTCTTCATGTAGTGCGAGCAGTCCATGTCGTCGTGCACCTGGCCGCGCCCCGTCGAGCCGAACGTCTCGATGTAAAGGTAGTGCTCACCTCAGCGGCACAAACTGCTGTTCGAAGTTCTTCATGTTGTGCGAGCAGTCCATGTCGTCGTGCACCTGGCCGCGCCCCGTCGAGCCGAACGTCTCGATGTAAAGGTAGTGCTCACCTCAGTGGCACAAACTGCTGTTCGAAGTTCTTCATGTAGTGCGAGCAGTCCATGTCGTCGTGCACCTGGCCGCGCCTCGTCGAGCCGAACGTCTCGATGTAAAGGTAGTGTGCTCACCTCAGCGGCACAAACTGCTGTTCGAAGTTCTTCATGTAGTGCGAGCAGTCCATGTCGTCGTGCACCTGGCCGCGCCCCGTCGAGCCGAACGTCTCGATGTAAAGGTAGTGCTCACCTCAGTGGCACAAACTGCTGTTCGAAGTTCTTCATGTAGTGCGAGCAGTCCATGTCGTCGTGCACCTGGCCGCGCCCCGTCGAGCCGAACGTCTCGATGTAAAGGTAGTGCTCACCTCAGCGGCACAAACTGCTGTTCGAAGTTCTTCATGTAGTGCGAGCAGTCCATGTCGTCGTGCACCTGGCCGCGCCCCGTCGAGCCGAACGTCTCGATGTAAAGGTAGTGCTCACCTCAGTGGCACAAACTGCTGTTCGAAGTTCTTCATGTAGTGCGAGCAGTCCATGTCGTCGTGCACCTGGCCGCGCCCCGTCGAGCCGAACTTCTCGATGTAAAGGTAGTGCTCACCTCAGCGGCACAAACTGCTGTTCGAAGTTCTTCATGTAGTGCGAGCAGTCCATGTCGTCGTGCACCTGGCCGCGCCCCGTCGAGCCGAACGTCTCGATGTAAAGGTAGTGCTCACCTCAGTGGCACAAACTGCTGTTCGAAGTTCTTCATGTAGTGCGAGCAGTCCATGTCGTCGTGCACCTGGCCGCGCCCCGTCGAGCCGAACGTCTCGATGTAAAGGTAGTGCTCACCTCAGCGGCACAAACTGCTGTTCGAAGTTCTTCATGTAGTGCGAGCAGTCCATGTCGTCGTGCACCTGGCCGCGCCCCGTCGAGCCGAACGTCTCGATGTAAAGGTAGTGCTCACCTCAGCGGCACAAACTGCTGTTCAAAGTTCTTCATGTAGTGCGAGCAGTCCATGTCGTCGTGCACCTGGCCGCGCCCCGTCGAGCCGAACGTCTCGATGGCGTAGAACTCGTTCTCCTCCATGCGGGTCGTCTCGCCGCCCTTCACGATGGGCACCGTCTTGCCGGCGTGGATCCCTGGACACATTGCACGCGTGTTTAGGTATGGATCTCTCAATAAACGGTTGGTAGTAAAAGAAAAGCAATATATGAAGATAGCAACTCACTGTATGGTCCAATGGAGTGTCCGTTGAGATTGCGGATTGGCTTCACCTGGTAGGTCACACCGTCCAACTCTACTTCATGGGACTCCATCACCTGGAAACACACACATTTATATTATCAAATAACAGTTAGACGAAAAATAACTTTTGGTTATGTATTAAAAACATGTTTAAAATTTTGACAGTTCAGTTTGAAAGCTCTCAATAACAGAGTTACCATACTCATAAAAACAAGTTTCGGCAGTTCATAGAATTTTTGTCTGTTTATCTGTTAATTTAAACGCTCATAACACAAAAACGGCTGAACCGATCATCATGATTTTTGTTATGTTAGGTAGTATGAGGTTTTAGAAGATTCGTAGGTAGTCGTTCTACTTTTTATCTCAAAACAATGCGAGCGAAGCCGCGACCGTCTAGTATACATATATATTTATGATATTTTGGTGGTACGTATACACATTGTAATACATAAATTAACGTTCTTTTTAGGGTTCCGTACCCAAAAGGTAAAACGGCACCCTATTACTAAGCCTCCGCTGTCTGTCTGTCTGTGTCCAGGCTGTATCTCATAAACCGTGATAGCTAGAAGTTGACTTCCCTTTATTTTATAAACAGAACTACTTTGTAGTATCTAGAAACGTGATTTTCTATTATGGATGATAGTACGGAACCCTTCGTGCGCGAGTCCGACTCGCACTTGGCCGGTTTTATATAATGTGTGGTTACCTCCTGCACGGCGGCTCCCACGTCGCACAGGCGCACGTCGACCCCGGAGGCCCTGATGCCCGCCTCGGTGGCCTCCTGCACGCCCCGCACGAGCGGGTCGTAGCGCGGGTTGAAGTGCAGCGTGAACGCGCAGTCTATGATGCGCCCGTTTATGTGAGTGCCGAAGTCGATCTTCACCACGTCGTCGTATTCCAGCACAGTTGTGTCGCCTGTGGTTACAAGTAAATATATGAATATCTGTATCTCTATGTATGAGTGCTTATAAAAACTGATCCTTTATTTTTACACGGAATAGACAACGTTCGACTACAGCCTACCTGATGTTAAGCAAGACTGTAGTCTAAGATGTTGCATGTTTGCCTTTCGATCTATCAAGCATATAAGATTCACTTTTTTTACTGCATAAGTGCACAGAGTTAAAAAAAAGAAGAAAATCAAAGATAGCGTGTGTAGTTTTCACATTGTTTGGAAGATACATTGTAATGGCTTCAGATAGCACGTCCTGATAGCAATGAGTTACCAGTGTTGGGCGTGTAGTGCGCGGCGCAGTGGTTGCGGCTGCAGCCGGTGGGGAAGGCCAGCCCCGCCTTGAGCCCGTCCTCCCCGATGAGGCGGCGCGCCGTCGACTCTAGCTCCTCGCAGATCTCGATCATACTCATGCCCGGCTTTATCCACGAGCGCATGTGCGCGCGAGTCTGGACATTCATGCAATGACATATTAAAAAACATAGTTATTCTAGAACTAGTGGACGCCCGCGGCTTCACTCGCATTATTTTGAGATAAAAAGGTTTAAAATGAACATAACTTTTTTATTTACGAACGAACCGATTGAAATGAAATAAACACTGAATGTTAACTTAAAAATGCACCTACATACATGTTAGTGAAAACCGTAGACAAATCGGTTCAGCCGTTTTTGAGTATATAACAAACAAACATACCGATAGACAAACTTTTTAAACCTGATTTTTGTTTTTAGTGCATCAATAAAGACCCCTCAATATTGTTTTTTCTATTATCTTCGATGTACAGACACCGACCAGTTACAGCTTTATTATATGTATAGATGTATGGAATTCATTCAATGACAAACTGATCTGAACTATTTTAGAATGTTTACAAACAATCGTCTTCTTATCGAATGAGAGTGGCCAACTCTGGTGTCGAGATTTTATCAAGCCAATACAATATACAATAAATAAATTTTACAACCAATGTAATGCTACGATAGTGTCAGTAAGACTGCTATGCTTATTAAAATAAGTTAGACAATGGAACAATAATCACTCCAATCAAGTGCACCTAACAGCTTTTGGCTCAATTGGTAGGAATAAAGTAATGACACAACATATTATTAAGCTAAATTGTCTGTATAAATTTATATGTAATATTGTGTAAGCCAAGTAATGTGGGCCTTCACTTGCTATCTAACCTTGCAAACTTGCTTCCTGTGTCTGTCCCTATGTATCTGTGATTAGATCTTTAAAACTACACATCTGATTTTGATGCAGTTTATTTAACAGATAAAGTGATGCAAGAGGAAGGTTTGTATATAAAACAACGCGCGCGAAGCCGCGAGCAAAAGCTAGTAATAAAGATATAAATATCAAATATATGAACATACCTACCTAGTACCCACGTCACAAGCGTTTGCTTAGTGTGGGGTTAGATGGCGCTGTGTGCAATGTCCTGGAATATTTATTTATTTATTTACCTGTCTGTGTGCTTCAGCAGCGTGTCTGATCTCCTGGTAGATGTCCTGGTGCAGGCGGTCCAGGGCTCTCTTCTCTTCACTGGAGAACCTCTCCTTGGCGGTCCTCTCGTCGATGCCCTCTGCTGGACCATGCTCTGTGATCTGACCCTCCGGGAAGTTGCCTGAATGAGAAATTGGGATGGAGTTAAATTTAGTACTTTATGTTGTTATTTTTAATGTAGTTATTTTATACTAAAATGGATCATACTTGACTTGACACAGTTTGTCTGATAGTAGTCATTGTCATAGTTATAGAAAGCTATAAGCTGTGGAAAAACTGTTGGTGGTAAGTAATAGTGATGGCCTAAGATGGAGTGTGCTTACCCAATCAGAACTTGTTAACTCTCGCTTTAAAACTGGATAATATTAGATATAAGTAAATAAAATACCCACAGTCCAACTAATTGATTTGGTTTTTTGTAAATATTGACTTACTACCTCCTTGGAATAATCAAAAATCAGTTACTTTCTATGTGGACACTGTGAAATAAACTATTTATTTGACTTATCAGTAAAATTCTAATATGTCTAATATCATCCACATTGTCAGTGAAACTGTGATTGGCATAAATTCTTTAATCATCAATAAACAATACTTAAGTAGTAAGAATTAGTTGGCATTAATAAGAGGAAGACCAGATTATATAATTTTAATTACTTAGTCAAATTTATTCAAAACTTAAATGGCACAAATTTGTAACTACCAACTTGCAAAATGAAATCTTGATATATTTCATTATTGTGATTAATCATCAAGTAAAACTTTATAAAATATATTGATTTGTAGTTCATTCAGATAGGTACTGAGTACATTATACCCAGGGCATATTGTAATCTTTACTGTGGACAATGACTCTTCAAGTGATAAGAACAAAAAACACTAGGTAGGTACTTTTGCTTTCATAGTATGATTGGTTTTAAACAGGCATTTTAAAAGCAGTAAACACCAAACTGATGAATAGTTTGAGATTAGAATTAAAAAAAATAATAAACCTTGTAATTATATACCTAGTACTTTAGCAAAGAGCAGAATCAGTTTAATATGATCTCTCTAAGAAATATCAACCATTTTAGGCACATGTATATATATGTGTATATATACTCACTACGAGAACATTTGATATATTTATTATTGATTTTAGTAGCTATGGTATAGCATGCAACTTCTTTGATTCATTAATGTTTTTGTAATTCTAATAAAAATACACATTAGGTTTACTCAGTATTATAGTCATAGCAGACTACCACTTTGGCTTTAGTTTAGAGGAAATTTTTGCAAGGCCTTTTTTAGAATTCCAACTTACAAAGCTTGTATTTTTATCTTGCAACACAGGACCTCTGGTACCTAGCGCAGGAGTCAGTCATTCCACAGCATACCAAATACTTTTTAATGTATTTGCATATATTACATCACATAAAATACATACATTTTACACATGTATTTTTTGACCAATAAACTATTTTGTATAATAATTGTATAGAATACACATACCTATGTGTCATGGGCAGCCAATGTCCTGTGAAGTGAATTATTCATACCCTCATGTGCTATAATAAAATGTTATGTTATATCTCACCATCAGGAAAGAGTTCAGCAATAGGGATGGTTGGTGGGTTGGTTTGTTCTTTGCCCTTGCCCGATTTGCCTTTGCTCTTCTTTTTCTTCTTCTTTTTATCATCCCCCTCCCCAGCGTCAGCTCCATCTACAGCCAAAGCTTCAATTTTTTCTGCAGATTTTGTGATTTCAGCATCTTCTGTTGCAGTTGAGTCTGGAATTATAAATATCATTTTGTGTTGAAAAGTAAAGATAAAGATAAAAAAAAGATAAAGAATCTTTATTGATACTGTAAAGTTGTAACATACATAGGTATAGGTATAAGTACTAATATCATAGAATATGCTACACAAATTACAATATCTCGTCAAATTGCATTTATAACATTTAGTTTTAATAAAATTTTAGAAGTTACAATCTGTATTATTAATAAGATAATGAAATTTTTTGTTCTTAAAATCATGTCAAACATAATAGGTAGGTATGTAACCATACAATGTGTCAACTAAATAAATAAATAATAAGTAGGTACATAAATCTACAGTCATTTTAGCTGTATAGGGCTATATATATAGTATGCAATCTTATACACACCCACACATTAATTTGCAATACAACATCTGTGCTGAGTTAGGAATGTGTTGTAGGGACAGTTAATTAAATGATAGGTACTTGGTTCACTTATTATAACTAGGTCTACATACCTATATGTTGATTTTTATGTGAAATTATTAAAGACAAAAATAGATGCAGCAAGCATAGAACTGAAGCTATATAATTGTCGCAATAATTAAATGAAATTGTTACATAGAATTCATAATCCGGCTCATGTGTACCTACTGCACAAATAAAATAGAATCTTTGTTCAGTTTTATTGGTAAGTTTATCCATTTTTAGAATCACAATGGAAAAACACTAGGTTACTTACCTGTTTTCTAACCTATAACTTTCAAGTACAGACAGGAATGTGTTTCTTTACGCACTTTTGTCTATATTTAGTTACTGACAAAGTAATGTTATGTGTTTGTACTCACCAGCTGCCTTCTTCTTCTTCTTCTTTTTCTTCTTCTTCTTAGCAGGATCTTTGTTTTCACCGTCCTCTACTCCTTCTAATTCTTCCTCCTCACCATTTTCGACAATTTCCTCGTCGGCGATCTCAGTCTTTTGCTGAACCGCCGCCATTTTAATAATATTAAGTTTCAGAAACTTTTAAGCAGTTACTTTTCAACGAATACACGACTATCACAATTATAAATCAATTTTATTTTGAAGAGTGAATACTATATTTGAAGAAATGGCGATGCTATTGCTATGCAATGGCGAGCTTCATGCTTAACATTTGTATTGTTTAAATGTGACAGCAGGATAGCGAATCGAATTTAGCATTAGTGTAGTTGAAACTAAATACAT
Source organism: Macaria liturata (assembly GCA_964023185.1). Classification (NCBI taxonomy): domain Eukaryota; kingdom Metazoa; phylum Arthropoda; class Insecta; order Lepidoptera; family Geometridae; genus Macaria; species Macaria liturata. The sequence goes on along the minus strand of OZ026811.1, from coordinate 3,102,220 downwards.
TTATGCAACACTAAGTAAGGTCAATATTGAACAATTACAAGGGTTACCAGCAGAACAAAAATAAAAAAACAATATTGAATATAAAGTTTCAGCTTTTTTTGACTTCGCCTGAAAAAATATTATTTCTTCGACACATTGCCACTAAGAAAATTATTTTTCAAAAATATAATTTTATTACAGCAGTAACACAAATAGTCATAGACAAAGCCGATTACGAATAAAACCGATGAAGAGGGAAACCTATATCAATCATCATCATAAGCGAAAATGTGTTTGATAGTTTTTCTTACGACGCATACTCTTAAGTTACTGAATGAAAATTAGGTCCTATTATGATCAAATTTACGAATGCTGAAAATGAGTCTTGCAGCCGCTCAAGCTTATACAGCTGCTCTTCCATAAGATCGAGATAGCAGGCATAGGTACCTACGTCTAATCAAGTAAAGGGAGAAAAAAAGATAGAGCGAGCACAACTTTACGCACCCACTAAAGCCGCCCTTAAAAGTTTATGCGTTTGGTACCTGTACCTAGCACTACATACTTACCTACACAAAAGTGTGCGATTTACATTGATCCGTTCTTCACATTCAAATAGCTTAACTGATTTCGATGAAATATGACATACCTTTAAATTAGACTGGATTTTCATATTTCCTTGGGGCAGATTACCCAACTTAAAAAAGGTGGAAATTCGTCAATTTTTTTATTGAATTTACATAAACTGCATGAGCAGTTTTCGTTGTGTGAAGTTCTGTCTGAACTAACCAATTTAAATGATAGGCTATCATTTTAGAATCTACGCAGGCATGGCATTCGAAGTTCGATTATTTTATATATTTTTTCTCTCGTAGGTATATGGTAGGGAAGGTTAGTTATTATACTTAATAAACACAAGCAATTAAAAAGTGAAAGACTTGTTGAGTTTTCTCCCATATCTTTTTATTCTAAATACATTAATATTCTTTAATTCAACTCAAATGTTCATTTTAAACTATTACAAGCTATTTTTTATTTTTATTTTAAACATAAATAATAAGTAATGCAAATGTCCAGCATTGCACACTTTTAACTTGTTAATATAACTAGGTATTATCCAATCTTAGCGATAGTTCTCCATACTGACAAAACATTGTACACAACACTGAAAACTTTGGCGAAATTAAATCTTTTTAATAGTAATTTAATTCTACTTATTTATGGGCTATTGAATAATGGTACACATGTCCCTCGGCACTCGACGCTTGCTACCGCACGTTACATGTTTGATTGACTTGACATTGTTATTGTATCTAAGTATATCTTTGGCAATGTATTGCACTCGGTACCGCCGCGCTCTGCGGGACATGCGTCCTCTCACGACAGAACCTACTTGGTTGTAAACTCCATTAGATGCATATAGTTACATAGATCGATCCATAGAAATTAGACGTTGAACAACGAGTATATAAATCTATTTACTTAGGACAAGTGTTGGGTACATACAGCAATATATTACGAATATTTTAGAGACTATAGTTAACAGGTCAGCAAATGTATATAGGTGTACATGCAAATTGTTTACAATAGTATGTGAAATTCGAAAGATTGGGTAGATACGAACGATATACACAGATCTACTGCAGTACGAATATCATATTCAACACAATTAGTTACAAATACTTGGTTTTACATTTTAAATTAAATGGTTCTAAGCGTAACTTTTCTATTTTTAACACACAAGTATTTAAGCGTATTCAATTTTTATGTAGGTAGGTATATTACATTATGATTTAGTAGGTATGTTAACATTTTCTAATTTAATTACACACAGTGAAGAGAGAGACGATTCCCGTAGATGTGGTCCACAGAGCCACCTAGCACCTACACGCGGAGCAGGCGCCAGGCGGCATCGCCCAGACAAGACACTACCTACAGAAACGAGTTAATTGGACCATCTTCTTTTACCGATGAATCACAAAGGTCTGCCTATTCCTATTTCATACAGATGTTACTTCTGAATCGAGGCTACCGTTGATACAATTTATAATTGTTCTTCAAATAAAACGGCGTCAAGACATTTTGAAAATATTGTAAGGATACGAAAATACGTATATTTTGTGTTGGCATTTTCAGTTAATACTTCTGGCAAATACGACAGAAAAATATTCATAAACTAAATGAACTGTCAGGAACTAAAACTCATTAATTTAAATATCTTTTGAGTACATGAAATTATAGAGACCAGCTCATTCCATAAAACGATGAACAAATGAAATGCAAACATAATACAATTAATTAAGTATATCTAACACTATTCTTATAGTGCTTAGGTAGTGACGGCAGGTAGAAGTTAAATGAAAAGATGTAATCGAAGAAGCCGCATGTGTGTGTATAAAGTTGGTTACACATGGGCCGAGGTGATCAGATCTCCAGCGACGTGTTGTACAAACATTAATGACGGTACAAACAAATAAACTAGTACGTGTTGTGCGACACCAGAGTGACCCGGGATCTACCTGAGGACGTCCATAGCTGCACAATATTGCAAAACCCGGCCTTCGCCCGCACTTCACAGTTTGTCACTGTTCAGTAAATTAAAAATACTCACTCGAGAAAACATAATCGCAAACCACTCATTTGTTAGTTATCAACCATTTTATAACACTTCAAGCCATTAGTTGCGTACGCGAAATTTTAAGATGTCTATGATAGGTTCTAATTTATTTTAATTAGATTTAAGTAGAGATGAAAAGAAATACATCACTTTACAAAAATAACAATACACTATTCTAAAGAAAAAAGTAAAAATAGATCGCCAGCGATCATCATAAGAAATGAGGTGCAAGGTTTACAAAATCAAGTAAAGCTAATAAAGTAAGCATCAATTTGGTATCGAAGTGTCTTTTTAATTCGGCCATTTAAGTTTAACTGAACTGGTTGAGAAGCCATCATGTTTAGCCATGACGAGCTCTGATTGAACTCTACCAGACTAGGGGTCGAGTTAAAATTACAACATGTAAGTTTATATGATTATGGTGCAAACTTGCAATAGAGATCTATTGTACATCAAGTTTTAGGATAGGAAATACTTATTTACAAAATTAGCGTAGAAATGCTTATAATGTATTCGTAGGCACGTCAAACCGACGTTACCTATCGCAGCAAGAGGCTGGCCGAATATTAAATATCCAAAAGAAAAGACACAATAACAGCATCGAAAGGCAATTTTTAAAATTTACCTTAAAATAGTTTAGGATATCTATAATGTTAATATATTTTGGTGAATAACATCTTTATCGCAAACCCGTATTAAATATGAGAAAAGTGAATGATATGACAATATAAATTACCCTTTCATACCAATTAATAAGCGTTTCAATGTCCTTATTTAGCCGAGCCGGTATATGCGGCATCGGCGACTAACACTACTTACGACTCGTTCAACAACGAACCGAACACTAACTACTTTACATGGGATTTCATCGAACGTCACCGTCAACGTAAGAGCCTTTATAAATCTTTGGTTAGACAAACGAAATTATAGGTACAAATACTAGACAATCGAATATTACACAGTCATTGGAGGGACATAATTAGTCGGTGATTCTACACAACATCGCATAATGACCACGTAAAATTAATTAATACATATTTCGAAATGTCACGATTCACCCGCACGATCGTCCCATTTCGAGAGTAAGCGTCAACAAGTATTTATTGATTATCCAACAAAGTCCGCGGGCAGAGCCCGAGCGAGCGCGGGGCGCCTCGGGCCGGCTCACTGCCAGAGCCTCCACCAAACTTGCATTTTCTCCGAGAGTTTCTTGCAAATTCCCAGTAGTTTCCGTCACATCCCGCCATCTCCTTCACCCTCGCAGTCTTCTGAGCCCTCCCCCTCTTCCAGTGTTACCTGCCAAACAACGAGACATCTATCAGTCAATTGCATCAACATGTTCATTTGTGAGCATATGTGATTTGATGACTAGTTTCCCAGTCGATAAAGTAGATAAACGTGCCAAAAGGTTATCGCGCTGTTCAGGATATAAAACACAGGAACAGAGTTATCTCGTCTGGGTCAGTAAGTTGATTGGTTCATAAGATAAGTTGGATATATTACTTATATAAAATGAAGAAAATATGTAGCATATTAGTAGTTATAAATACTTACTTGAAAACGTATTTGTTCTGGGCGATCATCGTCTTGTCCAGAATGCGATTGTATTGGTGCTGGAGGCGGTGACGGCGGTATCATACTCTGGTAGTAGTCGCGGTTCTCTTCTAAAGTGTCCAAAATATCTTGCGCGTCAGGGTGTACTAAATCTGCCCATGTTTCCCAAAGCGGATGTACGATGTAATCGATGAAGCCGACCTGAGATTTCTCGATTGTAGCATTGTGCCTGTCACACATGGGGCTGATGTCCATGCCTTGATCTCTCTCTCTATCTCCCTGCTGGAAGAATTCTTCCATAAGAAGAGCCACCCATCGTTTGTAGAGAGGCAAAGGTTTAGTGGGGTTGCTCAGATCGGCACAATGTACGAGATTCTCTAACACTTGTATTCTGTCCGTGTAGTTGTCTAACAACAGGACCCCGCTGCCGGCTACTTTCTTAGTTTCAACCATAGTTTTCAAGTCTGCAAGTAGACTCATATGTTTGGACATGTCTGTTGAGAGCACCATGTCGATGACCATTTTACGCAGAGTTTGTCTCTGCTTCTTGTGTAGGTTGACAAAAATGTCACAGCCCTCGTTTTGGAGTAGCTTGAACGCAACAGCGAGGTGATGATTCTCCAATACTGACTCGTCGTTATACATGAGGGCTAATTCAGAACTGGAGTTGACGAGGAACTGGTTAGTGAGGCCAGGGTGGTCAACGTCATGTACGCACGCGGCGAACAGAGCGGCACATGTCTCTATCGGCGTGAACACCGCATCCAGAGCTGGAGTGTTCAGGAGTACATGGGTCGACTGGGCCACGTCTGCGGCGTGAAGAGAGTTGTGGAACGGATTGTCACGACAGTAGTGTTCTTCGAGTGTAACTGCGAATGCCAGGAAAGTCCGCCCAGAAATCTGGAGAGTGCTGAGAAGTTCTCTGGATGTGAATGCTGAGTAGGCCACAGCTGTCAGAGGCCGCCCGCAGGAAAGGTCTCCCACGCGGAATATGTCCACTCCCCACCGATCAAGCTCGCCCAGGATTTGTCCCAATTGTTCTTCGTGTGGAGTTTCCACGCCGTATCTGGGGACGCGTTCTCCAGTGAAGCTGTTGGTGTGCGTGAGCGTCCTTTTCACCCCCGATATCTGCAAAGAAGAGTCATTTGTTTAGAATAGAAGCCTATGATAAAAGCCATTATAAAAATGATCAAGAAAATGGATACAACTTACACAACTTACTTGCGACATGGTAGTGCCGGGTCCAGTCAGGCGCGGCTTGTCCTTCTTCTTAGCGCGCGCTTCGGCAGCCTCGTCCACTTGGAGAGATGGTATGTCCAGTTCTTGTTGTTTGTCTGAAATACCGACAAAAGCACTTGATTAATACTAAGTAGTGCAAACCATTTACTTATAAGTGGTCAATATTCATATAACTCGTATGTCCTCTATTTCATATTATACGTCGAGTTTTGATTGCGACTGATGACCCACATAAAGCAGATATTACGTCGTTATCGTAACAATTCCTAAAAGCTTCGTAATTATAGGCCACAAAACTTTTTACACTTTATTAGCTAACTAAAACAGTGTCAATGGGTATTTAATATTTATGTCATACAAAAGTAGGCCTCAAATATTATATTGATTATCTTTTTATTGATAACTATCTTTTTACTAATACTATGACATCTTACATATTGGATTTATATCTATCTACTTAGTAAACTGTGGGTCGATAAGCTATTTTTAACAGTATCTAACAACTAATATTTAAAATATATGCAATTAATTTGTAAATAGGTGCAAATGCGTACATTATGGATAATTTAGCCCCACACAAGCGTTTGCTTATATCCCGGAATATTTATTTAAGTATTTATTTAATTTGGCCATTTTAGCTTGGCTATCATTTTAATTCGTTGAAAAAATACGTTACATTTCTGCTACCTTGAATAGGTATTGTACATTTTAGAACCTTTGTAAGGTACCTACAAGATTATCATACCGATTCCTAATTGAATGCAATGACGCAGTTAAAGGTACGAAAAGGCGCCAGCTCCAAATCAACACCACCAGACTAAATTAAATATAACATTATTTAAATTTGGCAGAATATCTAAAACTCGTTAGACGGTTTATTTGTTTACTTTGGACGCCAAGACATGATTCAGATAGTGTTTACCCTTGGCGTTTATCGCTTGAAAACAACAAGGAAGATATAATGCTTCATTCGGAAAGCAGTTTGGTTATCTACAAAAATTATGTAATACTCGTGTTGATTAAGTACCTAGCTATAATATTAATTCGTTTCGACATGAGACAAGGTTGATTTCGTAATTTGTTTGTGGATTTAATGTTTATATCTCGCTAGCCAATGCTACGTCGATAGTATAATATACTAAGCGTGTGAACCATAAATTGAAGGCGAAGAGTTTCTGCGAATTTGTTTATGCATGCAGGTAGCCAACAGGTGTGCATGTTAAGCTAAATTTAATTCGTAAAGTAGGTTCGATTTGTGTCGGGAATTCACGAAGAATTTTTATGAAATGCCTAAAAATATTGAAAATATACTGGCAATGGGAACAAGAAATATCAGAAGAAATATATTATTAAACCCACGACGTTGCTTGCATAAAATATATATGTAATATCAATAGAAGAGAAAAAGCTAAACATAGCGTCCCTGAGCTAGTAGATCGTATGTAGATTATAATGGCGCATTCCAGCGCTGCGTCGTAGACTCCGTAGCGCGTACAAACAAATTAATTAAACTAGGTCCCGGCCTGGCCTCCACTCCCTCGACGCTACTCCTCATCAATTGCTTCAATGGGTGACTCATTCAGCTATTCAAATCAACGTCCCAAATACATTCAATCATTACTTATTGAATATTCATGAACTACAAAAACAACGTGTACCGGCGGCCTTTAAAATATTGATTTATAGGTATATTGCTTCGTAACTACGAGTATGTAACCCTTGAATTTCTCATTTATTTTTAATGACTCTAGGTCAATAATGTACTTCACTTGACTTGTTTATTTTGTAAATGTAAGTAGATACATTTTATTGGGAAATAAATGAGAATAACAAAATTTACTTATAGGGTTGGTAGCTGCTTAAAAATTACATTAAGTAAATACTATGTTAGACCATAATCGGATCTCAAACCTTTTTGGTGCATATATTTTCGGTCTGCATTAATACCGCAATAATAAGTTTTATGGCTTATATTTATATAAAAACGTACTTGAGTAATACTATCCTACAAGCCTTGGCAAGTATACTTTATTAGATAGAAGCGCACGCGTTCACAGAGCCCGCGGGTTATCATTGCTTCACTTATCTCGCGATAAAATAATTATACTATTTATTCTCCAGTAAACAAACTTAAGATATCACTAAAGCCAGTTTTTGGTTAAATTTAATTTTAAACTCTGCTGTGGAGGCTTTAGAGTTTATTTTCACTCTTCTGCCCAATTCGGCTAAAGAGATCATTGATGACCAGTGAGAACTGAATAAATCTGGTTGGCAAGACAACGACGGTCAGCCCAATTTAAGATACCTACGGTTGAAACTAGTAATGATTTGTTTGTGAATTTGGTACAATTTAAAAAGAATTCAAATACCTGCATTTTATATGAATAAGACTATAATAATTGAAGCAACCTTCATAGACATCTAATCAGTTTCAGGACCTTGGGATGTAGGCCACGATCGATCTTTTAATTCGGGTAAGGTGAAGCGCATTTTTTTAGGTTTAAAATGTATAAATATTTTTATTGTCACGGAACTGAGGATATTAACGGACATCAAGTCAAGTGTTCGTAATTATAAACAAAAATAAAATATGCCCAAGAGCTGAACAAACAAACTTATTTTTTATAGGTGCCTGTTGTTGATAAATACTAGATTTTATGACGTAGAAAGTCAAGAATGTAATTGTAAACAAATATTCAAATATTTTGCATGATAAACAGGTAATAAAGCCATCAAGAGCTTGTTAGCACTGGGCGGGCGGCGGGTGGCTCTAAGCAGGCACCGATGCGTAGAGGTTTGACGTCACGGAGCGTGAAGGCTTGATTTACGGCGGGGCGCCTGCTTTCGGCCACACATTAGCAACTCGTCTACATCCATACATTACTATGATCGATTACCCGTGACTTTTACTGAACACGGAATAAATGTCCATATAGAGCAGCGTGATTTGTATTCAAATAGATACCAGGGTGAAAATAGTATTAATTAGTGACTACAGTCGAATTTGAAATGAATTTAGTATGTGCTTATCTTAATATACATGATTAAGTCTATAACTTATTGACCCACGCTCTACTAAGCATAAATAATAAGTTAATAGGTATTGCCTAGGTAAATGTGTTACCCTAGGCTGCAGCAATGCTTAGCATCAGGCAGGCTGTAGTCAAACGTAAACCTATCTCACGTAATAAAAAAAAGAGGCAGCAAAGTAAAAGAAAACTTACCCAAGAAGGTAGAGCAGATGTACTCCGAGATCTGGTTGCCGGACTTGCTGGACTCGGAGAAGTGGCTGAGCTCCTTGTTCAGCATCCTCTTGAACTGCAAGTGCAACATTTCGATTGAATTCGCCATATTGGCGGCGCGGCTTCTGATCCAGCGGGCCGGCGACCCACGCACGCTTTGTCTCTCGGCGCACACGCGCATCTCTTTGCACAGAAATTTATAAAAAAAGTTTAACGACACTAAAGTGTGTTTGTATAGTGTAGTAATCCGATTGATTTATGTTCACGATATCGCGCAATTGTTGACGAGTTTAGAGCGTCTGGTAGCTGCGAGCGCTATAGGCGTACTGAAGCGTCGACTCGCGCTCGCCTTGTGTATATCAGTGGCAGGCTGTAACGTCACGAGGAAAAGCGACCTCCCTATACTTGTAATAGTAGGTAGTTATAAAATTTTCTCTACATGATGTGAATAACCACATGGTAAAGACATCGACTATTTTACCTACCGTACTTTGACCTAAATAATTCGTGACTAAGATTTTAATTAGCAGAAATTTCTTTTTGATATTTTTTTGTTAGGTGAGCGGAGTATTTTTATTTCTTTAGTAGATATTTTAAAAGTATTGAATTGTAGACAGTTCTTTGTTAGAAAACAAAACTACAATTGAAAATTACATTTCTGGAACAAATACTTAATAGCTTTAGATTGATACAGTCTTGCTCAGAGCCATTTATCCTAGATGCATCCGGACTAAAACCGCAGCCCGTTTTGGTGCGAATCGGTTTCGTACTCGTTTGCTGTGTTCTATATAATAAAATAAATAAATAAAATAAAAAAGCCTTTATTCATCTACACATTTGATATTTCATTAAATTGCACACTTTATTATTACATTATTATCACCACATTAATTCATTTCACTATTTCTTATTTTCTTGTTTTATAACCTGTCAATTACTTATGAATGTCAAAAATTAAGTCATAATTATTTTGGTATATATATGTTATTATGTCGTAGTGATGTCCATTTAAATGTTAGCTTTGTGTCATTGTATATTTTCTTTTTCGTGTGTAGTTGTCGCCTCATTGGCGTAGGCCTCCCCCAGTTTAGTCCACAATTTTCTCTCTTGGGCCAATCTTGTCCACGTCTGTCCATGTCTTTGCGTAAATACGTCTATCCATCTCCGGTGTGGTCGTCCTCTACTTCGTGTGTCGGCTCTGGGTGTCCATTCAATTATTTTCTTGGTCCATCTATTATCCGTCATTCTTGCTATATGTCCTGCCCAATTCCATTTGAGGGTACGTATTGTCTTTACGATGTCTCGAACTCTAGTTTGGCGTCGTATTGTGCGATTGTTGATCTTGTCAGATAATTTAACTCCTAACATGCTTCTTTCCATTTTTCGCTGGCAAATTGCTAACTTGTTTTCGTCTTCCACTCTCAATGCCCAAGTTTGGCAGCCGTATATAAGGCATGGTAGAATGGCAATGTCATACACTTTCTTCTTTAATTTTATGTCAATATCCTTGTTTTTCATTATTTCCTTTAGTCCCCAGTATTTCTTCCAGGCCAGAGTAATTCTTCTGTCAATTTCTTTTCCAGTTAAGTCGTCAAATGCAATAGATTGTCCAAGATATGTATATTCATCAACATATTCTATTTCTTCTTCATCCACCGTCACTTTTACTTTCTCTCCGTTGGTCAATATTTTTGTCTTCATGGCATTCATCGATAGACCTACTTTCTTGCTTTCATTTGAAATGTCTTGAATCATATTTTCCAATTTTCTTGCGTTTTCCGCGAAAACTACAATATCATCGGCGAATCTGAGATGACTTAGTAGTTCCCCATTTATGCAAATACCCTCACTTTCCCAGTTTATATTTCTAAATATCATTTCCAACACACAACAGAAAATTTTCGGAGAAATTGGGTCGCCTTGGCGAACTCCTCTCTTGATAGGAAACTCTTCGCCCTCACGATCCATTCTTATTTTGGCTGTATTTTTAGTGTATATTCCATGCACAATCTTGGTGTATCCTTCTTCAATTCCTTGCTGTCGAAGTGCGTTCCAAATCGTTGCGTGCGTGTTCTATATAGCCATGTGTTATATGTGAGCATTGTAATTGGAGACATCATTAATTACTTGATAACGGCCGTAATCCAAGCAGTCTCACTGGCATGGTGCGTAGCGACATGATTAATTGATAACGTTTATGAATCAAATGAAAAAAACATGAGTAACTGTTGCTAGGTAAAATCCTCATTCACTTTTATTGTATGAGGTTAGGTTACGGTTCTTAGTTCAAGTATTGTTGACCGTATCAGGTTACAGATGGCTCGCATCCATTTTCCTTCCCGCGGCGATTTTCCAGAGCGAGTGAAGTTTAATTCGGAATGTTCTTGACACACTTCGATTCTTATCGTCTCGCGCCTGTAATCATCATTATCCCTGACGACATCCACAAAGCCACATAAGCTTCTGGATTTATAACTGGCGCTGTATTTTTCCACGAACCGCTTTTACCTTTAACCCCGGAAAAAAGCGGGACGAACTAGTGTCATTAGAGGAAAACAACGAGAAAAATACACCTGTTATATGCAATCTGTCAATAATATCTCTGATAATAGAAACACCTGCCATTCAGCATTATCTCTGCGAGTTTATATAAATCTGTGACACATTCTATTTCCAGACTTTTTCTACACAAATAGTCTAAACTATTAACTGCAACAAAAAGTGTCTTTGTTAATCGAATCCGCCAGGAAACTAAATAAATTTGGGTAAAAATAAATAGGGGAACTCATTCAGATAGAGGTGAAGTCAATTCAGCGAAATAAAAAGGAAGTGTAAAAAAGTTCCAGTTACTGTAAGCAAAGATAGAAACCTATTTGCAACGGAATAAAAAAAAAACGGCTTTCAAGAAACGCGCTCCGGTAAACCAATTTAGAAACCTTACGTGTTCATATTAATAGCGGATTAACTGAAAGTTCGGCACTTGTGGTGTTGGTGTTACAAATGATGTACTCGTAAAAATTGATTTTAGGATTGTTATGGCTCTATTACTTCATTAGACATTTACTAGCGCCAGTGAAACCACAGAATGCAGCTACTAAGTATAGGTATTGCAGGGCATGTGGTTTAGTAACATATTTATTAACTCTTTCCCTTAATTTCACAAAAGAATTCTGAGAAAACATAATGACAACGCTTGAAAATAAAGTATTAAGAAATTAGTAATGACGACACTGGAAAGTTTCCAAAAAATAACGTAAATGGCACAAAATGTTACTTCGAGTAGGAGTAGGTAAGGAGGAATTAAGCTGACACAATTTTCGTTTCTGGTTATTTTATCCTTTTACATATTATCTTGGAAACTATATTATATAATTGTATATACATATATTATATATATGAGTGTCCAATATCCTCACAAGGCTCGGTATCAGAATCGATTATGTTGTTTTACTTCAAAATACATTAAGATCTCATTAAGAGATTTATTAAACACAGTCGTATATTTGAATAAGCATAGACAGTCGTAATAACGCAATGGGGAATAGTAAACTTAAGCTTCAATATGGTACTGTACAAATATGCTGAGTTAACATTACGTGTTAGTATAATAGCCCCTTGTGGTTTTACTAGTACTATAATTATTTTATGTGAAGTTGTACTTTTCCAGTGCACATGGTTCTTATATTACTCTCAGAGTTAGCTTAATGTGACGTATATATGTATGTAGTTGTACAGGAAATTGTACCCATTTTGCATATTTGTGTTTACATAATATGTCGACGTAGCAGGGGCGCGACTTCAGTCCAATTCTTCCAGTCAGAGGTCAAGGTCCATTTAAAGTTAGTCATATATATACATACATATGTACGTACGCGGCTACGTAAAATATACTAACCGTTACATTCTTGAATTTACTAGTTACTACGAATATCGAATATTTATATTTTTCCATAGTAATTAGACTTGTTTATATAGACTTAATATTTGTAAATCTTATCGAATTGAAATTGTTAATAGATTCTTAGTGACCAAAATGTGATTTTTGCACACCAGAAATGGTAAGATATAAGATACTATAAATGATTTTGTACCATGATTCTCACTACATCTTTGCAAATAAATGAATTTGAATTTGTTTCTCATTGACGAAAGATGAATCGTGACATTTGGAAATATTAGGTATATATCTCATTATAAATAGCGGTTTCGTTTCAATAGTGATTAGTAAGCAAAAATTACAAACGTGTGTCCTATTTCCATTATAATTTTTTATAATCATGAATGAGCTAAGGAAATGACGTTTGTTTTCTTACTGAAAAAACTCGCGCTTTTTATTTTTACACAATCGTACGCACAGGAAATTCAAATCAATATTTTTGAAAACTTCAAATAAATCTCCGTTCAATTTATCTTTCAAACATGTTTACCGATGAATAGATAGTCTTTGGCTCTTGTTCCGAGACTTGCGTATTTACGGAGGAAGTTATTGTTCGTAGAACAGATGAGAACTTTTCTTTCAGGAACCACTTGGTAAATAATAAATCATATGATGTAGATATAAATGATATACGTTTTGTATGAAAAACACAATTTGATATCCGAAATGACAGTAATTACATCGATTATATTGCAGGATTTAGATAAGATAAATTCGTTGTTTTGCAAGCATGGAAAACTTGTGTCAGAATTGATGTTACCTACATAATAGTCCAGATGCTTCACGTTGATCTGTGTAGTAAGTGGCAGAAAGAGCCGTGGCCTAGATTGAAAATAAAAAAATTCTGTTGAGAAAAGTGGTTTATTTTATTTGTTACACGTTCAACAGGTTTTTGATGGGGCGTTTAGCGACGGTGTCGTGTGCTTCTAAATTCACAAAGAATACAATGAGTGTATGACGTGTGAGGACACGCCACTACACGGCAATGAGCTATCGCTTCCTTGTATTGCATAAAAATTGCTAATCAATGACTTTTATAACGTCATGCACATAATTTCATTCACAATAACGCCCAAGCTTTACCTATATATTATTATCAATTTTTAATTAATTCTTTGTACCCGAGCTTGACTCATTGTTGCGACTATTTAACGTCAATATTGAAAGATTGAATGAAATGTAGGTATTTACTTAGTCGTGTGATTGGCAATGAGTGATGATAATGATGTGACATGCTTTTTCATTTTGATAAAAACCAGTGCGTTCAAGAGTTATTTACCTTACAAAGTAGTAGACGTGACAGAAGGCATGATCCCGTAGTGTTCTTGCGTCCCTACCCGTCATTATAGATATGATAACTATAATCATGTAAACATCACAAGGCGTTGATTTCTAGATACTCCATCAACCTTACATATATAACTTTTTGGACAATGGTAAATGTTTTATCAATGCCACCGTTAGAATTATAGAGTAATATGTTATGATTTTTATGCGGTTTATCTATCTATCTGATAGATATGTAAAGCAAAAATAGGTCAGAATAACAAGCTAACGTTAACAAAAATATATCACATATAACGTTCAGTGCTTAGGCTGAAAAAGACTAAAATTTTCATAATTCTAATCAGCCTGGTAAGTTTAGTTTTTTTTTCTTCTGTTGAGTTTAGATTTTTTCTAGTACACGAGTCATCCACTGAAATATTATTAGGTAACAAATTTTACGCTATTGTTTCAGTCTAGGTAAATGTACTGAAGGTACGTACTACGCAAACACCGTACAATATAATTTATTTGACCACATCCTGTGTGATAAGTACACCAATGTGCGTTGCTGACGATTTCGGATTTTGTTGGCATCATATACTGGGTTTTTATTCCTCTTTATATCGCAGTATAAGTACACCTCTAAGCCTAATAAGGTCATTAAACATATCAAGTAAAACTTGAAATAAACAAAGCAAAGGAAGTAGAAATTCATTAGCATTTTTAATCTTTTGAACTGAAATGAATGCTGTGAGATCCTTAATCTGAATAACCTAGTAGTTAAAGTTACTTTTTGAATTGTTGGCAGTATCTTATAAGTAGTTAATGTATGAAAATATACAATTACTGTAACAGTTAAATATATACATACGTATGTAGATTATGATCCAATGTACAATATATAGAGATATCTTGGTATATGATAAACACCGATACTGTGACCTTCTTGCTGCTTTGCATAACACCTTGTGGGTAACCCTGCGTAATCAATCGATCATATCAAATATTGATAATGAGCTGGCAATGAAACTACATCAAACTTGAGACCTTTTATATTAAGATAGTGTAAAGGAAGTGAACCTTTTTTGGTTTAATATTGAGGGTGATAAGCATTAAAGATAGAATGAACGAATATTAGTGTATGAATACTAGTGAATTTAAAAGTAACCCCGAACATTTTATCAAAATCAACAAGCAGCTTTGAATAACGATAGTTTTGTCATATATTAAGCTGTTAATACTGATTATACAGCTGTTATATATATAATCTATGTATTTATCGTCATATAGCACATTAAATAAATAAATAAATAAATATTCCGGGACATTGCACACAGCGCCATCTAGCCCCACACTAAGCAAACGCTTGTGTCGTGGGTACTAGATAACAGATATAATACTTATATACTTTTCTTTTGTAAATACATACTTATTATACATACAAACGACCAGACTCAACACAAGTAATTATACATTTTTAAAATGCATAAATACTTGTGTCACGCGGGAATCGAACCCGCAACCCCTAGGCAACCCGCAACATTAGGTACTACTTTTCCAAGAGATGGATAATATATCCTCTTACGCCTGCCTTTGTTTACAGATATTTTGCAATTTAAATGCTTATATCATTGTGATAGGTGAACTTTGGAACTAAAGAGATAAAATAGTTATGAGACACGTAGAAAACAATCTGTACCGTTTAAATAAAACCAGATACGCAATGACTTTATAAAAGAATGCAGAATAAACAAGGTTACTGATTACATACTTTCCTGTTTTCACGATTTTACAAAAGACATAGAGTAAAAGTTATTGCTTTAGACGTATAAAAGCCACCCTTAAAAAGTTATACTTAAGTAGAAAAGCATGTCACATAGTCATAGTCTCGTATTCACACTATCAAACAATTGATTTCATCTCTCTTAAGTCGTATTCCTCATGACTGAGGGTCGTGACTCCCCCGCAGAATTAATCCGCTAGGGGAGTTTTCTTGGGCAGATATATCGTGGTGGGCACCCAGGTCCTTCCACGGAAGACACATATCCTCGGATATTGTGGTCCTCAAACATGTCGGTTTCCTCACGATGTTTCCTTCACCGTTAAGCGAGTGCAAATCCACACATAACTTGAAAATACAAGTCATTGGTGTAGGGCCGGATTCGAACCCGGGTGCGTCTGAATGAAAAGCACACACTGGAACCGCTACGCCACACTCGCTTATTAATTACTTAATTGATTGAATACTTAATTGATTTCATAACGAACCTCATCTCCTAAGTAAATATCATATCCCTTGCAAGTTCAATAAACTTTCAACACTATCGTATTCGTAATTATGCCAATACTAGGTCGGTACTATTACTACAGGTTTGACTGCGCACCTACTTTCAAAATGTCAAGTAACAGGTATTTGCATCACTATTTACGCATTTGCTACCATTTACAAACTAGATTGTAGTTTGGTACGTGCCAATTTGCACGCAGGTAATATAGGTACTACCTGTAGGTATGTATCTGAAAGCTACACAATAGTCCGCAAGCTTAAAGCTCTTTGGAATTGACGTGAACGCTGAATGGCAGTAACTTAGTTTGCGCCCGAAGTTCCACGTATTTTGTGCTTTTGTATCTGTTTTTGCCATGAACAGACGTCGTTACAGACATTCTGTCGCCATGTGTATTGTTTGTGAAATTAATGTGTATTTTATCTCGTAATTAAATAAAGTTGCAGATGGGTGAATACTGTAGTAAGCCTGTTGCAGATGGGTGAATACTGAAAAGCAGCATTCGTTGTGTGATATGTAGATATTATTATGCTACGCAATATGTAGGTATACGTATAAGTCTATATCTATAGCTACGATGAACTAACTGTAACAAATATTTGCCAACACTCTAGGCTTCTAACACGGCTAAAATAAAACAGTTTCTGTCTATCAGTAAAACACGTATAAAAATCCATCAGTAAAGATCCATATAGAGTGCAGCTAGCAGCAGCGTCAGACGGTGTGGCGACAGGTTACCGGCGTGAGGTCGGGTCCGACGTCATACCCCTAACCGGGTCATGTGATAGGAACTCTCGTAACACGGCATGGGAACTGGGTAACAAATGTCAAGAACATTGTTGACGAGCCCCACTAGGCGAGCGAGGAAATACTTTTTGGTAACACTGGCTAGCTTTTGAATTTAGATAGCGCTGTTTATTCATATATTGTGGGACATTTTTGGTAACACTGGATCTAATATATTACTTTAGCTTTGAATTCAGGTGGCGCTGCTTCTTAAACATACTAACATTGTTGATTATTTTTATTCCCTAGTAGGAAGTGGCTTATTTTAGCACTATCTCAATACTTTTGATGCTGATTTATTGACTCTTGTCTTTGTGTTTCCTACGGAGATACCACTACATATCAAATTAAACGTAATTCTCAATTATAAATCGAATGATTAATGAGTTATAGAATGCAGTCCATACTCTAGATTTACACTCTACAACAAAAATAAATATTCTAATAACAGTTAGTGTATTTTAGACCCCAAGGCAAACAACTACGAAAGCGGCTGTTTTATAAATTGAATTGGCTGAAAATAATAAACACATGAAAAGTCCTTACATAAGGTCAAGCTTAGGAATGTGCATTATTCTGCCAAGACACAAACAGGGAGGTCACTGTTTATTTTCTTGATTGTTCACTTCAAGATTAGTTTATTGTTTATGGTAACTTCATACTAATATTATAATATATTAATTTTATTTTGCTATCCGAGTTACAATACAAACATTAATTATGTTGTAGATAACCTAATAGAGTCTCTTCTAGTTAATAAGCGAAACCTGTTATAAAGTAATCTATTTGTGATCGATTCCTAGTGGTAATTTTGTAAACAGCACGACAATCTACTATCTACGGCCTCTTCCTTATAAGATAATAATTACTTTTAATCGTTGCGAAAACGTCACTTTACTGGCAACAAACTAGAGGTACCAACGTCATTGAATACACAATGTACACGAGATTGTTTGATAAAGACATATTTTCACGGAATAGCATTGGGGAATCCAAGATTCCGTTTATTGCTAACCGAATGCACGATTTGTGAACCGATCATGACCAGCTTATTGTAGTGTTTATCTTTACTATTTTACGTTTTAACATAAAATAGTAAAGATAAACAACGCAGATTTCTTGATTATCTAAAAAATATATTCAGCAACATTACTGTGTGAAGCTTATGAAACAGATTGCGAAGTTCAAATGCGAGATAAACACGCATAATTTTTAAATATGGGTACAAAAGTTGTTATTGTAATATACTGCCAAGTAAAAAAAAATAAAATGAGCAGGTAAACGGTAAAAAATAGCGCATCATTCCAAAATAACGCATTGTTTTCCTGCTTCATTTGAAACAATAATTCTTGTGCGTTCCGAGAACGATCGCAGCGGCTGAAATGGTTCTGAATATCTCAATGACGTTTCAATTGTGGAGATAGCGAGTAAGATGGATTGGTGGTTTGTTTAGCGCGCGCCCGCGGAGTGTCTACGCGCCGCCCTGCCCGCCTGCCAGCGCCTGCACGCCCGCCAGCCTGCCTACGTGACCGACAGAGCGTCGGGCGGGCCCTGCGCCGGCCTCGGACCTTCACCCGTACCCATACTAATAAACAACAATAAAAACATTTTATCTGGCTCGCTACGGAGGCCAAACTAATACACCGCCTCTACTACCGCGATACGGATTAAAATAATGCGTCTAAACAAGACGCTACTCTATTCTGAGAGATCGTAAACACATATAATATTGCCTTTTAAATATTTTCATGAAGAAATACCGCAGTAAAACAGAGTTATGGCTTCGCGCTCTGTTTGAAGATCTTAAAGATAACTTTATGGCGCTGTCGTCTCAATATCTGTTTTCAGTACCAAGTAAATAAGTCTGGATGAAACCCACGCACTCATCCGTGCTACAATGCGGATTGGATAAATTGGATAAGGTCACTAAGCCTTTTGATTAGGTTTCGTTAGATTTATAATATTATCTGAATTAATAAGTAACACTACGTGAATGTGTTGAATTCAGTTAGATGCGTGTGTGTCACATTTTTGGTCTAAATGGCACAGTTCAGATACAAATAGATCTATTAGATAGCAGTCACGAGCCTCCGCTACTCATGAATTTTATATGAAACGAAGCTATAAGCAGACACCAGAAGGGAATTCCACCGTGACGTTAGTAAATTTTTCGAACAAAATTACAAAATTACACATCAATTCGTTATACGGACGCATATATATCTATCTGAACAGATAATACTGAGGAAGAAGTAGTGTAGTGGTGGGATTTGCGTCAGTCATCGGGAAGCGGTGGGTCGTTGTGCCCTCGGCTTTAATACTACCAGGTCCCGCACACTTACATACACTACATAATACAAATACACGTCACTCCAAGCCCTTGTATTGTTGGAAGCCGATGTAACCCAAGTTTCGCTACTCACTGACTTCATTACTCATAAGACAGAATTAGTTTCACAAAGGTCTCTAACATCATTTGACCTTTGCTGTAACTAAGGTATTATTCTTATATAAGAATTTTTGAAGTCAATATTTATTGTTTACTCGTTCGAAATAAATACGTTTGCTGGGAAAATGAGAAATGTATAAAGTCAAGTGGCCAAAATACGTAACAAGTATGCATTGAATTGTAAACCAAAAAGCTGGCAATTAGCAAAGTAATTTTCTCTGAAAATGGGGTAGTAAACGAACGCTTTGAGCTTAAAAGCTTTTGTAAAGGTTGTTTGCACTTTGAGTTGCAAATGTACGCATCAATGTTACTGAAATATTTAGGCAACGTTTTTGATAGCAGGTATCCCTTTAGCTTGACATAATAATAAACCAATACAATTTTTTCTTGTTAATTCTTTTGCATTATTAACGAAAACTATTTCCTTGTATCTTATTGATAGTTAAGAACAAGTTGTTTATTCATTTAAGCAAGTATTGTGTATTATTGTTTTATAAGTACTACCTGTAGAACCAGTGCAATAAAAAAAAAACAACAAAATCTTCAATAACATGTTTCGCCTTTGGTAAGCAACACAGGTAGGTAAACTTATGTACTCGTATTTGAATAAAATTTTGGTATATATTTTGTAACTCTGAAATCATTAAAACTTTTCCGTTTCAGCGGAGGTCTCGCATCGATGTGCGATCCTGGGACGACGAAGTTCAGGCGAGCCACGACGCTAAATATAGGCTTACAATTTCGCTCTAATATGAAAATATTGGGAAGCTAACATTTATGTATTTTACAACTTTTAAACATTTTGCAATTTTTTGTTACCAAACCATCTGTACCTACTTACATTCAATTAATCATAGACAGTTTATTAAACAGCTTTTATTTATATTTA
Organism: Macaria liturata; assembly: GCA_964023185.1. Taxonomy (NCBI): domain Eukaryota; kingdom Metazoa; phylum Arthropoda; class Insecta; order Lepidoptera; family Geometridae; genus Macaria; species Macaria liturata. The sequence goes on along the minus strand of OZ026811.1, from coordinate 3,081,980 downwards.
AAAATACGGTAAACAAGTGGTAGGTAACACGAAAATAAGTATCAGATCAAACGAAGCAGGTATTACACAATCTGTACAGATATTACACAATCTGTACAGATATTATTATGATGTAAGTATAGTCTGATACGACCTCATACAATTTTTCCACGTGGGCGGCGAAGGATTTCAAAGATTGATTATATCTTCCACACCTACGCGAGAATTTGCAGATTTTCTTCACAAAAGATGTCGCAGGATACATAGAGTACGATATTGTTGGTACAAGTAATGTGTTATGTTAGAGTTATAAGTAAAACAAATTTAGAATCGTGCTCTTAGGGAGGTAAAATTCCACTCTTCCTTCGATTTGTTGAGACTAAACCGGGTAGCATATATTAACATGTAAAATTTTAAATATTATATGATAAATGTAATATTAGAAGTATTAGAACATTATCACTAAACCGAACGGACTTATTTCATAAAATAAGTTATTGATTTAAGTAACCGTTTCACGTACATATTTTTCTAAAACTAATAATGCACACGCATATTGTTTTGAAATAAAATGAATATTTTATTTTTATTAATATAACATTCAATGCTACGGCTTCTACGATGCCTGTTATACACCCACTATCAACATAAAAACATTTCAAAAGTATCTCCGGAAGTCGAGTAAGAAAGTAGGTAGCTTACCTACAAGTACGTGTGCCAAAATATGGGAACAGAACGGCATTCCAGGAACTTCTGCCGGCTCTTGATATTATTACCAAATTGTGACGATATAGGACGGGAATCATAAGGAAAGTAGTTGCTCAAAATATATCACAGAACTCATTCGAAATATGTTTTGCTCGATATGTGCCTTCGAGATTCACGTCTTATAAAGATATTGCAGCCGAGAGACAAAGTTTTGCACACATAAATATTAATAATATAGATATGTAGTAGCATAAGTAATATCCGAGTAGAAATGTAACAGTAATGTTACCTTAGTTGTAGTCACATATGACACATATGACGTCGTTAGAAAAACATTTAATTCCATTAAAAACGAAAGGTATAATAGACTTGAAGTATCATACGCTAATTCTTGATTTTAAATTCAGTAAGTCATAGTAAGACAATAGGTCTAGACTAATTAAAACCCACCGTTGAATTAAATGTTTACAAATCTATGTAAAAATATAGCGTTACCTATTAGTCATAGCGACTATGCTGTAAAGTCGCACGAGTGAGTTTGGGACGATTGGACCAAATACAGTTTACCAGTAAAGCGAAATACGAGTACAGTTTACCGACTAAAACCGCCCTTGGTTCAATCTAATTGCGAGAGGAGAAATTTAACCGACTAGATTGTGAATTTCGATATTTCTCTGATAGAATTAAAGAGCTTAAAAAATCTGCAATAACCGTCTCATATTGCCAATAAGCCAATTGTAAATAAATAACATGAATTAACGAGTAATTAGTTAATTGGTGTTTTGTTTTTGTGTCTCCCTTTCCAATACAATTGAGGAAAAAACAAGAGACTAATGTATCTCTCATTGATTACAGTTCATATTTTATACGGTTAATATGATGCATAGGGAAACCTTTGGCCAGAAGTTTGACAATATTGGTCAATTAGAAAAATGTGATACCAAAAACGTATCATCGCTGCTACCTATTTCTTTATACTGGACTATTTAATTTAGCAGGTAGCAGTCATACTGCTACATTCCATATCACACATTTTTAGCATAAACGCCCTACTGTCCAAAGCCCACTCAATACGCTTACAAAAAAGAATCTATGCACCTAGAAAACTTAATTAACTTTTCTCGGCCCTTCAGTCCTATGATACCTTTCGTAATGCCGTAATGCTTTGAGAGCTGCAGTGCTGCAACAATGAATCCGTAGAAAGGCTTACCTTGAGGGAAGCCATGTCGGAGACGGAGCGGTGTGTTTGTATGGTCTCCAGCTGGTCCAGGCACCAGTCTAGCTCTTCCACCGTCTCCAGCGCCAGCTTCATGTAGGCCTCGTCTGGAATTAATAAAAAAATATATTTATAACTAGTGGACGTCCGCGGCTTCGCTCGCATTATTTCATGAAAAGTAGCCTATTACACTCCTAAGACCTCATACTACCTATACAATATATATGTATACCAAGTATAATACCCAAAAATCATGATGATCCAACCAGCCGTTTTTGAGTTATGAGCGTTTAAATTAACAGACAAACAGAGACACACACGAATATCCTACGATATTTAAAGCGAGAGTGAACCGGTTCTTATTGGGTAAGCACGATCCATCTTAGACAATAGCTAATGCTTACCATCTAGCAAACTGTGGTCAAGTGCAAACCTGTTTTTTTTTCATTTTCAGAAAGAATTAAGGTAAGCTATTCGAAAATGTTGACATTTAATACGCTGTTACACTACCTGTTACTTAGATATATACTAAAAAGTTATTAAAATAAAGTCTATATTATTGGGGAGCTATTAGTCTCGGAATGAATTACTAATTTGGATCATCGCGATCTAAATAAGTATAACCAGTGAAAGTACCTATGACATTGTATGATTACAAGAAGGTGATTTGTTATTTCGAAAATTTGTACCACGTGAGTAAAACCGCAGCGGAACACATGTTTTTACAATACCATAAACGTACGCATAAAGTACATATGTAGGTAAATACCGTATCGTTTTGATGCCATGGTTTTTCGTAAGGAAAATTTTGTTGAACTTTGACTTCTAATAAAATGTTATACCTACATAGACAAAATAATTGAAAAAGTTTTTTTTTGTGAAATTTATAAAATCATTTTAATGTTTTTAGGTTTATTCAAATAAATAAATGTTATATCTGGCAGCTAGTCTGTAGTTTACTATGCGTGCATGCATTAGCTGCAGCAACCGCAACAACGTATCAATGCGGTGCAATAAACTAAATAATATATTATGTTCATTCAGACGCATATTGAGAGTTTTTTCGCCATAGAAGAATCGTCTACAAAATTTCTTATCAACACAATCAAAAATGAGTTATTTCGTCAAGTGTTAAACCCGCAATATGGTTGTTTAACTTAAACTTTTATTGGAAAACGAGCGGTTAAGGTGTTCTGACGGTACAAGAAATACGCAGGTTCGAATCCTGCCGGTCGTGATTATTTTAGCTCATTTCCAATAAAAGTTTAAGTTAATCAAACATGTTTAAACTTGTAGAACCGCTTCAATTAACGCCTTAAATAAATTAAAAGAAAGTTAAGGGCTGCTATCACGTTACAACCTTCTGATTTTACATTACTTTTAAATAGGTAAGCTCCGTGGAGTTCGTGGAACAATTAACACAAGTTTGACGTAAGCCTTGAGCGTAGAATTTGGGGAATAAGGTAGCTAAATAACCCCGACCGATTCACGTCACAAATCCGACAAACAAAGGTCGAAACAATTACAAACGTTTAATGGTAATCTTCTGCTGTTACGGACACAAAGGCTTGTCTTTGGAAGAACCCACCTACCTAGATATATTCCTGACTTTGTTGGCGGCTGTGCGTAACGGATTAGCCTTCCTTTCTTGTGACATTTGCGTTATTGAATTGGGTAAGGTAAGTACCTACTTGCGTCATGCGGTCGGTAGTTATATTATGTACCTACTTAGAAATACCTAATTAAAAAGCGACAAATATGTCAATTAATACTAATTAATCGATTATTATAATTTATGTAAACGCGTTTTTTCCTCCACGATTAGTATAAAGTTCTCGGTAGCGGGAGATGAATTCCCTCAATTCAGTACGTATTCGTAGTATTCATGATTTCAGATCACACGTTCGTTGGTAGACGTGACGAGTATCATTCATGTAATGTAATGTGTCTATAGTTATTATCATCACAGCGCATCTCTACTGAGTGGCACCACGTGCTATTTCAACTGCTGCTTTTGAACTAGAAAGGGTATCAATAGAAGAAGACGCGTCATCGTCTTAATAGTAATAATAATAATAATCGTTTATTATGCCAAAAATTCAATTTTTTACATTAATACAATTAATACAATTTAATTTAGGCTGCACAGAATATTTACATAGTGTGTCCTGACTACTGCTGTAGGATTCCCTGTGTTGCAGTAGCCAGGGTTCTTCCGTAGAAACTAGTGTAGTCTATAGTCTTATGATGCCTTTTTGATCATTATAAGATTCACTGCTATTTATTTTTAGCACTAAATGAAAAGATATGAAATTTGCATGAGTAAGAAAATTATAGGTACTTACAGAGAAGTAAGCTTAGAATTAGATTAAAAAAAAAAAACTACGTGTTGCAATATAGGTACTTTGTGCAAATTTTATATTGTTGGTGTAGCAGTTAATTTATTACTATAAACTTAAACCGATTTACGTACCTATTTATATATATGAAAATAAGTATATTTATATAAGATTGGCATTTCCAGAGTCGACTAGAATATTTCAAAGTTGGTCTTCGATTCCTAATTGGTCGCGGTACATTAACTATTTGAACAACACTATTTATTGGAGATGATCACAGCCCGAGACAGTGATTTTGTGCGTCACATGTATAAATGCACAGATAACTCCTTGACTGGGTTTTGACCCTTATGATATGAAACAAAACAATATTTATTGGAACTAATGCTCTAGAGCGTCTAGGATGTTCTCTAGGTGACCCAATAACATAATTGGTGTTATGAAATAAACCAGTAATATACAAGGACAGGCTTCAAACCTTGATAAAGCTACGAGGCTTGTTGTATATCGGAGAAAATGTTCATATAGGATTATATGAGATTTTTTTACCATTTCTCTCTACCTTTCTATCCTTTGTACGTGTAAGAAAAGACTAGAAGGTTTTGATAAGCAGCGGAAGTCCCTAAGAGTCGTACCGAACGGTTTGCCTCCACTTTTATTGTACGGACCGCCAAATTATGAATTCCTTGCCGAATTCCTTGTTCCTGGGATGTATTCTATAAGCATAATCTGTAGATCTTCAAAGCGAGAGCGGATCGATTTTTATTGAATAAGCGTGAATCCACGCAGACTACACTAGGTACTTACTATGTGGGGGATATTTAATCATAAGAACTGTGTAATATCAATCAATCAATCAATCAAATATACTTTATTGTACACCAAATAAAAAGAACATATTTTACATAAAGGTGGAAGGTAACCAGGGACATTGGGCGACCTTATCACTAAAGTGATCTCTTCCAGGTAACCTAGTTTGGACAACACTAGAGGAAATCCGTAAAGCTGGCGTACTTAACACAATATTAGATAATTTAAAAATAAAACACAATAACAAATATAACATTCAAAGTAACAACATACAAACATAATTACACACAGAACTACATATTACTGATATTTAAAGGAAATATATTACATTGAAGGAAATCACACAAAAATAAAAGAAAGCAGAACATAATTCAAATAAAAAGACTTACACAAACCAATTAACATCACAAAGTAGAAATGTAATGATTAAAAACCAAGCTCTGAAATATGGGCAAGGATTTAGCCTGCTTGATATTAAGTGGCAGGTCATTCCACAAGCGAACCGCTTGCACAGTGAAAGAGGAGTGATAGTAGAGATTGGGATGGCTAAAGTCAGGAAATTTCAAGTGAAGGAAACGAGAAGAGCGCAGAGAATCGGAATGGGAGGCAGTGACAAAGGAAAACCTTTCTTTTAGGTAGAGCTGAGTGTAAGGATTGAAGAGGATTTTGTACAAGAGTGAGAGGATGTGTGCATTACGGCGAAGACGGATTGGTAACCATTTGAGCTTTTTTCGAAACTCAGAGATGTGGTCATATTTACGTAAACCAAATATAAACATAATGCAAAAATTTTGAAGACGCTCGAGTTTAACGAGCTGCTCATTGGTTACGTCAAGGTAGCAAGCGTCTGCATAGTCGAGTATAGGTAAAAGAAGGGATTGAACAAGGGCTATCTTGGTATTATTAGGCAGAAAATTACGCAATCTCCTCAGAGAGTAATATCATAAATGGAATAATTTTTTAAAAGAATTGACACATAAACTAAACATCAATTTAAAGAATTTTAACACTATAAATTATATCAACTCATGACACCCACCAGTAAAACTACTGTGGTAATACATATGCAAGTTTTATTTATAGAGCCTGTTTTCATACAAATTGTGCTTTTTATAAGGACTCCAATATGCATTCACGCGAGCTTTTGTTTGTGTCTCTCAATTTGAATTCAAAAGTTTGGATGAAAATTTGCTTTTGCAACTGGGCTTTTCACGTTACATAGGTACGTATTTTTACATTCACGCCATTCAGAATGTTTATGAAAATTCACTTTAATAGCTGCAAGTTACGAATGTAAGTTCAAGTTAAATACTTTAGGGATATAATACGAGTATTAGATCGAATAAATAAAGCCAGGACAATATTTTACAGAGTAACTTGGAAGCCGTTGGAACTTTTGCTTTTATTTGAAGACAATTATTTTAATTAACTCGCTGGAAAGTGCTTTAACATTCAGTTTTATTACAAAAGTTTTACTGGATCGGCGACAACTTTCCCCGTTGGCCTGTTTCACTCTCTGCCCAAAGAATACTTTCCCTCAAACAGAAATTGGACTAAATAAAATATTAGCCATTTACCTTAGTCTTGTACCTTTATCAAAAATAGTAGAATATTAAATATAAAAAAACAGCACATTAGCACATTACAAGTAATGAAAAACACAGTATTGTTGTTTGCCGCTGAGCTTAGTTAAATTTTACTTCGATATTGTCTGCTACCAGATTCCTATCACTGTTTACATTTTTGGAAAGAATAGGTCACTTTAAAAATAAAAAATCATGTCTCATTATTCATTGTCATCTAACCAGAACTGGCGTTTTGGCAAACTCGCAGTTGTCACTTTAAATGAAGCATTCGGCACAGAAAAACGCTTACTCACAATAAAAAAAAAAATAACACAAGTATTTGGGAGAATAGATTGTTTTCGCAAGAAGTAGTGTGGCATTGGTGTCCGTTATTCCCGTGACCCATATTGCCGCTTTTCCTGGAAGTGACAGCAGGACGCGCGTCCCGTCTCGTGAATATATACATACTTACTCGTATATATGTACACTCATACCTACTGCTTCAGACCGGGAGCGAAACGTAACGCATCCACTCATTAGTGCCTGTCTGTTATGCCACGCTCCAAATAGGGCCAACACGATTTTGTGATTTATGAAAGGTTAAACGTCCTCGGAGCAACAACAGAGATATATAATAGTATGGACACCGGCACAATACTCCCTAATGATGATAAGTGGACACTGTTTGTTTAGCCGCTGACGTGCCAATGATATTGACTTCGGGTGATTCTAGCACGTTATCAAGAGATTTATTTTGCTGTTCGACAGGTTTCATGGTATATCGACAATGGTAGATAATAACATAATACATGACATTACATAGCCCTTACACAGATATGGAAATTATGTGGGGACACATGATCGAGACGCAAAAAATAAGTTAAATTGACCCGGTATTTATTGATCTAATTAAACAAAAGAATTCTACAATACCTTCGTTCCTTTTATTGCTGAAGTCTCTCCCTTCTACTTGTTGATGACTTTGTAAGTAATTTCGGTTTTATTTAGGTACTTTCTCGGAGAGAGGAGTTGCTGAACTGGACGGAACGACAAGGTTCAAAGCGATCAATGTAGATTTCACAATCTAAATTTAGGCTCTAATTGCAGTTATCTATTATATGATTATAGTTATAGATAAGGATATATTTTCTGAACTTACGTCAAACGAAATGGAAAATTCGAGTATTTTTAGACCGGAGCAGTAAAAGCACTAACAAACACTTGACAGTCACATATCCACGGATTAACGTAAATTGTACACATACAGTAAAACCGGCAAGCACCAAAACCCGTGCTGGCCAAACCGTGTTCGGGCAAACACTACCCAAAGTATGAAATAAGTAATTCATGAAGAACAGAAGCAGTTCATTGAATGTGACAATTGTCTAGTCACGATTTGTGGTCTTTTCCCGATAAGACCCAATTTATACGTTAACTCTATTGATATCTGAAGGCAATATAAACCCCGTCGATTTCAGATAAAGTTTGAGCCCCATTTAAGAGAGTTTTATTGTTGTATCACATTTAATGCAGTCACTAAAATGATAAACTCAGTAAATAAGAGTCGGGTGAACACTTTATTCATAAGTGTTTCCGATTATGAAAAGACAACAGTGTGATATTTAAAAGTCTAAGAAGGTACATATGATTAGCATCTGACAATAGGGCGACAATAGTGTCGATGACTTTGAATAACACAAAAAATATTTATTCTTATTAATTTTTGTTGCATTTGTTGCGACACTCTCAAAATGTATTTGTTTATCTCGTATAAGATTATTCCGCGTGCGGAGGAAAATAAAGAAAGTTCACATAAAATCGCGAAGCATGACTAGGTTTGCAAAAATTCTAGACTATTGTTGTCGGGGTTAAATTTGGGACAGAATTGACGTGATCAGAATTCAGTGCGGTGTTTCAACAAACGCTGAAAACTAAATTTTTCTATCTTTACTGGTTTTTATGAAATGTTTCGAGCGTTTGTTCAGATTTGAATGGCAGCAGATTAAAAATTATGAAAAGAAAAAAAAATTTTAAGAACATGGTTTCAAAAATATGAACCGACCTTACGAGTATATTTTGCATGAACAGGAAGCCGTCTTGTTTACATATTTCTAAAACTTCGTCAAAACAAATCTGCTATCAGTATAATAAAGGAGTGTCTGTAGATAATCATAATCAGCAGTGTGGGAGACGAATACAATTTCACATAAACGCGTTACATATACAACAGTTCCAAGAAATATTGCATTTTTATGCGTAATTTGCAAATTGTAAACAAACAAATTTGATGCGGCAAGGATTGAGGAAAATACCGATTACAAAGGTAGGAGGGGTTAGTGAGATTCGTTTCATGGTTCATTCAGGGTTTTGGTTCATGCAAAATTTGTACTCGTATATTCGTCGAAAATTACGCATTTGGTTAACTTTGGTATTGAAATTCTTCGGAACTATCATGCTTGTAGGTATTTGCGTTAGGTTTCTATCTTTTAGAAGTAGCTTTGGGGATTAGAACTGATATGAGTGACCCTTTTGCTTTTCATCAAACAAGCGTCTCGTTCGTTGAGAAAAATAAGGTCGAGAAGAAAAAAGAAACACTCGTCTAACTCTACATAGATTTGAGAACTGGAAAATCTTTGATGATGTGAGGTGTGCTAAGAAATTTAGGTACCTAGAGACTCAATGTATATACAGGTCTACGTGTTACATATTTGAGATAAACCTGTGATACATCAAACCGATTCTTCGTAGCCGTAGATTACGTAGAAATAACAGTTACCGACATGTGATTGTTTATGATGATGATAAGCAGATGATTTATTAAGATTATCATCTTAATAAATCATTAAGGTACATATTTTAGTCAAAGAAATGCAATTGTTTCAATGTGGACAAAATATATGGATATACAGATCTATGACATAAATCTTGATAAGAGAACCGCTCTTTCGCCACGTTACGTTCGCCACATTATACAAAAGCAACGCAAACATGACGCTTGGTAAAGGAACCCAGTGGAAAATACAGCGCCAGAGAAAATCTCGAGAAAGATGGTTTCGCTGTTTACGAGAAAAAGATGAAACACACTTATCATACTCATTTTCCTTGTAAAATACATATAGAATTTCATATAGCACCGCGTCAGCATCACCCTTCAGCATTAATTCAGCTGTCTCATCTCTTTCGAGGCGAAATTCTCGCAAACATAACGCGAATAATATTTTAGTTCTTGTGATCTACTTTCGCGTATAAGAGAATATCGGTCAATGACGATAAAATGTTATCATATCCGATAAGAAAATACGTCGCAGTTTACTATTTCCTCGGCTCGTCGGCTTACCTTTAAATAAAATACGCATTATGTAAATGTGAAAGTTATCATTTGATTCACTATCTAAAGCTGGTTTAATATACATATATCAATCAAATGATTTTCATAAATGGTCAGATTGAATGTTAAATAAACAGAAGTGAGAAGTGTGAGATTAGATTGACCGAAATGTTTCCAATATTTATGGTCTTAAATCACAGGAGAATAGGGGTGTCACAATCACGACGATTCTTTGCATGAAAACTGATATTAGCTTGGGTAAACACTTTTCTGCCAAATTTTTACATGAAAGATATTACACGTGTAAACCAAGTTATCCAACTGTAATATGCAGATAATCGATTGGATCTGAACGAGGATAGCTCAATTAACGCAAGAGGAAAGCTGTATAGATTCCGTACATAAGCATTCATAACTATAGTCTATATTATTACTATTATCGTACTTATGTACTAATGTACATATGTCTCATACCTTTGTCCCGTAATCACTGTTTACCAAAACCCGTCTTCGGAGAAAGGAAAATAGGTATGCGAGTGTGAAATGTGAACATTACCTTTATACATACGTAATTTATGACTAACGCCGATGAAATTTTGTGAATTCCGTACGACAAACATTTTAAACCTTAGTCAAATTAATTTTAATCTATTTCCTCGTGTTGCGAGGAATTAATAAGTAGGTGTGGTTACCTTACGTATATAATTACGCACGTTTGTTAAATTATTATACCGTTTTTATAAGTTTCTGCTATGATTAGATGCGTGTTGTACCTTACAAATACAGAATTCAATTAATTGTGAAAAATCTATTTCCAGTCATTTTCAAAACATGAAAAATTACCTTTTACGAACATTATTTTCCGTCGGAGCCTAGCAAATATGGGAACGTGAAATTGAGCGTTGATTCATTTGGAAGGTGTAATGTGTGGTGCGATGTTTTGAATTATATATGAGCATACCTCCGGTATTGAAGTTTTTAGGCTGCGGTGTTACAGCCGTGGCGCCTGACGACCTGCGAGATCTGCAATCAAAACAATACATGGAAATGACACTTTGAAAATTACAAAACATTTTAATCATAAAATACACCGCCTTTCCTTTGAACATCGTTGCAAGGTTATTGGAAGATCAAAGTCAGAATTGAACAGCAATATTTTATAGCAGCGGAGTTTCTTTGTTATAAAATGTGGTAGGTACTTAGTCACATATTGAAATAATAGAACAAGTTTCGGGAGTCAAATTTAGTAGGTATTAAGTTTTCTCAATTTTGAAACGTTTTTGTTTTGTAGATATTTTTTAACTCATTAGTAGAATATTTACTTATATAGGCATGTTAAAGTGTCTATTCGGAGAATACCTTGCCTAACAAGGTAAGTATCCTAAAATATTTAATACGATACTATCACTTTAGCATTAAACGTAAAAGCATACATGATACCCATCAGATTAAATAACGAAAGTAAACATCAGAGAGGTTTTTAAGCACATTGTTTACTTTACGAAGAAGCTCTTATATTTAATGAGATTAAGTTTTCAAAGGCTCTGACAAAGAAAGAGTGGGCACGGGAACGTAACATCGCTTCTTTCTTATTATAGTACTTGACGCAAAATACGATACTGTTTTCTTTTATCACATCGATCTGAATAAATAAATACCTGTACGTAAGATAGTTTTATTTATTTTATTTTTTATTACTGGCATTTATTATTTTTTATTTATTTTTAGTCTGTTTGGATCAGGTTTCTTTTAATCATTACTCACATGGCAGTTACAAGGGCGTTATCGTAAACTCTTACACCATCTGTTTTTCACGTTTGTTACGTAACTTACATCGTAAAATTCCGATTACAAACATCTTCGATCTATAATTAGTAGGACCCGATGGCTAGTGTTGATAGCCGGTGGCTATGTGTGTCATGATTGGCTGAAATTAGAATCAGACATGTGTCGGGATAGCACTCGAGAGGTCGCGCTCGAGCTCGTATCTATGCCAGATGGGTTTGACTACTTTATGAGTAGAAATACAGCCAATATGGCAAAAATACATACAATAAATTAGAATCTCTATTATAACATTAATTTTATTGAATTGAAAATAATAATCAGATGGTTCTACCCATTGTTTCAGCTGAATTGTTAAAACTGTTAAGGTTTTTAAATCGTTAGTTTTAACTAATATCTAGTAAAGGTGAAATTATGCAAGTAATTATGCAATAAGCTTGTATTGAGCTTATATTCATTATAATTATTAAGGTTAATCCATTAAAACGTTACCAAAACATTAATGCACGAAAATGACGCGTGTTATACAATCGGATTTCAACAAACCTAATGAAAGGGGTCGCTACAGGCGCACGGGATGTTATTTGTATTGTAACCAAACACGACTGTATCTGTATACATATATTTATATACTATATATAGTCACTAGGCTATTCATTAACGTCATGTCTCAGGGGAGTGGGTGGCGAGGCTGAACAGGCAACGTATCTTTGCGGCTCGCTCGGTAAACACATGCCAACTAATATAGCTAGTAACCAGTTACTACGTCACAGTAGACCAAAACGGTAGGCCTGGCCAGTCATCAGGCACGAGACTCCGCAGCTCTGTCTACGTCATTCATTACGTACCGACCCGTCACGAGGAGTTATAAAGAGCGTGGATGTGTCACTAATATACATACGTCACGCTAGCGATTATATATTTAAGGCCACTAAATATTTTAACGATTCTATAAGATTTTACCAAAGCTAATAATAACCTTCTTATTTCTTGTTTTTTATGCTTCCTTCTTTCAATAAGGCTTCTAAAGTGAGTCACTAGTCTAACTCGGTTACAATACAAATATTTTAAAATTACAAAAAAGCTTTAAAAATCAGACTTACATGCGACCACTTTGAAGGGGAACCAGTTTTCTATAAACTAAAAATTCGTAGTTTACATTTCACATGTTACCTTATCACTATCATGAAAAGGGCACGTATCGGATAACAAGTAATAAGTGCGCTATAAGTAGGCCACAGCTGCTAAATTTCTAAAAACTATCGCATTTATGAATAGTTTAAGTACCTACTTTATTTACTTAATTACAAAACATAAGGTTCTAGTCATAACATGTATGCTTTTATTTTTAAGTATGTCTACCAGATAGTCATTCATATGTAACTAGCTTACTATTAACTTAATTAACTGGCCTAATAGACCTTGATAAAATTAAATTAATTTCTAGCAGTTACATATGTTCATAGAAAATTATACATTACTACTAAGTACATTATTTTCATGTAGTTAACTAGTTTATTAATTCAAAATAGAGTACCACCCTCTGATAATAAGTACGTTGTGTAAATTTACAACCAATATCAACAAATTTGGTCTTAAAGCCACTGAATTCTACTTCTAAGCAAACCTGTTTTCTATATTTATGATCTGTTTGGAAGTAATAAACATTTCAGTGATTTTTAGAGAAGGCATATACTAATAATGATGATGTAGTTTAATATCAGACTTGTCTTATAACAAATAAAAATACGTACGTCTGAAAATACATCTGAGAAAAATAAATGTCATATCCACTAACGTTTCGTACATCATAGCGTAGCGACCTTGCTCACGCGTTCATAACTTTGATCATGGCATGGCCAGTGGCTGGCGGCTGCCCACGATGCCGATACGGACATACTATCGTAGTAAATGTTAAACTTTGACATTCATTACGAGCCTTTATGATTTTCTAATCTGTATTTATGAGCTTCTATAACAAAGGTTCCACTCGCATTATGACGTCTTTCATTCAGGGATATCAAGTTTCGCTTTGTTGGAGCTTTATAGCTAATTATGGGTAGCTGTGGTGCAAGTTTATTGTTATTATTTGTATGTCAACTTCATTACTTGAGTTGTTAAATATTCTTTATGAGACAATAAAATAATATGATACAAACAGATAGACAGGCTACGTTAATTTTAAGTTTTAATTTCCATTTGTGTTTATAATTTAATATTTAATTTAAAAAATAATTTATATAGGTATTTATGCAGTAACAATTTAATAAATCATTTTGTTTGTATAGCATGAGTTTACTCACTTTATAACCAAAACCGAGGCCACATAAAATATTAAAACAAACTAAGTATCAGACCAACTTACTAATTATGTCAGCTTATCCCACGCTAAGTACCTTTATAAATAATATTGTTCTCAAAGTATTTAGTCAACTAATAACAAAGTTTCCAATTCCCGAATGCTGAGAGTCGGGACAAGATCCTGCAAATACTGACGCAGATTCTCACCAGGATTACATTGATATGAGTGATCTCCAAGTTTATTAATAAAGTAAATAAACTCCATAACCCGTGTCACAATCACTAACTTTTCCAGCAGAATCATCTACAGAGAGTACCTAATATCAATTTGAAAGCATATTAAACTTTGTAAGCAACCAATAAACGGTTAACAATTATTTTTCATTCAACTGTCTGTCAAAATAAGGTATGAAAAATAAAATCAATGCTTCTATGAACAAAAGTCAGCTATGCTCCTAGTTTGCACGTTAATTAAAGCCTGTACTAAAGCCATTCACGCGTGGCCGGAAGTACATGTACAGAGCTGGTAGGTATTCGCCTATTAAAACGATTATAGCAAAGTGCTGCTCGCACTCTGGGCCAGTGTTGTTCCATTCCCGCCAGGCACTTAAACGATTGCTCACTAACCTACGCTTTTAGCCTGGCAATTCACCAACGCGGCAAACAGCGGGGCGCAACTATAACTATAGCCAATCAAAAACGTTTATAGACGTTTTCTGAAGAATATTTTACGTCACCTAATAAAATGTCAAATGGCATAGGCTGTTAGGCTGTTTTGACTTCGTAACTGAATGTTTCTTATGAAAACATGGCTTAAGTATGAATTTAATGCAAAAACTATACTAAACCGCGTTGGGGCAAGCAATAGAATTGATAAATGTGTTCAACTCAGAAACGTTAATGTTCTTGCCCGAATTGTAAAATGTTTCAACTTCCATACGGTTTAATTGAGCTTCTCAGGTGCGTCATTATAAGGACTTCTTTCGAGCTACATTTATAAGTAAATTAATCACATTTGAGAATACTGACAATTACACAAGTCCCATAAATTTCTTGAGAGTGATATTACTCTCGTTTATCCCGTATTAAAAGTAGTCAGTATCAAGCAATAAATACAAAGTCTACCTAATAAATGCCTCTTTAAACGCTTAAATTAATTTTACTTAAATTTTTACAAAGCACTTACTTGGCGACTGGCACATTAGTGAGGCAGAGGAAGTTGTTGCGGACGCTGCGCAGACTCGCCAGCACCTGCGCGAACGGCGTCACTATCAGGTCTTCTCCATGGCTGTGGACAAGAATATACCTTATTAATATTACTGTAGAGCTTAATTTACACTATAAGAGAAAAACAACAAGAATAAGGCAATCACACGCAGGAAACAATCACAAAATGGACTAGGATGCTGTAGGCAATTCTTTAGAAGATGTTGAAATATAAACATGTATATCCAATAAATGAATTGATCTATAGTTAAAATATTTCAGATACTTTACTAGAGAAAAAAATGAGCATGCGACGCAAATGAATTAATTTTGAGTACAACTCAAGTGTAGGTAATGATGAAGGTTTAATAAATAATGGAAAATTAAGCAGCTGATATAAGCAACTGCTTATAATTATGGTAATTATGTGTTTATTTTTGTTGTAAACTTATAAACACTAAATCTTCAAACATGGTGGCCTTCAATTCAAAATAATCTAGTCAAAACCGGAAAAGATTTAATAACTTTCACAAAAATAACCAAGATTTCGCAGGATAAATAGCTTCGTATTATGCTAAAGAATTTGTTCAAAACAGATTTCAATACAAAAATTTCAAATTTGCTGGCACAAACACTGTTTAGTGAAAGCTTAAATAGAAAGTAGTGAACTAGCTAAATAAATACATTTCCCTCGTTTCATGAGCTCAGAGAGATTACTAGAGATGTTTATTTATTCTAACTTCAGATGTTTGGATACCAAATAACTTTTGATCTGAATAAAATAAATAGTCTACTAAACTGAACTCACACAAGTCAATACAGTTAACGCGATGTTGCGTGTTTCTTACACAGTGCTTCTATTTTTACCAACGATATGTAAAATCTTCACTAGTTAAACTGAACGAGAATAAATCACCTAACAACAGCGAAAAATAACGGCCCAGATTTTTCTTAATTATTCAGTTACACAACCAAAACACGTAGTCGAATGAAGGCGCCGGGACGCGAGGCTGATTGAATGAAAAGAAGATTATGGAATTTATATGTCTCTATTTCATGGTCTGTGCCGTCGGCTTGACCATGTGAGATAACATCCTTCAATTTACCCTGAATACAACTGTGTCTTGGTTCCCCGCGTCGCCTCAGCCGCGGTCTATCCCGCCCCGCGCCCCTCTCGGGGGGACGCAGGCGGTAGAGAGCGCGGAGTTCATCTGTACGCTTTCGATTAACCCGCAGTACACGCGTGTCACTTTGACGCACCCTTTTTTAACGACGAGTGTTCGTTCGAGATCATTTATTGATATTTTATGATCGGCTTGTTTGTGATTGTGATACTATAGGATCACTATGGTAAGTCCTAGTTAATAAGTGCTTGTAATATTTATAATATTTCAGTTTTCATAATGTTATGC
Source organism: Macaria liturata (assembly GCA_964023185.1). Lineage (NCBI taxonomy): Eukaryota > Metazoa > Arthropoda > Insecta > Lepidoptera > Geometridae > Macaria > Macaria liturata. Next base: position 3,065,331 of record OZ026811.1, on the reverse strand, counting down.
TTAAATAACAATCATTTGATAGCCTTTTGCGCACACACAAATTTCTGCGTACCACACAGCCCAGATTTGTGTTGACATATATAACTTCGCAACCCGTGACTGTCATTCTTACATCACGTTCTCAATATTGCGAGGTAATATAATTCCTTTAGAAGTGTCATATGTGCCGACTCCTCGTACTGAGTGAGCTCAAAGGGCCGACCCGGGCGGCTCGATTCCTTCAGCCGTACGGGTCAATTTTTTGAGCCGCACGGCTCAATATTTCAGACCCCACGGGTCAATTTTCTGAGCCGTATGGCTCAATATTTCGGGCCGCACGGGTCAATTTTCTGAGCCGTACGGCTCGATATTTCGGGCCGCACGGGTCAATGCTCTGAGCCGTATGGCTCGATATTTCGGGCCGCACGGGTCAATGCTCTGAGACGTATGGCTTAATATTTCGGGCCGCACGGACCAAAATCCTCGGGCCGCACGGGTCAATATCTAGAGACCTTGCTAGCGAACTGATAACTATTATCGCGCTGACATAGATTTTCTATTTGTTTTAGGCTTCATCTCCCGCTGATATGCACACTCTTGAGTCCTTGTTAGACTGGGAAGCGGATGACCCGGGAGATAATACCACCCTAAAAAGAATTATTCAGGTTATGAAGAACCATCTGCCACCTGGTTGGAGAGATTGGAAGATTAGAATTTTCCAAAAAGACGAGCTTCTTGGCACAGAAGTTGATCCGCAAATACTAAATAAAATTAGATTTGCCTTACCAACGGTGGATCTAGCAAGAGCTTTCTTACCCAGCTGTACCTCCTTAAAGGAAAGAACTTTTAGAGATATGAAGGTGAAACTTTTGGAATGGCCTCTCTGTATTGGCCTTATCATTCACCCGACGTCCTTGGCGGCCAGAATCCGTGGATCAGCAGTTCAAAACGAACTGGTAATTGCATCGATTGCAGATATGAAACCATTGCTAAAATCTAGAGAAGAAGCAGATAAAGAACTTGCACAAACCGATCGATCTGAAGACGAATTATCCATACCATCCACAAGAGCCTCTTCAGGCAAAATCAAAAAGCCTAGCCGCCTGGACAAATTAGAACAGGGCCAGATCCGATTAGAGAATATGATGGAACAGTTTATTGAAAACTTTCAACCAGTCACCCAATCATGCTGCTCGGAATCCGACAACGATTCCCTTTCCCCAGAGGAAGATCATGATGTCACTGAAACATCACCATCGACTTCATGGAAACCTCCAGCATCTAATATAGACGAAGACTTCGCGTGGGTCCCTACCACAAAACAGCAAGACCCGATTATACCGGCACCTAAACCAAACATCGCTTCGCAGGGTGCTGAGTGTCAGCGGTTAGGGGACACAACATTCAGCCAGATCAGATACGCCGAAGTCCAGAAAAAACTGCACGCTAGCCCTGTCTTCGGCCCTCTTAAAGTTAACCCGGTTCTCAACGCTTATACATCTTCAAGCAATCAAGAACATTTGGTTCGAATGGACTACACTTTAGGCACAATCACGCATGCGCTATTACTTCAGCGAGAGTCTCTGGCAAACACGTTAAAGAATTTAGCCAGCAAACATCCTGAAATGAAACAGGACCTTAAAAACGTTTTATCGTCAGATTCTCCATTAAAGTCACTCTCAGAGGATCTTCTCCAGTTTGTATGTGGTAGAAGAGCGGAGATAATTGAACAGAGAAGAAGTGCATTCCTACCAAAGGAAGAGTACCAGGCCACCCTGCTTGGAGCGATTCCGCCATCAACCACACACCTTTTCTGCGAAACACAACTGATGGAATTACTCAAACAACCATCCCAGCAAACCTTTTTTCGCAACCCCCAGAGAAAACCCCTACAAACAAAGAATTTCAATTTCACGAACTCCGCTCGCCAACACAAATCGTCAAGAAACAAAGTTAACCCAAAGACGTCTAAATTCCCCAATCGACAACGCAAGCCAGGTACCAGCAAAACGCAAGAAGCTTTTAAGCGAACATTTAACGAAAAATCTAAGGACCAGGGCTATGGAGCTGCCCGAAACAAATCTTCCAAAGGGCATACCCCAAGAAGATATAAGACTGACTGACCCTTTCAGTGGGGGGCGCCTCTCTCAATTTGTAGAAGTCTGGAAAGTAGAGGGGGCACCACCAAACATCTTACAAATAATAAGAGGTTATACGATTCCCTTTGTAAAAAAGCCCCCACTGATATATTTTCACCCAAAAACACTCTCAAAATTCGAAACAAAAAATTTGGATGCAGAGATTCAGACTCTAATACATGAAAAAGTTTTAGAGATTTCTACAGTTCAGGCGGGATTCCTTTCGACGATGTTTCCAGTACGAAAATCCAACAACAAAATACGTCCAATAATCAATTTAAAAGGCCTAAACGAATACCTCGTTCCAAAGAAATTTCGCTTGATAAATCACTTCAAAGTCCCTCATTTCTTACAAAAGGACGATTTTCTCATAAAAATCGATATCTCGCAGGCATATTTCCATATACCAATTACAAAGCGTCATCAAAGATTCCTATCAATTATCCACAAAGGGAGGGTTCTACAGTTTACATGTCTCCCATTCGGACTGTCAACAGCACCACTCACCTTCGCGAGAGTATCGAATTGGATAGCTTTCAGACTACGACAAATGAACATACGAGTAATAGTGTACCTCGACGACTTTTTACTTGCAAATCAAGATCCGATGAAACTTCAAAGAGATGCATCGATGACGATTCAATTTCTCATCAGGTTGGGATGGATTATCAACCAGGAAAAGTCTATAAAAAACCCGTCTCAGTGCATCGAATTTCTGGGCATAGAATGGGACACATACCGCAACACAAAATCTCTTCCAAAAAAGAAAATATACTCCCTAAGAAAGGATCTCGAAAAAATTATAATAAGTCAAAAATGGAGTTGGCAATCCGCAAAAAGTTTATTGGGAAAACTAAACTTCGCATCTTTTGTGATACCCCTAGGGAGACTCCATTGCAGAGAAATACAGAGGGCATCCAACATTCTCCCAGAAGAACTAAAGCACAAGAAGTTCCCCATCCCCTCCAAGGCACTTCATCAATGCAGGTGGTGGAGACAAAACCTCGAAGAGAAAGATGTCCTTTTCAGAATCTCCGAGACCGTATTTATCACAACCGATGCCTCAGACGAAGGTTGGGGAGCTCAAATAGACGGGAAACATATAAGCGGCACTTGGGACATTCACCAATCCCAATGGCATATCAACAAAAAAGAATTGTTCGCTGTAATTTTAGCTGTTCAAACAGAGAAGAATTCAATAGAAAACAAGAGAATTGTTGTACAATCAGACAATCAGACAGTAATTGCTTACATAAAGAATCAAGGAGGAACCAAATCATCACAGCTGACAACTCTAGTGTCCCAGCTATTAACACTAGTCAAGGAGCTACATGCAGAGATATGTCCGCAGTACATACCAGGAATATACAACGATATATCCGACAGTCTATCCCGGCAGAGACACCTGTCGGACTGGCATCTTTCAACGAAGATATGCCACCGCATATTCCAAAAGTGGGGTGTGCCGGAAGTGGACTTATTTGCGTCCAGCAGTTCAAAAGTAGTTCCGATTTATGTATCCCGAGACCTGAAGGACAAATCAGCTCTATTCATAGACGCATTCAGCAGGACATGGGAGTACAAGTTAGCCTGGATATTTCCACCCCCCTCACTGATCCCTCGAGTTTTGGCCCATCTAAATCAAGCCAAGGGGGTATACATACTGATTGTTCCTCGCTGGGAACGAGTATTTTGGAGATCAGATCTGAAGTCACGAGCAATAGACCGCCCATTTCAAATTCGGAACCTTCATCACCACCTGAAAGACATGACGGCTCTAATAAATCTGGAAAAAGTGAAAAATCTACATTTGGAGGCTTGGAAGGTACGGGGTGGTCTACACTAACCAAAGACTGGTCAGAAGAGGACTGTGAACTCATACAAAGAGCATGGCGTAGCTCTTCGTTAAAAACATATCGCGCCCCATGGAAAATGTGGCTAGCTAGATGTAGAACTCTTGGTTTTAATCCTAATAGACCGGATGCAGCAACAGTAGCTCAACATTTAAGTTACTTACACAGAGTTAAGAAGTTCTCGCCTAACACCATAAAATTGCACAAATCTGTGATCGCTACTTTTTCTGATCCATTTAATAGGAATTCCATATCCGATAGCCCAATTGTTAAACAGATTATCAAAGCTATTGAATTATCAAAACCAGTTACAGTTAAAAAACAGATTTGGGATATTAAACAAATGATAGGGTGGCTGGACAATGCATCCATACAGGAAGACAGTATTTTCGAAGTTGCCCGACATTTAGCGCTTTTACTTTTACTAGCATCTGGTAGAAGAATTCATGATCTTACTTTACTTAAAATTGATGAAAACAGTATGACAATAGATGATACCTCCATTACATTTTGGCCAGAATTCGGGTCTAAAACTGACAGCCGTTCACATAGACAATCAGCTTGGAAACTAATGCAAGTGCCAAACAGGAAGCTTGACCCAGTCTATTGGATTAAGTCATACCTTACTGTATCAGAATCCAGAAGAAACGCTGGAGGCAGCCGTATCCATTCATTATTTATTACTGCTAGAGGGCGTGTAGCAGCTGCGTCTAAAACGATTATAGCAGGATGGATCAAAACCGCTTTTGCTCAGTTGAACATAAATTTTTCACCAGGCAGCATTAGATCTGCTGTCGCTTCTTCCAGGAAAGACAACAACGTCCCAATTGATATAATATTAAAGAATGGTAACTGGAAGAGTGATAAGAACGTAATTAAACATTATTTTAAGGAAATAATTACCACTTCATCCAAAGATGATGCCAATGACTTGAGCTTGGTCAATTCTAGTTTTACGACAATGTGATTGTAATTTGTTTTTTTTGTGACATTTCTGTTATTATTATGCATAAATACAAATTTGATTGTAATTAATTGTTGTTTAATTAAATACAAGCACTTATTTTACTTACCTACAATTATCACAGTACGCTTTCCCCGCGTCGTCAGAACCCAAAGATTTCTCACATGGTCAAGCCGACGGCACAGACCATGAAATATGAAACGTTTTTCCCCCGAAGGGATAAAAACGATGTATTTCATGTCTTGCCTAGGCTTGACCCAGTAAACTCTTGACGACTTTATAACCTCAAGGTACTGATGAACTCCGCGCTCTCTACCGCCTGCGTCCCCCCGAGAGGGGCGCGGGGCGGGATAGACCGCGGCTGAGGCGACGCGGGGAACCAAGACACAGTTGTATTCAGGGTAAATTGAAGGATGTTATCTCACATGGTCAAGCCTAGGCAAGACATGAAATACATCGTTTTTATCCCTTCGGGGGAAAAACGTTTCATATTATGGAAATTTCTGAGGATGGACACACTGTTATCTAAATTAGATGAACTACGAGTAGTTTTATCAACGGGACTGGAAAAAAATATCTTGTTATTACAAGCACTACTTATAGATTAGTGCTTGTAATATTTCTTTTTTCTTAATCTTAAGTTAAATATTAATGCAATGTTTTAGCGACAGCTGGGTACATGATCCGGTACGTATTTAGTATACCCGTAGTTAACAAGTACAGATACTTCAGATGAATATACATATATGTAAAAATTTGTATATAATATATGCAATGATCACGTTTTTTTTTCAATAGGTTTGTTTAATACAGTCTGGTAAGCACACTATATCCTGAAGCTTAACCAGCCAGATTGTATAACATAATGTGGGTAGTAATAGTAACTCTACGAAAAATATTCAATACTTATTCATGAGAGTAAAATATGTATGAAGACACACACCCATAACACACTCTCAGAGAATGCGGAGGGTCTTGTTTTCATTGGCTAATACAAACTCGAGGAAATGAAATGGTATTACGAGCCAATAAGTTTATGTCGGCGCTTTTAAGCATCACAACAATATTACTTAAGCGAGAAATTTCAAGGGAATGTAGAGGGAACAAGAAAGCGACTGCCTTAATGAATTCAAGTCAATCATCGTTATGTATTTCGGAACGCTTTACTTCACAAACAAATGAACAGTTTGAATCATGCTGTAAGTTGAGACCTAGCTCGCGGGCATTTGTATTTGTGGTTGAATGTCCTTGTTTATCTCACCAATACATCTTGAATTACTTTGTATGGTCCTAGACTAGTATTTGTCACGTGTGTTCGTTGAGAAATAATAAGAAGCAAGTATGACATCACGTGCCTTCGATTGCTGATCTTGGTTACTATTTAAATCTATTTTAATCCCATTGCCTTATCTACTAAACAGTGAAAATTCGGAATCATGTGAATTTCCTCACATGATTTGTCACACCGATTCATAATTTCCCGATGAATAATCTTGGATTGGTGCCCGCGCTCCTACGAGTAACGTCTAGCTGATATTGTCACGTGTGAGTAAAAACATGCTACGTGTCATAGTGTCACGCAGCGTGTCACGTACGATTTTCCTCTAAATATACATTTAAAAATTCTGTACTCTTGCGTGGGTATTTTTTGGATGTTTCATTACATACTGTTAGCCCGTTTTAACCGTAGCAATTTTAAATGTCAAAGATAAATGGATTCATTTACAGACAGAAATACTTTTGCAACTACCGTGCTTATTTAATCATATAAACTAGTTTTACGTTAACAGAAAGCCAAGAATTAACAAGACTAAATTTACGATTCATAATTTTTATTAACACCTAGATACATGCCAAAAGTTAACAATCAATTTGGAAGTCAGTTGTAATGTAAATAACCGTAATGGTTTGAAGTGGTGTCATTAAACCGATGTGATCATTAATTTAAATTATGACGCCAGCGGCACGAGAGCTTCGTCAGGCGCAGTTAGTGCTAGTTGACGATAGCACGGCAGGCACGTTATGGAATAGAGAATATACCTCTACTAGTTATGGTCACTCTATTATCTCTGACGAGCGAGGCCCGCCTCTCCCGCCCGTACCGGACGTAATTTCTCTTCTGTACCTACTGTCATCCTGTGGAAGACTTATTGGGTTGCTACAGATAAAATTGAGTTAAAATTTACCTTCTAATCTTAGAAATCTTGTTCTTATGTAATAATTGCATATGAATATGTACCAATGTGACGTGTAAATTGGCTTTACCAATAAATTGATTATGATTAGATGCTAAAGGAACTAACAAAATATAGAGTATGTCAAAGGTTATACGATGGAACATTTATGGAAAACTGTTGAAAACGTAGGGACAAAAATTACGGTAAAATTGGGCAACAAATCTAAAACTCCGCATGCAGTACAAGTATGTAAATAATAAACGTAAACGTAATTTTCAGAGCAAATATTGGATTACAGAATGAGGGCAACAGCCCTAGTTGTGGGTAATATAATACACCAATATATATTACATAATTGTATTATCTAAACAAGTCGCGAATACTAAACAGGCAATAAACGTTATTTACTCAGTCAACGTAAACAAACAAAAATATATTAGGATAATAAACAAGAAAAACATAATTGGATTAATATTATCCGGTGTATTTTTACTGGCTTTATTATACTCAAACGATTTTGTACGAGTAAAAAGATAAGTGGGAAGAACAACAACAAGAATTAATATAATCCGTATCTCGTTTAGGCACTTAAGTGGTATCAAATATGAAAGTGAAAATAATAAAATAATGTTTGCAAACAATTTATCTAACTCCCAGCAGGCCAATACTGTATACATATTTCATTGAACGTACAACTCATGTATGTTTAGCATTACATACTATTATATATCTGTAATTTAGCCTTAGCTAAACTAAATAACCACCGTATGTATACAAAAACACTGACAAAATAATTCCCAGTCCATAACAGGATTCGACGTATAAGTCTGTCCTTACTAGTCCAAAAACAACAGCTATTATTCCTAGTCTTATTTTGTCTTCAATAGAACCTGTCAATAGTGAAGGTATTGTATGTTATTTATCCATACAAATACTAGTACATAGGACCTTCAGTGTTATTTTCGAGTTCCATAACATAATACTCACGTTGTTTCTCTGTTTGTCACGTATCTATCTATTCTACTCTACGACGCTTGTATGACGTGTGAATCGAATCACAAGGTTCCTTTGAAACAATATTTTAAGATATTATTAGGTGGAACTAATAGAAATTGAACTAACTACGCTTTTATTTAATTTTCTAAACTTACAAATTTACTAAGACAGCATACTTATATTTTGTTGGTCAATTTACTTTATTTATTATTAGATCATCGTCATGTTGGTTAATTGATCTTAGTCAACTAATTGAATTTGTACTAATTTAAAGTCTGTTCCACCAGCTTGCTGCTTGGTGTTGATTACTTTATTCGGATCGCGTCTATTTTGGGTGACTTTAATTGTGTAAAGAATTTTTGTGTACTTACAAGTTCTAAAATAAACTTATATCCATTAAAATAAAAGTGATTTGTCGCATCTATTCATCAATGGGTATGAGAAAAACAGTTTGTTGATATGACAAGAATATCTAAAAACTCTCTAAAATATGGGGTATAATTACTAACAGAAAACTACTAAAACCCCAATCAAGTGGGTAGATTTGTGAACAAGGGAAAACTAATCACTTAACAAAACCAGTTAGCTATTAGAAGTTATGAATTTATTAATCTCCCAGCCCGTTCGACTCAGTTTGAGATAAAAGGTAAGTTGCCTCAATTAAAATAACGATTAAAACAGGCTAACTAAACATCTGGTGTCTATGTAGTTATACGGCAGGAGAGTAATTGTGTTGTAGAGCTTTGAAATGATTGAATTCTCTCTTATAAACAAGATACGGAGACAGCTCCCTTTGATGAAAAGAGTTATTTACTTTGAACTGAAGTTTCTGACTGAAGTAGGCCGCGGAACACGGACAAAAGTGACGCAAGCAAATTATTGAAGAGGGACTTCTTACTCAATAGTATAACAACACAATAATGCTAAAAAAATAAGGGCGAGATTATGGAAATGACCTACTTTTGAACTAAAATATAATTAGAAGACACGTGACACTCTATAATCAAATAGTACACAATTAAAAATGGCCTATCGTCAAACCAGCATTTTCCCAGAAATTCTCTACGGTTTTCACCGCCTACTGCGCAAAGTCTAATATGTTCAGCCACAAGCACAGATACGGGAAATGTGAATGTTTGTTAATATTCACGTCGCATTCACGTAGCGAGTGTAGCGTGAAAAACTCGGGTGCCTTTGTGACATTGTAATTTCAAGAGATTTTTTTCCAGTACGATTTTATGGGATTTCTAATTTGGGTCCGTTTTACGAACGAGGGCTCGCGCCAAATCACGTACGGGTGCTAAATTAAATAAAGCCTCATTTTGAGATTACGATGGTGCTTACTCAGTTAGACACTCGCACCGCTCTACATGTAAACAATTTTATTACGTTTTCATTTGTCGCCTCGTTTGCTGCATTGAAATTGTTTCACAATTATGGGCTCAGTTAAGGACATGATTGTGACCAAGCTTCAATTGAAATGTTATGTATTTATAGGTGGCTTAAAAGACATGAAATGTTTACCTTAAGCTTATTAACTCAGGTTCAAAGTCCATTTCCAAGTTGTTGAAATATTGATAGATTTATATATTAATTAAAATTTTGCTTAATTTTATTTTAAGCCATTTTTATCAAAACGGCTGATATTTATATTTTTCAACCTCATCAATGTCACTGTCATAAACAGCCAGAAAAGTTTTTATTCATAAAAATAAGCGGAAGAGAACTAAAGAATTGCCTAACCTTTCTGGGAAAATTATGTTTTTATATTCAACAAAAATCTATAAATGGGGCAACCTGTGGTCCTCCACCTAATTGAGAAAAATTTAGACACATCTTAGTTTTAAAATACATTGTTAAGAAAATTACGGATTTTCTTATAAGTTACCATTGCACTTTTGGCTTAGTAAAATGATAATACATTTGCTCATAAATATATTACTATATGAAAACCAAAAATGCCGTTAAATAGTGTTCAGTTTTGTTTTCATTAAGCTAAGCCTTTTATACCTAAGTGATCGTTTTCCTAATACGACGGTTCTAGATTTAGAATAAGGACAGTGCATTTGTATGTCGCTGCAATCGTTCCTGCGATCGATTTCAAATTGAGCCGTTTATTATTCACGTCGTGACAGTATATCGCTCGGAATAGGTAAACTAAACTGCCGGTAACTTTATGTGCCCGCATACAGACAGTTAAGATAACGCTTGATGCTTTTTTAGATACAATCGTGTATGTACTATATATCGCCGTCCCCGGAGAATAAAATGATAACTGCCATTATCTTAGTTTTAGTGTTATTTCATTTTTGGGATCTGTGGGTGCTAATACATCCGCTCAATTTTTTTCCTAATTTTTATACAGCTATTTACGAAGTTACAAAATATTACAATAGTATTCAAAGATTTAAAACAAGTCTTCAATTACTAGAATAAAGTGTTAATATAATATTATCAAAATGTATTCCCACTTATTGGTATGACAAATAGTCATACAATTATGTTCGAGTGAAAAAATATTCGACTAGATAATGATAAATGCAGTTATCATTTTATTCTCGTTCAAAACTATCAAGTCGCTCTCTATAAGGTGTGTTAGTAATATGACTATTGTGGTTTTAAACAGTAACACATATTGTCATCCTTTTCTCTCACTCAGTTTCCACGCAAAAGCAATCGCAACGTCAGAAAATTGTAGGAACACCATCAACTATTTCCGACATATCTTTAGTTTTGAACACAATAGATTTCATACTATCCCCTTCAGTTATATATGAAGCTAATACGTTGAAAAACAATCCTGAAGCACACACAAAATTTAGTTTGGATTTGACACCAACTGCGACACATGAAAATAGTGGATCTTCGAGGTACGAATAAGAGTATATATAATGTTTTTTTTTTTTTTAAGGTTATTAAAAAAAAAAAATTGTTTTAAAACGATAATCAGCCGTCAACCTCATACACTCGTAGCAAAAGTAATAAAGAAGAAGAATTATCAGCACCGTCTCTTTTTGACTTGGATCTTCTTCTTATTGAATGAGAGTGGCTAATTCTGGTGTCTAGAGTTAATCAAGCCACCCTTAGGGCCTCTGACCTGGCTTGATTTGGATGAAACATAACAACCCGCAATTGATTCAGATTGTACATTGTTGTACCAACCATTCTTAACAATGATAGCATAACACCTAGGTAGTCCTCAAAATCTGACACAAACAGAACAAAACAGCAACGTAGCGTATCGCCAGACTCCTGATCATAATGAAGACCATGATGAAGAAGACCAAACTGAAATGCATACATTTAGTACAGATCAAGTATCGAAACCATAGGGAAAAAATACTAGGAAATGTAAACGAAATTTTAACGAAAATCAAGATGTTAAGAGTAAAAAATTAAAAAAATCTGGTGAAACCTACATGGGCTGCAGATCGAAGAGAATATTTGACAAAAAGTTTTGAAAGCTAGTAGTAAATGCACAAAAAAATGTGTTGAAAAGATAACCCATGAGCAAAGAGAGTACATAATGCAGCAATATTAGAAAATAGAAGACCACGAGAGACAGTGGCAATATAGGTATCGTAAATCATACATTAGTCGAAGATGTTAAGCGAATCACCGTAGAGCGAAAACGTATCCGAATTCAAGGTCAATTGAGCATCCCACAATCTCAAAATGGATCGTTTCACTCGAGCGGTGTGCTCTGCCGTATCCTCCGGGTCCCCACAAATAGTGAGAGGCTGGTGTCTCCTCCCTCCGCGCAACCCTGAACAGGAATCGGCTAAAACAGCCATGGCCTGTCAGGAGTTGCGTGACACGGAAGGAGAGAGACCCGTGCTTCCATGTCAACCACTGTACGAGGACAGGGCGGGTTGCCTCCACCGACCGCACACCCGCGGTAGGCTTATCGAGCCGCCGCGGCCGCTGCCACCTTTCGATGGCACCGTCCCGGGTTTGCTGCCGTAAGCGCTGCACCTCCATGGGCAGTGGGTACTCATCCCGCTGCTTGGCAGCCGCTAGCACCCGGTATATCCGGGCCATCATTTCGGCGTCTATGTTCCATGGGCAGAGCCTGCCAACGCGCAGGCCGCCTCGTTAGAGACGGTACTGTAGGCTCTTGCCACTTTGGTGGCTATGAGCCGCTGTGGCCGCCGAAGAAGCTGAATATTTTCGGACTTCAGGCTAGACAGATACCAAGCCCAAGTCCTAGCACTGTGCCAGAACTCCAAACGTTGTACACTGAGCCTATTCCGATAAGCAAAGCCTTATACGACGATTTTGTGAGCCTCTGTAAGACAGGGGATATTACATGTTGCTATCGTGGTTTTTACGAGTCCTTGATTTATGGCAGTAGCTGTTCTGGAAGCAATAACGACAATGAAGAAGATAATGATGACTAATCACCAAATTATATTTTATTTTTTAATATTCATTATAAAAAGCCGATTTTATGTGATAATTGTGATTATGAGGCTGTTTTATTGATAACAAATTGTGTAAATGATTATATTATCTAACAATTTTATTAATATTGTATCAATAATTCACGTACCATGTGATCATGAGGCTAATTTTAATTAATACCTATTCAAGAACACTTATAGGAGTAAATTAAGAAAATACTGTCGTTTTCTTACTATTATTTTGAATAAAACTAATGTTGATTACCATGTCATTGTTTAAATAGGAAGCCAAATTCAAAGCCCTTATCAGTTTCATTTTAACAATATTTACGAGAATAAGAAGATATTAAAGTATTATCAGTATCACTTGCACCATAAAATGTTATAGAATAAAATGATAAGTGAAGAATACAATATTCGATTCTAGTCAGGATGTACGGAGAATAAAATGATAATCGACGTTATGCAACTTAGATGATGATAAATTCTGACTAACTTTTTATTTTTGAAATAATATCCTTATTTAGATACATAGGCGAATTTTACTAAAACATTAAGAACAAACAAAAAATAACCTTCTGTTAAAGCTTACAATAATCTGTCTACGTCCAGTATTTAAAGAGCAATCGACGAAAACATGTTTTTTATTTTTCCTGTAAAGTTGCATTTTTGTAGTTATCATTTTATTCTCCGGGGGCGGCGATATATATACAAACAGACATGTGTGAAAATATATGTGTAGCCTAGGATTACTCATTCACATTTCATTTACAGATTATTAACTATTGTATAGAATACCAGAAGCGATACCTTGACTAACAACACAGTTTTACAATTTATACTTGTATGCTTAGTTAGGTTTAGTATAGTATAGGTACCAGGAATAACAAGCACCTCTCTACAGGTGCAGAAATACAGCGGAGGAAATACCTGAGCAATATATCGATAAACCGACGTCACACCTAATGACAGGAGCTAAACCCCATGGGAAATCATGGGGCACTTTTGCATAGTCCAGTCAACAGTATAAAGCTAGAAGGCCGAGTTTTATTTCCCTCAACGTGTTATAGCTGGTATTTTATTGTGAACACAAACTGTGTGCAATAAACACTAGACTATAAGTTATGTCACAGCAATATCTAAGTTTCATATAAATTGAAATGAGTAGTGCAGGCTAACTACGGGTTAAACTTTGACTCGATTAATGAAGTTCAACGCACACAACTCCGGCTTGTATTTAAGTCGCTCTAACTTGAGCTCGCTCTAATAGAATTCTCTATGGAATTTGTGGTTTACCTCTCTGGTAGTAGTGACTTATCAAATAAGAACTATTCGTTTAGTAATTAGCACAGGTATTAAGTATAATATCTCTTTGCCTGTACCAAATTTAAAACATTTTTAAGACGTTATTAAAGTTATGGTCTATTCTGAGGGTTACATTAAAATCTACAAAATCTTGTTCATGTTACATAGCACGACATTTTAAAGCAAAGATACTGCGTGTTTGAGTGAAATATCAAGTTATTGTTTCGCTAAACACATCCTTCATCGCTACGCAAGCCAAGGCGACGTGCACTAACCATGCTAATTGGAATATGGCCAATTGTGGTACTTTTATATACAACTGAGGAGTTGTTTACTAGCGTATAAATTAGAATATATGTATATTTTAATGTACGTCAATGGTTACATCTTCTTTATTAATTGAGCCTATCATTAACGTGTACTTATAGTACCACAGTAAGTAAATTTGTATAATGTTATCCACAGTGAGATATTAAAAACAAACCCATCGCTAACCCACTATAATCCAGTAATTTTGTAGAGATGAAAAGCTTATTTACCTTTACAAAGATCTCTTCAACTAGTTTTCATATTGGAATTCCCGTATAAAAACCACTCTCTTTGCATTCGCTTATTTTACAAAATGGAAATTCATGTTTTCAATTTCCAGCTGGTATTTGAGATATTTATAGCTTGGTAGAACCAGGCAGGCTGCTGGGTGAATCCACGTGTTTCCAATTAACACCCACGCAGGTAACAGCCACTAGCTTCATGTTAGTTTTTATTCCTTTATAAACTCGTAAGTTAATACAAAATGACAATTTATGGAAGTGAGAGCTCAAGTATTTGTGTGTAGGATAAAATAGGTATCTAGCTTCGTTAACAAGAAAATTAAAACTTTTAGAAGCGACCGAATTAAGTAAAGAGAAGATTATATTTTCGTCGGTAAAGTAATAACCCAAGTTCAAGAGCTTCGTCGCATTTAATTACATTTTCTTTCCGAGTGTTATTGTAGGCACTATATATAGTTGTTTGTCCGGTGGAATAGTTTGAATGGGAGACGTCCCTTTGTTGGAGCCGCACATTCTCCCAGCATTGCTGCCCTACCCACATCTACCGCGAATTTCTTTAATTATATCTTTCCTTTCTGCGAAGGTACACGAGACTGGTTCTTTCCTCAATTGTGTTCGTACCTATTTATCGACGTCAAGTGCTCAATAAAAAGCGAGAGAGCCTCTTATTGAACCTTATCCACATTCCGACTTATAAAGAAAATTCTTTGCAGGTATAATTTTTGAAGCCTGTTATTGAGTTATAAGGATTTCACGAAATCCTATATCTGACCTTTGACTTCTGCAGTGTCAACTATACCTCAAAAGCCGTCTTTCAGGTCGGCGAATTGAATAAATTTGTGAAATTCAATGTTAGTCGAAAGCTTGATTTAAATCACGCCGGACCTTTTCCGCCGTATTTAACATTTACTCAGGGAATATTTAGTTGAGCCAATTTCCAAATGAGCAAATTGACAGAGAAGCGTCCCTTCCTTCTCTTTGATATGCATGAACTTGAATGTGGATAACATGTGCTTCGCGATGTTAAGTGAAGAGGTGGAGCTGTCATTATGTTGGAACTCCGGCGAATGTAAGGCGCTCCAAAATTAAGGAGAATGGTAATGAAAAGAACGTGTGTCTAAGTGCACGTCGTAACATACGGAGAAATATTAGCGTCTCATCAGTGAGAGCTGAGTGACTAGCATTAGAGTGTAACAAATGCCCAATAACTCAGCGGTCGGTCAGTGTGCGCGACTATACTAGATACGATGTCTAGGCACATGGGAAACAGCATGTGGCTGATGCATTGATCTATTGATCGAACAAAGCAAACAAAGTGTAATAATTTTACATGATATCTTATCTAACTAGTAGCAATGTATCAGATTTTTCTTGATTGCTACCACTGACTCATGGCCATACCATATTGTACAGTCCATTTAGAATCATTGTATTATAGTTCCCGTAAGGCATGATTCAATTTAGTTGTAATAACCGGCTAGCACTTACGTCAATAATTATGTCGAAAAATTAGCTCGACAAGTTTCGGAAAACTGAGGTGTCCATCATCAGGAGGACGAGTCAGCACGCGCGTCCCGGTTGGCCGCCTCGTCTTCCAGACGAGGCGGCGTAAGTGCTAGCCGGTTATTACAACTAAATCCATTTAGAATGTTGCAATACTTACAGGAGTGAAGTTATTTTATTTAGTTTCGTTGAATGTTGAATAACTACAAAGAAGCAACTGCCATTCAAATAGTTAACAAGAATGCGTCAGAACTATCATACCAGGTTCCACGAAATAAGCAATAAGATGCCCATTTGAATTCAATTCTTACATCGCCAGAACAAGCAAAAAACAACTCACGGTGAATCTGTATTCCAAAACATTATTGATAAACTAGCATAAAACTCTTAGAGAAAATACCTGAGATCGCCAAAACAAGGGTATTATTTTCTACGAAGTAAAGTGCCTTCGATTGATGTTTGTGGGCGACAGTACCGAGCCCAGAATTATCTATTATTAATAGCAGCTCGGCCGGTATTGCTGCCTTTCAGGGAGAGTATGAAAGCCCTTTTAGGGACAGAATGGGAAGACCACGTCCGTAATGAAGACGATATTTGTATTTTTATTTCCAAAAGGGGACAACATCTTGTCTGATAAGAAATAGGTTTCCATAAATTCAGTAAGTTTGTTTTAATTTTTGACACGAAGAATTGTGGCAAAGCTGGACTATTACGACGTAAAGATACGTGTACGCTGGTAATAAGAAAGATCTGTAGAAAAAATAGGAGTGAAAAAGATGATACACGATGTAACGAACCAAAAATGAGCATACCTCTCATTTTCTGCAATCGATTAAATAAAAATATATAAACATAACAAATATGGATATATCTCAAAAATACACATGTAAAAACTAAATACTAATCTATTTTCCCAATATTCGCATTCTACAAAGAAGGTTTTATGCAAAAATTCAACGAAGGAGTTTATGTTAAAATTAACAAAGAAGGTTTTATACCTACATTCGACGAGAGAGGTTTCATCTCAACATTGAAAGAAGTTTGAGGTCAATTGATTTACAAAAAAAAGGTAGAACTAATTGTTAAACATAAGTTTGGTATTAAATATATCGGCATTAATTATCTTCTATGTTAAAGAAGTCTTGTATGAGTATCATTAGAAGAATTATAGACAATTAGAACTGTTTTTCACATAATAAGATAATCTTTTGAACGGAAATAGCCGTATTTATCCATTTACTCGACGGTTGGTAATATGGAAGACAGTTGTAATCTTGGACGACGCATCGGTTTGAGTAGTAATTGTTAGTCAAAATTGATCTATTATGACATGAGATTTCGTAGGATATTTGTTTCAAGAGTCTTGTAAATAATATTCAGTAATATTAAGTTGGTTGTCAATATTAGATATTGGGTAATTACTTCGATTACAAATGCATTGCATGATTAAGGACGGATTTGAACGGAAGCGCAATAATGAAGGTTTTTTTGTGTGCGCGAAGGCTTCGGGTTCCGAGAAATATGTTAGCGTGATGAAAGTCACGTAGGCCAAATTTCCAAGAATAGTCATTAAAAGTCGCATGATATTTAAAGGGTTGCCAGTTGTGGATAGAGGGTACGGTACATTACGAGTACTAACCGGGTTTGGTCGAATTACTTTGTACAAATTGGAAATGTTAGAACATAATTTTTATTAGTAAAACTATTCACAGGAATTTGTGTTATAGTTCATAGTAAGTTATTTATAAACAGAGGTTATTAAATCAAAAATGATATCACATAGTTTGTATGTTTACATTAAAGTAATTACATAATAATATTTTAAATCCAATTACACATAAAGTTATTGAAGTATTTGTTTTGAATTAATTTATA
The DNA here is from genome assembly GCA_964023185.1 of Macaria liturata. Lineage (NCBI taxonomy): Eukaryota > Metazoa > Arthropoda > Insecta > Lepidoptera > Geometridae > Macaria > Macaria liturata. The sequence goes on along the minus strand of OZ026811.1, from coordinate 3,047,587 downwards.
ATAATAAAAAAAAAGAGTTTGTTAAAATAAATATCAAAAGGCTAAAAAAAACCATTAGGATTTTATAATAGGAGTTCATAATAAATTATTGTATTAGTTACATATTTGGAAATCAATGATGATTTATTTAGGTAGATGTACCGAATTTTGGGGAATAGTCACATGGGACCACACCGGAGAGGATTAGGGGAAACGGGATAGGAAGCGAAAGAAAGAGATAGTGAAGCCTTTGTTATACTTTGGCATAAAAGGGGGAAGGGGCGCGAGTTCGCCCTCTTTCATCGCTGGGTCGCCGAGGAGGACAGAAGTGTCCAATCCCTGAGTAAGCAAAATCTCATCTTTCATCCATAACATTTGAGCTACCTTTCCTTGATTAACTTTGGAGTGTTCCTTTGACCTTTAAGCTACAAATTTAGTTTTGAAAGTATGCCAATTTAAGTGCATATACCTGGTATCTTGACGGACTTTTGGCTTGGGTGTTCCGAAGGAAGCTGATCCAATCAGTGTTACGATGTGGTCGCCAGAGTTAATTGTCAGTCAAGGTATAAGTTTTCCATTTAACGTTCGGATTTGGGAAGATTGAAGCATATCCTGCTCCTGTCAGGCTCACCAAGTAGTCGCCCAAAGTCGAAGGTAATGGAAAATAGGGTATTTATTTTAAAATTATTAAATTTAAATATTGGTAGCTTTTCCTTTCCTGATAAAATCATTAAGTCACAAATTTAGTTTTGAAAGTATGCCAATTTAAGTGCATATACCTGGTATCTTGACGGACTTTTGGCTTGGGTGTTCCGAAGGAAGCTGATCCAATCAGTGTTACGATGTGGTCGCCAGAGTTAATTGTCAGTCATGGTATAAATATCACATTTGACGTTCGGATTTGGGAAGATTGAAGCATATCCTGCTCCTGTCAGGCTCACCAAGTAGTCGTCCAAAGTCGAAGGCAATGTGATATAAGGTTTAATAATAGATCCAAATTACCCAGTGAACGCGTTAATTTACCCGTAAAGTTTAAATCTGGGATCCCGCTTGAGCTAGTAATTGCATGTTGTAATTAGTATTTGAGTGACTAATTACTGCTTTGCTAAAGTAGATTAGATACCTTTAAACTCTCGTGGTTTAAAGCCCTTGATTGTTATTATACCCGGCATTATTCTGGCTGTCCGCTGGATAAATGTTGTATGTCTACCTTCATTTCCTCCCGATTCGGCCGCGACTACCTTTGGCCATGGGTTAGTAGAAACCCTCTCTAATCTGAGTCTGGATTAGGGGAATCTGGGAAAATCATTCCGCATCCTAAATTCCTCCCCCCTAGTTCCACTGGTCGTCCTAGGTTATTCGGCGGCTAGTATCCTGATATATTATTTTGAGTAGGCAGGGATAGGGATAGGAGAAGCTAGGGTTCATTCTGATAAGTAGGTTTAGTTGAGGGATTAGCGTAGGGAGAAACAGGTAAGTAAGAAGTAAGGAATAATTTAGAGAAGAGATTTGCATTAGATTAGGATGATAGGTTATAGGGAGGTAGATAATTATTTGAAATTTGGTATAAGACGAAAGTTTGTGTATGATTCACGAAGTAGGACGGAGACGTAAGATAGCGCGGAGTTATTAGCGGAATTAATAAAACCGACTGCGTTTAAATTATAGGACGTTATTAAGGGGTGAACCGAATAATTGAGTTTTGGAAGAAAGTTTGTAATATCAAATAAAACGTAGAAGTTGCGGTAGTTAGGGAACATTCATCTAAAATTGGAAATTATGATTATGAACGGTTACAAGTTCACATTAAATAAATACACGCTATAATGAATACAAGTCGGATAATTAATTGAAATAAACAGCGGGAGCTGCTATCTGGAACATGTGTTATTTAAACGAAGTTCTTTTATTGCCTATTGAAAACATCATAGCAAATTATCAATTAAAATCTAACCAAAGCTACGCATGCTTAAATGACAGTAATAAAGTTGAGAGACTATTTATTGAATGAATATCAATCCTAGAAATATAAACTATGACTCTTTTAAATACAAAAGTAAGTTATTCTATTTCGCAAGATAGCGCCTGATGGAAATGTTGAAGCGATTTAAATTAAAAGTAAACTAAGCTACACTTGCTTAAAGGCAGAAGTTGTGTTGGGAGTATATTTATTGACAAAATAATAAATTTAAAAATATGATAAAATTACTACAGTTGTATATGGTTTATAAATATCATTTTGAAAACAATTACCTTTACAAAATAAATAGGGAATATAACCTAATTGTTTATTTATGAGAATATTACCTTACTTCGTGATATAACACTGAAGACCTTTATAGTATAGTTCCTATTTTTGGCTGATTAGATTAATAACTAATTATTTACAGATAAGTTATCTAATCTCGGTCACTTTGTTATACGGTAGAATTCAGAAGTGTTTTCTAGGGTTTCGTACGTTGGCAAAATTATCACCAACCAGGAACCCAGCTGTTGGAAAGTGAATAATAGAGATGACGTAACATTATTGTTGTTTTTCTACTACTTATGAGTAACTACACACTCAGCCAAGATCAGGAATTATTACCTAGAATGTCTAAATGTATTTAACTTTTCTTCGTCATAACCTTGTTAGGATTAATCTGACCTTTATATTTACGATAGTTTTCTTTGAAGTGTAGACTCCATTTAGGTTATGGTTCCTTTCTGTTCATCTTTAAAGAATTAGGGTTGCTACGTATGACCTAGGCGTTCTAACTAACTAGACGATCACATTTCGTAGGGAATCATGTCAAAAGTTCGAGCGAGGTTTTGTTAGGTAGGTCATAATCAAACAAATGAATAAAAATAAAAGTAAATACATTCAGCTAGAAAAAGATTGAGTTATCATTGATAGGAAAGGCCGCTTTTGTCAGGGGTTTAGATCTCGTGGAAATTATATGTTTACCATGGGAAAATGCGTTGGAATGGAGCATTTTCTGTGCTTTTCAGTTAAATTCTTGACTGATTGGTACGCAAAGGCGAGCCTAAATAATAAACATTTATAAAGATAGCAATTGACATTACTAATCTATGAACGAATGAAGGAAATCTCTATATAGTTTTGTTGACCTCATTGATAAACAGGGTTTAGTAAAGGAGATTATATAATTAAACATCTATCAGTAGGATTCTATGTTTGTACTAACGTGATTTATTATATAAGAGTTCTAAACACTAGATTGTTAGAAATAGGAATTAAGCAATGGGTTTGAGGTAATGAAAGAGTACACGGTAATACACTAGTATAATATCAATTGGAAGAAGTAAGTTGTAAGATTAATTAACAAGAAGACGACAAAATTAGGTCAGCTGTACTAAGACATCACATATACTTATCTAATAGGTTTCGTTAAAGTAGATACAATGATCAGACGTATATCAGCGGTATGTTAGTTATTAATTAGTCATAATTACAATTTATAGTTATAAGTTAGATATAGTTTCAAAAAAAAAATAGAGATATATAGAGAGATAGGTAGTGGGTTGTTACATTGGGTGGCCGTGACAGGATTTAAAATTTAATTGATTTTAGGATTGTAATTTTAAGTTATAAGTATCTACAAATAGGAATATATTTGACATGATTTTGGCCATCATAAATAGTCAGACCTAGCGGTCTGGCTACATTTGTTGCTGTTTGAAATGGAGGGATAACAGAGAGGGACACGTTTAGAATAAGATATTATATTAGGCTAGTTTAAAACTAAAACGTCTGGGGGCGAGTCGTTAGTTTTCATAGGCTGGTACTTTCTGCTATTGAAGAGTTGGTTTTCCTGAAAGATAAAAATAGTAATGTTAGATATTTGTACAAACTATTGTTGTAAATATAGCCATAATAAATAGAATAAATTAGCACATACGTTGAAGTCTTTTGTAGAAAGTTGTAGGTTGTATATAAATATGTATGTGAATATATATATATAAAAAAAAAAATGTTTCTGAATTTAGTATAATTTAGTAAAAATATTTAAGAATTATTAATATAGAGTAGGATTTAGTCATACTTATAGTCTTTTATATATAAACATTATTTAAATAAATTTAGAAGCAAGTGTAGACTCATATATCACAAAAATTGATAATCCACTATCATATAAATATGTAAGTATGAATATTAAAATTTGGATAAATGTTACCTTTGAATAAACAAGTAACAAATACAAATGGGCTGGGGTCTCCAATTTTCATCAATTCTAAATGTCAGCTTGTGGAATAATTCAGCATCTGAAAAATAAAGTTCATTAAAACATTAATATTTGATGGTATGAAATTAAATAAAATTGGGCACATATGTAATATCTGGTTAAGAAAGGTTGTCTAAGTTAATCATTATAATATGTATCTAAGCTTTTTGTTTTCTTGAATATAATTGTTTCCTTTTTAAAATAATTTTAGTTTTACTTTAATATTTTATTCTTTATGTAGTAATCTATTTCTATAAAGTAAAGTATAGATCAAACATAATAGGCTTGAGTAGTTGTTACCTTATTATAAATTCATGTTTAAGATGCTTAGGTGAAAGAAGGAAAAATATAGGGTTTTATCTTTGAACATTGAATTGGTTAAATTAGATTGACATTAAGGGCCACCGTTCACATATTTGAAAACAAATAGTTGGTGTTAATATAGAATTACTTTAGATAGTTTTTGAGCTTGTAATAGTATAAATGGCGGCCTTATTGCTTAAAGTAAGTTCTGTCAGAATGTAGTTAAGTAGAGAAATTATTCAAAGAAGAATCTGGTTTTATATTTAGAGTTTTGTGGCAATTTGAACGAACAAACAAGTAAACACACAAACAAATAGTTGAGAATAGCATTAGCGGGATTTCAGAATGAGCATTTTTGTGGGACGGATGTCGCGTTGAATTGTAGGACTCGGCTGTTTGTATAGAAAAAGATATAACAAAACCATGTTAGAGGAACTTAGGGCGGTTTTGGGGTTCGTTATGACTTTATTAAAATTATCATATAGTGTACAGAATTCTAAAAAAAAAATCAAATTAATTTAGTTGGCATTAATTACTTACTTGTGTTGATGGTATTCAAATTAAGGGGTGGGAGTTTGGGATCATCCATTGTGCATTAGTGTTTATTCCTGAAAAAAAAAAGAAAAGGAGAAGGTTTAGTTATTATTTTAGTAGGTTGTATTAATGTAATTTGATGATTATTTTATTATATTCTGGGTAGAGTTTGAATTAGTGGTATATTATAGAACAATAATTATTGGAACAAGATAGGGCAGTCTATATGGGCGTTTCTGAGAGTTTCCATACCAATTATCAATTTCTTCATAGAATAAATGTCAAAATTATACAAATTAAGCTATTAAGAGGAGAATTAGGGTGTAACTAAAATTAAAAGTAAAATATTTTAGGAATATCAGGTAAAAGGGTTAATTATACAACTAGCAAAGGCACAATTTTCATAGTCAAAACCAATATCAAAGTTCTTACAATGAAAGATCAGATAAGATGTTAAAATTAAAGAAAGGTGTCTAGCTCTATTGTTCATTTATGAATAATTACAAAATAGGTAGTGTGATAGTACTTATTTATTTGGGAATATCTTTTGTAACACATTGTACAATAGGCATGAATTAGGTTATTCAGGGACATGAAATTTAAGTTAGACTGGTTACCTTTTGACTGATTTTTATGTCTTTATCTAAGTAAGGGCGTTAATGTTATGTGTCTAAGCATGAAAAAAAAATATAATATTGTTATATCAAGTCGTGCAAGGTCTGGTAATTATCAACACATAAAAAGGATTATAGGGACAATATTGTTAGGAATTTCATTGGGTTTGTTGACATGATTAGAAGTGGGAAGTTTTGTGCAAGACCATAGGGTCACTTTCTTTTTCAAGTATATTATAAAATGGATAGTTTATTGGGTTGATTTCATGTATTAATGTTGAGATTGGATGGGGTTATATTGTTGACATAGTGAGCAATAGATAGGTAATAGAATATGATCTGACACTTATTATCACTGAACATTGTTTGGTTGGGAATTGTATGCTTACCTTTTGAAACCATGGGAGTAGTTTGCTGTAGAATTGTGACGACAAATTTTGTAGGTAAAGTTTATCTACTTTTTGCACTGTTTTGGAGTTTGAAATGGTAGTTGGGCGCAGGTGGCACTAGGTAGTTTTTGTTTGTACACGAAAAGCGTTAGATTATCTATAATTACACTGTATTGTGCTGGAATATACAGAATTAGAGATTTTTTTCATCACAAACATTGCCGGTCGTTCACATAAAATTTGAGAGCAGGCGGAAGTGGCGACATCTTGTGAACTCATCGTTCAACTGGTTGAGTTTAGTGATGGGAACGTTATCTAATTAATCGATAAAAATGGGGCTAGGTGTTTGAATGGATTCGATTATTTTGCAAGAAACAATATATTGTGTATGTTTGAATATTGTATTTTCACGCTTTATAAAAAAAAAAAATATAACAAAATGTCTTAGATAATATTATAATTTACAATTGGTATCTGAGTAGAATTGGATAATTTAGGAATTTCTAATAGCTAGTACTTGGAAGTTAGGGAAAAACAAAACATGTCTATAAGATTTATTGCGTTGAGATTTTTGTGCGTAATTAATTAATTGCATTACAATCACATTTTTATTGTATTTACAAGAAGAAGAATAATTATTCAAATGTTAAATTATGTTTTCTTTTTTTTTGAGATTGATATTTTTGTTAATATTTATATATTTTATTATTCAGAAAAAAGAAAAAAAAAACTAATTCTACATTAAAATAGTGAATAAACATTTACTACAAAGAGACAGTACATCTTTGTAAATTAAAGGATGAAATATAGAATATTAGTTTTGTGTTTTCATTCGATTAAGTTCAAATTGTTGTTTGTTCAATTTTACCACAACACTAAATAATGTTTGACGGGACATGTTGGATATTGAACGTGACGTCGCGAGCTCTGATTGGACGATTGGTCGTTTCATTTCATAGGCGTTTCGTTTTACGCGACTGATAGGAAAATTTAGTTATGAGCAAAATATAATAATTTTATTGTGTTGTATGAGGGAAATGTTTGATAAGTTTTATTATTATAAAAAGTCATTAGGAAACTTATTTATTTGATAGTCAAGTCAAAAAAATTCTATTGTTATTATAGTATAGTTAACCAACAGTTGGAACCCGCGAAAATTTGAATTAGATTAGTGAACATTTTAGGTGAAAATAAGAGATAAAACCGGTTACAGATAGAAAACATAGGAAATAAAAGAGGGAGAACTTAGTATATAATAATATATATAATATATTATATAATTTATAATGAATTAGTTCTAGAAAAGATCTTCGAATAGAGATTCCATTTCCGGAGACGTATAATCGGTCTGTAAAGGAAAGGGGATGGTGTAGTCAATTATTAACTGTGTGAGTGCTATTATATATTTTATGTAGCCAGGGACAGGAGAGACTTACCAGAGTAGGCGGGGGTAGATCGGAGATAGTGGGTACAAATGGATGAGCCTGTAATCGAAAGTACACATTATGTATGGGGCTTGAATAATGAGAAAATGGTAGAATGGAGACATAATAATAATACTTAGATGAGTAAATACGTACTGATAAAATTGGGTCATAAGCGCGTCGGGTATCGATAGAAAGAGGGAATGGTGGCAAGGGGGGATCCGCTGAGTTTGTAGGAATCTGGAAAGGGAGAAAAGTAGTAGGTTAAAGTAGAGTCGTTTTCTAAAAGGAGTACATATTTTGCGTCTATACATATACATAAATAGATAAAGGTTTATTACCGGTTCAGTTGTTCGGTGAGTTATAACAATCGTCGAAGGCGGGTATAATTGTTGTAGGGCCACCAGTGAATGAATGTTCGCTCTGGCGGTTTCTCTTTCTGCGGGGGGCAAGGAAGACAAGCCAGGCAGGCAGACGATCATCCATTCACTGGCTGGAGCGGACGGAATCGGGGGGCTTAGTGGGATAGGATTCTGGAAGGAATTAAAGGGAACAAGATATAAGTTCAGAAGTACTTGAGAGAACAAAAAAGAATTCATATAAAAAAAAAAAGGAACTTACCGTATTAGGGTGTGTTGTATCTTGGATTATACGGATGTGTTCTTTGTATTTTCGTCTTAATTGCGATATAGAAATTGATGTGGGAGAAGTTAAATTATATTTTGTTAATAAATTGTACATAGATTGTTTGCGTAAGTCTTGATTATTGAAATTAGTATCGGAAGGATCGAAAAGAATGGGAAATTGGGCGGTTAAATTAGCTAAAATGGGGTCCATTGTGTTTGATTATTTCTTTAAATGAATTGAATATATTTAATTTATGTGGGCGTGCGCGGAAAACGAGAGAAGAAATAATTTTATAGGCACAGATAACATAATTGTGGGTTTTGCGCGGGAAAATCACTAGAGAGTTTGCATGAAACGCAAACCTTTTTGGGAACGTAAAATAGGTTATTTGAAAACGAAGGAGGTTTCATTGTGCATAAATTGTTAGATAGTTATTACAATAAGCATATGTAGTTATACGCGAAATTAAATTTAGTATGCTTAAAATTAAAAATAGAAAGAGTTAATATTGGTCTTCAACAAACATAGGTTGATATGTTGATTTGTATAGTAGATTAACGGTAGTACGGAGAGAATTAGCGTTCTAATAACATCACGCGTTGGTTAAATCGTTATTAGATTATAATTAAAAATCTTATTGTATGAGTTAAATAATGAGTTATAATAGTAAAAACGGTTGTTAGTTGTCATCGGTAGGGATAAGTGATTATTAACTTAAAGTAATTATAAAATGCGGAAATATTAGATATAGCTAGGTATTAGAAATGAAATGAAAGAAAAATGATAAATGAAGTGGCAGATTAGAGGTTTTATAATATTCAACAAATTAGATTCACCAGAGTTGGGTTTTAAAAGTTTTGTTTTGGTTTGAGTAAATTTATTTATGCATTCGTAGGTATCATTTTGTGAGTAATACGAAGTTATTCAGTACGAGCAATATTTATATATGAAGATTAGAAATTGATTAGGCTGCATTAAATTGTGATATTACAAGTTTAATAAATTGCAATCTATCCGAAATCCTTGGGTTTTTTTTGTTTCCAGTATCAATTGTTAGTATTGGATAGATAGCTAATTTTTGTTAGGTATGATCTAGACCAAGAGTGCATTACTGTATATAGGAATAAACGATCGAGCTTGTGTTGAAGAAATTTTGTGTTTGTTACTGTACTGCGCATACTAAAACTTTATACGAAGAGATTTAATTTGAAGAATTAGAAGCAGGAAAAAATGCTACCAAAGAGGTTTTATTTTACGTAGGTAAACTTTTTCAGTTATGTTAGGTTAATCAAGAGGTTGCACACATGATCTAATTAAACCTTTTTGATTAGAACATTTTGGCTTAACGCGCGTTTTAGGCTTACGGAAATAAATATTGTGTAGTTTATCCTCGAATGGAAATGATAATGATAATGTTAATAATAATATTATTAATAATAAAAGATTTATAAAAAAAAAAAAAATGGGAAGTATTATATTCATGAGGGAAAATAAAAATAATATTAAATTTATTACTTATACGGTAACTATAGGATAGACACCAAAATAGTACAAATAGTAATAATGACAAATAAAAGGATAATAATATATCAGTTATTCATTGAAGTTTAATGAGTTGTAATAAAAGAATTGGTTGGTGGTTGTAACTTAATTTTTCAGTCATACGGACTAACAGATAGTATAATTATTCACAGTTAGTCTATAGCTCTTCCGTTATATTGTCTTGAATTAAGTAAAGCGGAGTAACCTTATGAGGCAATGGGTTAGAATTAGTAATAAATAAAATCAAGTTTAATAAGGACTTTGATGTAATTTAAACAAAGATGCTTATTTAGTTGAAACAGTTGCAAAAGAATATAGGTTGGTTAGGAAAGTTATTAACACTAATTAAGTATGTTGCAATAGAAAAAAAAAAATCTGTATTCTAGACATAAAAGTGAGTTAAGTACTAATAATAAATAATAATAATAAATAATAATAAATAATAATAAATAATAATAAATAATAAAAAATAATAATAAATAATAATAAATAATAATAAATAGTAATAAATAATAATAAATAATAATAAATAATAATAAATAATAATAAATAATAATAAATAATAATAAATAATAAATAATAATAATAAATAATAATAAATAATAAAAAATAATAATAAATAATAATAATAAATAATAATAAATAATAATAAATAATAAATAATAATAATAAATAATAATAATAATAAAATAGATTTATATTAAAAAAAAAAAAAAAAAAAAAAAAAAAACTCATAGATGTATTTAATATAGCCTTGGTTTAGGGTAAGATAAATTTTGGTAGAAATTAGCGTTCGTGGTTTTCTGATACATTAGATTATCAGTTCAAATTTATTTGTTGCGTTTTTCGGTGACGAGGTTTGGGTTTGAATTCATATATGGTCATGTGTTACGGAACTCAGGGGGCGCTGAATTAAACATTTGTAGGTTTATAAAACAGTTTCCAATAGATATGGTTCATAAAAAAACAGTGATGTTTTGTATTTAGAATAATTTCATGTACCTTTGTGTTTTAAGAATAGAATAGAATAGATAATAAATATAATAAATAAATAATAAATAAATCATTTATTGACACAAACAACATTTTAAAATATACAATATTAGCCTATAATATAATATTAGAAAATATGTGTAAAGTACATTTTTATTTGAGCAATGAATAGATCCGAATCCAGAATAGAATAGAATAGAACAGAATTCCTTTATTGTCCATAATGTCATAATATATCACAGTTATACATAACCAAGTAATACTTAATTTCAAAACAGACTCGTCTTTATTTTACTTCTAGGTAGAATCAACTTTACATTTTTAAATATACTATTTGTGCTATATTATTAAATATATATTAGAGAAGAAGATTTATTGATAGTAATTATCAAGATTAAAACTACAATGTGTTTGAGTTTGTTACAATTGCATAAAGTTAGCCACAGAGTGCGGAACGAGAATTTTAAATTTAAATTTACCGCGCCATCGCGCTTCACAGATAATGTTACATAATTAAGATTGCCATACACATGGTAAAAATTAAAACTAGAATTGGTAGCTTATTCACATTATTTCAGCATTAGGACATATTATTGTAGCGGCTGTAAATGGGTCTTGTTTATATTTGAAGTTTATATAAAGCAACTATTGTCTAAAATTAATAAAATGATGATTGCACACTATTGCGGCTGTAGAAAGGCCTTGTCGATTAATGAACCCATTTTATTTATAATGAACCTTGAGAATACCTACGCTAAATGTTTGATGTATAAGTACGCAAATAGTTAGAAAGAGATTGTTAGTTAAATATCATCAGGGGTTTAGAAATGAAAAGAATTTCATTTATTGATCAACTGTATTACATAATACGTGTTAGTTTATTTTATCAGGAGCTGAGACAGAACAAAGAAGAGGATTTTTTTTTATTAGCCTTGATTTTATCAGGCGTCGCAATAGTAAAAATAAAAGTAAGATAAATCTTTTTGGTAAAGGTAAAGCAAGGTAAATAGTAGCTTGGTTTTGTCAAAAATTTAAACTTAATTTTGAACCAAATCTTCTAGTTCGGAAATTAATGGTTTTCGGGTTTGTCAAAGCGTGGAATGAATGACCACGAAAGTAGGTTCTGAATGATGTATCAGTGTGAGTGCAGTGGCGTTTTGACAAAACCAGAATTTCTGATTTCCGAATAGGTCAAGTCATTTCCAAAATTGAACTCGTACACTTACAATGGTCTACAAAAAAGGAGAGTGAAGTTAGGTTAGTGTTTTACAGTAGGTTTACTACTTTTTTTGTAGACTTAACTACACAAGAAGCTACCATAATATGCTAGAATAGGCATCATCGAACACTACACATAACTCCTTGTGATTAATTGGGATATGCTTACGATTTGTACTATAAGAGGCCTGTTTATTTCTGGCAATCTATTGTTTTGAACCAGAGACACTTAACTAAAGTATTTGAGGGTGGTTCGGTCGATCCCAGGTCAAGCGGATAAATCAGGTTTGGGTTGATGGATCGTCAGAACTATACTGACTAGCGGTTGGTGAATTCACAACTCATTCCTTTGGGTACTTTGGTTATTTCGAGGGGAAAGGACAATTTTGCGTCAATGATTCTCAGGCTATTCTATAGATACGAAACGGGAGTTTATTTTTATTTATTCATTAGGTTTAAATAACACACCACACACTTAGGGCCACACTACATTCTGTAAAGTTTAGATTTGGAAATGAAAAGATTAACGAAGTTTAAATTGGTTCTTTTAAAATTTGAGACGATTCCAAGTGAGGTAATGATATTGTTTTATAGAAGGTAATGGTAATGTTTTTCAAAGGTAACCAGTAAACAGGTAAAACTTATAATAAAATATATTTTATTAAACAAGAAAAGAGTCTTTTATTTCGTCTGTCAACTATTTAGGTTTAGCCGCTATTAAATCCTCTTTTCGGGGGCGAGTGTAACGAACCAAAAATGAGCATACCTCTCATTTTCTGCAATCGATTAAATAAAAATATATAAACATAACAAATATGGATATATCTCAAAAATACACATGTAAAAACTAAATACTAATCTATTTTCCCAATATTCGCATTCTACAAAGAAGGTTTTATGCAAAAATTCAACGAAGGAGTTTATGTTAAAATTAACAAAGAAGGTTTTATACCTACATTCGACGAGAGAGGTTTCATCTCAACATTGAAAGAAGTTTGAGGTCAATTGATTTACAAAAAAAAGGTAGAACTAATTGTTAAACATAAGTTTGGTATTAAATATATCGGCATTAATTATCTTCTATGTTAAAGAAGTCTTGTATGAGTATCATTAGAAGAATTATAGACAATTAGAACTGTTTTTCACATAATAAGATAATCTTTTGAACGGAAATAGCCGTATTTATCCATTTACTCGACGGTTGGTAATATGGAAGACAGTTGTAATCTTGGACGACGCATCGGTTTGAGTAGTAATTGTTAGTCAAAATTGATCTATTATGACATGAGATTTCGTAGGATATTTGTTTCAAGAGTCTTGTAAATAATATTCAGTAATATTAAGTTGGTTGTCAATATTAGATATTGGGTAATTACTTCGATTACAAATGCATTGCATGATTAAGGACGGATTTGAACGGAAGCGCAATAATGAAGGTTTTTTTGTGTGCGCGAAGGCTTCGGGTTCCGAGAAATATGTTAGCGTGATGAAAGTCACGTAGGCCAAATTTCCAAGAATAGTCATTAAAAGTCGCATGATATTTAAAGGGTTGCCAGTTGTGGATAGAGGGTACGGTACATTACGAGTACTAACCGGGTTTGGTCGAATTACTTTGTACAAATTGGAAATGTTAGAACATAATTTTTATTAGTAAAACTATTCACAGGAATTTGTGTTATAGTTCATAGTAAGTTATTTATAAACAGAGGTTATTAAATCAAAAATGATATCACATAGTTTGTATGTTTACATTAAAGTAATTACATAATAATATTTTAAATCCAATTACACATAAAGTTATTGAAGTATTTGTTTTGAATTAATTTATAATAATAAAAAAAAAGAGTTTGTTAAAATAAATATCAAAAGGCTAAAAAAAACCATTAGGATTTTATAATAGGAGTTCATAATAAATTATTGTATTAGTTACATATTTGGAAATCAATGATGATTTATTTAGGTAGATGTACCGAATTTTGGGGAATAGTCACATGGGACCACACCGGAGAGGATTAGGGGAAACGGGATAGGAAGCGAAAGAAAGAGATAGTGAAGCCTTTGTTATACTTTGGCATAAAAGGGGGAAGGGGCGCGAGTTCGCCCTCTTTCATCGCTGGGTCGCCGAGGAGGACAGAAGTGTCCAATCCCTGAGTAAGCAAAATCTCATCTTTCATCCATAACATTTGAGCTACCTTTCCTTGATTAACTTTGGAGTGTTCCTTTGACCTTTAAGCTACAAATTTAGTTTTGAAAGTATGCCAATTTAAGTGCATATACCTGGTATCTTGACGGACTTTTGGCTTGGGTGTTCCGAAGGAAGCTGATCCAATCAGTGTTACGATGTGGTCGCCAGAGTTAATTGTCAGTCAAGGTATAAGTTTTCCATTTAACGTTCGGATTTGGGAAGATTGAAGCATATCCTGCTCCTGTCAGGCTCACCAAGTAGTCGCCCAAAGTCGAAGGTAATGGAAAATAGGGTATTTATTTTAAAATTATTAAATTTAAATATTGGTAGCTTTTCCTTTCCTGATAAAATCATTAAGTCACAAATTTAGTTTTGAAAGTATGCCAATTTAAGTGCATATACCTGGTATCTTGACGGACTTTTGGCTTGGGTGTTCCGAAGGAAGCTGATCCAATCAGTGTTACGATGTGGTCGCCAGAGTTAATTGTCAGTCATGGTATAAATATCACATTTGACGTTCGGATTTGGGAAGATTGAAGCATATCCTGCTCCTGTCAGGCTCACCAAGTAGTCGTCCAAAGTCGAAGGCAATGTGATATAAGGTTTAATAATAGATCCAAATTACCCAGTGAACGCGTTAATTTACCCGTAAAGTTTAAATCTGGGATCCCGCTTGAGCTAGTAATTGCATGTTGTAATTAGTATTTGAGTGACTAATTACTGCTTTGCTAAAGTAGATTAGATACCTTTAAACTCTCGTGGTTTAAAGCCCTTGATTGTTATTATACCCGGCATTATTCTGGCTGTCCGCTGGATAAATGTTGTATGTCTACCTTCATTTCCTCCCGATTCGGCCGCGACTACCTTTGGCCATGGGTTAGTAGAAACCCTCTCTAATCTGAGTCTGGATTAGGGGAATCTGGGAAAATCATTCCGCATCCTAAATTCCTCCCCCCTAGTTCCACTGGTCGTCCTAGGTTATTCGGCGGCTAGTATCCTGATATATTATTTTGAGTAGGCAGGGATAGGGATAGGAGAAGCTAGGGTTCATTCTGATAAGTAGGTTTAGTTGAGGGATTAGCGTAGGGAGAAACAGGTAAGTAAGAAGTAAGGAATAATTTAGAGAAGAGATTTGCATTAGATTAGGATGATAGGTTATAGGGAGGTAGATAATTATTTGAAATTTGGTATAAGACGAAAGTTTGTGTATGATTCACGAAGTAGGACGGAGACGTAAGATAGCGCGGAGTTATTAGCGGAATTAATAAAACCGACTGCGTTTAAATTATAGGACGTTATTAAGGGGTGAACCGAATAATTGAGTTTTGGAAGAAAGTTTGTAATATCAAATAAAACGTAGAAGTTGCGGTAGTTAGGGAACATTCATCTAAAATTGGAAATTATGATTATGAACGGTTACAAGTTCACATTAAATAAATACACGCTATAATGAATACAAGTCGGATAATTAATTGAAATAAACAGCGGGAGCTGCTATCTGGAACATGTGTTATTTAAACGAAGTTCTTTTATTGCCTATTGAAAACATCATAGCAAATTATCAATTAAAATCTAACCAAAGCTACGCATGCTTAAATGACAGTAATAAAGTTGAGAGACTATTTATTGAATGAATATCAATCCTAGAAATATAAACTATGACTCTTTTAAATACAAAAGTAAGTTATTCTATTTCGCAAGATAGCGCCTGATGGAAATGTTGAAGCGATTTAAATTAAAAGTAAACTAAGCTACACTTGCTTAAAGGCAGAAGTTGTGTTGGGAGTATATTTATTGACAAAATAATAAATTTAAAAATATGATAAAATTACTACAGTTGTATATGGTTTATAAATATCATTTTGAAAACAATTACCTTTACAAAATAAATAGGGAATATAACCTAATTGTTTATTTATGAGAATATTACCTTACTTCGTGATATAACACTGAAGACCTTTATAGTATAGTTCCTATTTTTGGCTGATTAGATTAATAACTAATTATTTACAGATAAGTTATCTAATCTCGGTCACTTTGTTATACGGTAGAATTCAGAAGTGTTTTCTAGGGTTTCGTACGTTGGCAAAATTATCACCAACCAGGAACCCAGCTGTTGGAAAGTGAATAATAGAGATGACGTAACATTATTGTTGTTTTTCTACTACTTATGAGTAACTACACACTCAGCCAAGATCAGGAATTATTACCTAGAATGTCTAAATGTATTTAACTTTTCTTCGTCATAACCTTGTTAGGATTAATCTGACCTTTATATTTACGATAGTTTTCTTTGAAGTGTAGACTCCATTTAGGTTATGGTTCCTTTCTGTTCATCTTTAAAGAATTAGGGTTGCTACGTATGACCTAGGCGTTCTAACTAACTAGACGATCACATTTCGTAGGGAATCATGTCAAAAGTTCGAGCGAGGTTTTGTTAGGTAGGTCATAATCAAACAAATGAATAAAAATAAAAGTAAATACATTCAGCTAGAAAAAGATTGAGTTATCATTGATAGGAAAGGCCGCTTTTGTCAGGGGTTTAGATCTCGTGGAAATTATATGTTTACCATGGGAAAATGCGTTGGAATGGAGCATTTTCTGTGCTTTTCAGTTAAATTCTTGACTGATTGGTACGCAAAGGCGAGCCTAAATAATAAACATTTATAAAGATAGCAATTGACATTACTAATCTATGAACGAATGAAGGAAATCTCTATATAGTTTTGTTGACCTCATTGATAAACAGGGTTTAGTAAAGGAGATTATATAATTAAACATCTATCAGTAGGATTCTATGTTTGTACTAACGTGATTTATTATATAAGAGTTCTAAACACTAGATTGTTAGAAATAGGAATTAAGCAATGGGTTTGAGGTAATGAAAGAGTACACGGTAATACACTAGTATAATATCAATTGGAAGAAGTAAGTTGTAAGATTAATTAACAAGAAGACGACAAAATTAGGTCAGCTGTACTAAGACATCACATATACTTATCTAATAGGTTTCGTTAAAGTAGATACAATGATCAGACGTATATCAGCGGTATGTTAGTTATTAATTAGTCATAATTACAATTTATAGTTATAAGTTAGATATAGTTTCAAAAAAAAAATAGAGATATATAGAGAGATAGGTAGTGGGTTGTTACAACGAGACTCGCATCTGAGAGACTCATTCATTGATCTCTCGATTCGAACAGGTTACATACAAAAATAGAATTCTCCTTGAATTAAGTTACGTTCTTTAGAATCGCGTAGTCGTAGGCGTATGTAAATTTGAAGAGGATTGTGTTGTATCTGTGCGATAGTACGCATCTTTATTATGATGTCTTTTAACATTTCATGGGCTTTTATAATCGCTATCTTGTTTACTATTCTGGATTTATTATATAAGGCGATGTTATCAATTCTCGGAGCAAGCAACTACCCGTACGAGCCATGTTTGCTTAGGATTTGGTGGCTTTTAATAGAATTTAAACTCTAATGGTGAAAGTCAAAAACCTTCTCTGAATACGTACTTATTCATATCATCCTCAATAGACTCGGATCCTGCGGTATCCTATTGAAATTCGTTTGGAAGCACAAAAAAAAATATAGGGACTATTTTCTAAACGATGCGATGAGTTGAATTCT
The DNA here is from genome assembly GCA_964023185.1 of Macaria liturata. Lineage (NCBI taxonomy): Eukaryota > Metazoa > Arthropoda > Insecta > Lepidoptera > Geometridae > Macaria > Macaria liturata. The sequence continues at coordinate 3,029,914 of OZ026811.1, read as the reverse complement.
TTTTTATGAAGAGGAATCTTATCTAGATTTACGCTCGTTTAATAGAAAAGCGTATTTTGAAGACGAAGGCAAGATTTATTATATGATCCTTTCAGACGTTTCCGAAAATTGTGTACGACTTACGAGCCGAAAATAATGGATTATGTCTTCAAAATACCTTAGAATATACATAAGTATACATAAAATGGTAGTTACTCTACTTTGATTTTATTTACGATCACAGTGTTATTAAAAATAATTTATCTTTTCAATTGAGAGTCATTGAGCCATGTCGGAGGCCCTTAGGGCTTTGGCTTAGGGTTTGATGAACTTTAGACACCAGAGTTTGCCATTGTCATTCGTTAAGTAGATCTTTTCAATTTAGAATCTTCACCATGTAACATTCTAGAATTAACCAGTTACGTCTAGTAGGTTTGATTTCATAGTATTTCATAACGATGACATTATGGTGATGTGTATGTGTGTGTCACATGATGCAAGATGTGAAGTAAGGGAGGGTCACTCACGCGTCCCGGCGGGTGCGCTCGTCCCAGAACTTCTCCCAGAAGGTGGACCTGTTCTTGATGCGCAGCACGCTGGTGCTGAGCGTGCGCGGCAGCGTGCCGCCGCTGCTGCTGCCCGACACGCCGGGTCGACATGCTGTGCTCAGATGCAGAGCTCTTTGCTATGAAGGACGAGCTCCCGCCGCCACAACCCATCCTGTCGGACTGGGAACCTGAACGCTGCATCTTTCAGCTTTTGCGTTTTACTCGTTCACGATAATATCGTCTCCGCGCATCATCAGTTGCGGATCATACGATCGGGTTCTCTTTAATTAGGTTCTTCCAAATATTATGGCTTCTATGTTTACGTTCAGCGAACGAGATTTATCCGTAATTACGTTGTCCCTCGCAATGTCAACACAAATAAAGCGTTTAGAAATAAATCCCGATGGAATCACATAGACGTGCAATATGCGCTCAGATAACTTTATCACACTCGGTAATCCTTATCGATAACAATGCTGTATAAGTAAAACTCGAGTTTTTACCACTATAACAGTGAATAGGTATCACAATCGTAGTTATCACCTCCGGTTGAATTGATTTACTCCACAAAACAACAATCGATATAAAAGTTAGGCCGAATCGAATTCGTGATGCAGGTTTGCGAGCCGAACGGCACCCTAGTTTG